>OZ022582.1:20445847-20832006 GCA_963669155.1 Arbacia lixula | reverse complement strand
CAAAATCCTTGGACATATCCCCCACTTTTGTATTTTTTTTTAAAATACTAAATATTTGCGCCCATTTTGTCGTTCAAGCATACAAAATATTGTTTTCTTGACACCCCCCCCCCCCTCCAATAATTGGTACCCTTTTCTGCCAAAATGATAGGTACGGGTTTGGTGGCTTCAGCGGCACACCCCCGTGGGGTCAAAATTATCCTACAGATATTGCATGCTTTAACAAGTTGTAAGTCGAACACTTCATATTTTGATATTTTGACGTGTTTGCCCTTAAGTTCTAGTCCACATACACATACATATTGTATTTATGATGACTACATAGGCTTACAATTTATTTTGAAAGTAAAAATTTCACAAGCATTTTGCCTTTTTAACAAAGGACAAAATAGATAGCGACTATCTAATGTAATGCACTGCAGCTGGCCTCATCTTCTGACTCGGCCTGGCCTATGCGCTTAGCTTCCGCCACATGCCAAGGCTTGTAAAGCAAGTTATATAGCGCCTAGCCTATTCAGTCTATCGAAGAGAGTTAAGCAAAATGTTTATATCTTCATGCTGATTGATTATCAAAATGTTGTTAGAGATATTACTCACAATAACTGAGCATCTAATTTTAATTAGCAGTATTAAACCTTAATGCAGGACGAAATCCAATAGATCAAATTGATCCCGGCCATGAATACATTAAGCGTAGGTTGAGGTAAGCGATCGATGAGCGCAGCTAGCCGTGCGGGCGCGCGCGCGCTGCAAATTTCTGTTGCGCGCACGCTTGCGCGCTGCAGTTATGCGCGCACCAGCTTTTAGCTGCGCGCATAATTGCGCTATGTATCTTGACTTACGAGGTTTTATCATACCATTATTTGAAGAGGCAAGAGATACGAGGTTTTCAAAAAGATGAATTTTGACATTTTCTTTTCAGATTTTCAACTCCAGCGTTTATTACAAGATGTATTACATCTTAAACTTGACATTTATAAAAAAAAGTGAATTTCATAAAAATTTGAGATACGAGGTTTTATCAGCCCACCGACGATATACATGTGGGCCTGTCTACAGTAATGGGCACGTTTCTGTTACATTTACTGTAACATTTGCATAAATCTCGTAAATTCCTATTATTATTTTTTGTCTCTTAAATGAACCAGCCAATATTAATAAAATATCAAAGAAATGTACTGATTTGCACTTTAGAAGGTTTTGTATGCTTCAGGAAATTTGCCCTGTACAAATTTGCCACAGCATGTTGGTAATGGGACAGACGAGTTTGAAATACACTCGTCTGTCCCTTTACCACTGTGACATGGCAAATATGTACAGGCTTAGTTTGGAAATATAAAATAATGAACATTCAGAGCAGGATTTTAGCTCAAGTTATTTTAGAGGAAATTATTCAAAACTCTGTCATATTTTGGTGGTGCAAGGTGGTCATAATTTCAAATGATTCAGTTAATGTGCCAAAAAATATCCCTTTACTGTAGTCAGACCCATTTATGAGTATCAATTTGAACAAGACATACCCTGTACTTGAGGGTATAAAGTATAAAGTGGTTTGTATTGGCAAATTCATGCACAGACATTTGCTGGAAAATGCACTGTGAAACCATGGACCTTTCATGGTGACACCATCTATTCATAAGAAATCAGAGGCAACACTCGTGAAAGGTCAGCGCGCCTTCAACACACTAACATGGGCTAATAACACATAATTAATAATCATTTAAGATAAATGGGCGAGAGAAAAAATTCCTCAAAGAGAAGGACGAAGTGAGGGGTAGAATATAAGAAGTTGTCAGAAATCACATTGCAAAAGGAATACAAAAATTGACCCTATATACCCACACCAGGATTCGATCCAGGGGCCTCGAGTTCTTAAAACACTGCCTTACCCATTGAACCACAATTCTTCCCACTCAGTTTACACATAAAGCAGAAAAAGGGGCTATGATGACTTAGAAATCAACATTCAAGCTGAAATTTCACCATGATCCTGATATCATGGAAATAATGTCCCAGAAAGCTGCTAGACTCAGCTACAACATACTAAAATTTCAGAGTAAAATATGTAAACATAAACGAGATACAGCTTGTAAAAGATCGTCATATGAAATAAATGCCCCTTCCATCGACGTAACACGTACGTACATACATCCGATTTTGACATTAATGCATATGATGAAATTTACACCAAGAAGACGTCATGAAAAATTAAACGCAAGTTTACCATAGAGCAATGTCTCAGCTACAACATACTGAAAGTTGGGAGAAAATGGATAAGGGATTACTGAGATACGCAAAAACAATTAAAAAGTTCATGACCTCATATATTAAAATTCATTTCTTTGATTCATATGGCCATATGATGACGTCACAATGTACTTGAGGACATAATAAATTTGCATCTTCATTTCATAATCTTTCAGAATATGAAAAAAAAATCGGGGGTCACTAGCCATTCTGAGGAGCTATGGCTGATTGAAGATATTTACACACAAATATGTATTGACGCGCGCAGACTGTCAACTTTGATGCCCCTGCACGACCTGATTATTACATGGAAATGGCTCAAAATTACAGGATTGGGTGTATGTAGTGTCAGAAACATGAATCCAGTAAAAAAAAAAAAAAACGGTATTCTGATGTTGCGTTTGCGTTACGCACGGAAAAACGCGTGAATGCGTGTGCACGGATGGAAATTTTTTTAAATGCTAGAAATGCTAGAAATTTTGCTTAGGGAGGGGACTTACTTTTTTTGTTGTGTTTACATTACTGAGAACTGCACATAGAAAAGACATTTTTTGACACCAAGTGGTCAGAAGCATTATGTTTTGTCTATCCATGCCCAGCTACATATAGCTATTTTGATATCTTATCAATGGCTTGACAGATTGAATCAAAATTTTATTATTGTGTTTTTTCAGTAGCCACTTTATTTCATAACATTTTGTGTCACATCTAATAGAGTTGAAAGGACAAAAAACTTTCTGAAATATTTTGCAGTCATATATGTTCATTTTCATATTCTTTTGTCTTAGGTGGAGAATATTTCCACACTCTGCATTTCTGAGACTATCCCCGAAAGGATCCAGGAGCTTCATGCAGGTGAAGAAATATGCGAAATCAGTTTCATCACAAATCCACTACTAGTGTCATACATCGTCATGCATTTAATATCATTTCAATTAGACTTTTTGTATTCATTCCCATTTCCTTATATGTTTGTTTTGCCTTTGCCACCGAGGAGCCAAAGGCATTATGTGTTGGCATTGTCCATACAACTTCGTAGTCATTCAATATGGTTGTTAAAGTATCAGTTTAAGTTTAAAAACTTATTCCAGGTTGGTCAAATCAACTGATTGACTGAGGTAAAAAGTCCATTAATTTGCCAAAATTGTAAAAAAAATTGCAAAATTCATACAAGATAATTTTTACAATATATACAAATCCAAATCCAACCAAATATAGTACAATGATAGATCATTACATGGAGGTTAGCAGGGAACATTTTGGATAGAATCTTTGAAAAGTCAGATGCTGAAGAAAGCAACCAAAATATTATATGTGCCAGTTTTCTCCAAATATCGAGAAATTCCATAATCCAATTTCAACCAAACCTATTAAGGTGTTTAAGTACATGTAGATAGACTTGTGAGATAAGAGGTGAAATTCCTCGAAGGTCCAAGGTTAGAGATAAATGAATATAGCCAAAATCGGCTGAAAATGGCCCCCAGATGGTTTCTTTTTCTGAATTAGTTAACCTGTTCTTTACTGAGCCCGCATACATGCGGGCTAGCTTTTTCGCACTCAGATACTAAGCAGTACAACTCCCATACAATCAGCTGTTTGGACACGAGACAACAGGCTATGGCTATGAATAAACTTCAAATACCTGATACGACACAATTAAGCCACATCCTTTTGGTTTTTGCAGTTCTATGGCAAATTTTGGACATGGGTTCTTAAAGCCAGAAAATATAACTGTTATCAACAGGTTAAGAAACAATCAACTAATTTTAACCTAACTTGGTAAAGCATTTAATGCCCCCAGTCCACAGAGAATTTTGGCTCATAAGTCACTTATTGGCAGGCAAAAAATTTCCTTCAGGTAATTAACCCACCGAAGAGTATTGTTTCACACTCCAATGAATTGGTTTTGTGTTCATTGACTATTTTATTTCACATTTTACAAGACACCTTACATGAGAGCCCGCTCTGCGCACACGTATCATATTCGCTTCTACGCACGTGCAGGAAAGTGACTTTCCCTATATTTGTCATAGCTTCACGGAGCTATTTTTCCGATTTTGTTTGACATCGCAAAATTTTGCAGTGTGGTAATTGAAAACTGGAACTTTCTGCGTTTGCCGAGCATTTGATGCCAGCAGAATTATTATTTTCAAGAAATTACGCCGATGGAAATATCGGACTGTGAGAAGGAGCAGGGGGCTGGCGTGAATGCGCCTAGTAGCCCCAGCTGCAGTGCGGTGCCGAGTCTGGCTAAGCCCGGGGCGCCCGCGGGGAAACCGACCGCCGCAAAGGGGTCTAATGGCCTGACGGCGAAGTCACATAACAAAACGTCGGTGCCGAAAGCGAAGGGACCTAAGTGTTCACCAGCCAAACAGAATTCCAAAACAGTTATCAAAGGACCTAAGAGTCTTTCTACAAAAACTGACAATGTTGAAACTGAAAGAATCCAAAGGCAAGTCTGATGCATCAAAGCTTAACCCTCAAAAGACCATGGCAATGGGCACCATCTTGACGATGCAAACGGATATCACAAATGTCAACTCTAGACTTGACAGCTTGGAGAGTATGCTTATTAGTGTGGTGGAGGCGTTGCCTTCTCGCCAAAGTGAAATGGAAACCCCAAATGTAAGTCATGTTCGTGAACATACTTTTGATGATGAAGATGATGAATATCGCTATGATATCAGTGATGCCATGCCTGTAGAGCATGAGAAGGAGCCCGGTTCAATCATGGGAACATGCCAGTGATTTTGTCATGGGTAGTGCCGGGGATGTAGAGATGGGGGAAGCTGACCCCTTTGATGATAAACTCGAAAAGCCAGTGAAAAAGAAGTCCCAACATTCGCAGCAAGGTTTGCTGTCAAATCAGCTGTGGGAAGCAATGTTAATGATGAGATATAGCTAAGTCTACTCTGTACATGTTGGATCACCAACTTGAAGAGAAAATGGTGGCAGAAACTAGTGAGAAATACCCACCTCCTAGTAATTGTGAACATCTTGATGTTCCAAAAGTGAACTCTGTAATCTGTAATCAACTTCAACACGAAGCAAGGACTTGAAACTGCAACGTATTCAGAAATCGCTTACCCGTGGTGTAAGTGCATATGTTCAGACGCTGAAGGCTGCTCCCTCAGAAGGACAGCAAGACACATTAGCACTGCTGTGATATGCCAACTTCGAGTTAAACTCGTTGAGAAAGGAACTGACCAAGCCAGAAATGAATCCTCAATATGCACATCTGTGCAAGCCATCAAACCCTGTAACAAAGTTCCTTTTTGGAGATGACCTTGGGAAAAGGGTGAAAGACTTAAGAGACAAGCAAAGGGCTGCATCAGGCATGGTGAAGGGCCAAGCTCGACCTTACCAGCGTAGATACCAACACCATCCATATGAGTACAAGACGACTCGTCGTCCGTATGAGAGGGCTGGATGGACATCTAGCCAGGGAAACAAAGTTTCAGCGGGCTCATCAAACAGGCCTTTTTTAGGTGGACGTACATGGGGGCAAAGGAGACCCCCATACCCAGCCACACAATCCAGGGCCCCACCACCTCAGCACAAGACAACAATGCAGAGGAAGTAGCTACCACACTGCCCCAAGAGGTACATGTAGGTACACATGTAGCATCCCAACTACTAATATTCTCAAGTCGAATGACAATATGCATGTTTCTCAGACAGTGCCTCGTGTCGGAGGTCGACTGCAACAATTTTATGACAACTGGTGTAAGATCACCTCAGACCCATTCATCTTATCAGCAATACAAGGTTATGAAATTGAATTTCATGAGACGTGCTTTCCGCCTATAAGATCAAAACCATTTTTTGAGTTTAAGAGAAGCCAAAAAGAATTGGCCGACATTGAAACTGAGATTCAAAGTCTATTGGCTAAGCATGTGATTGAAACATGTGATTATGAAGAGGGGGAATTCCTCTCGAATGTCTTCACAAGACCCAAGAAAAATGGAGTACGTCTGATCTTGGATCTAACGGAAGTGAATAAGAACTTATCAGTGCAACATTTTAAGATGGATACAATTCATACAGCAGCACAATTGATATCGAATGGGTCTTTACTAGCGTCAGTCGATCTCCGAGACGCATACTACAGTGTACCGATACATCCTGATCAAAGGAAGTATCTCAGATTCATTTGGCATAACAAACGCTTTCAATTCAAAGCACTGCCTAATGGGCTAAGTACAGCACCAAGATTGTTCACCAAAATCCTAAAACCAGTCTTTGCTACCTTGTGGGAAGCAGGTCATATGGTCATTGGGTACCTACATGTCCTATTATCATTGGACAGACCAAGGCCCAGGCAGAGCGAGCAGTTAAAGCTACAACTGAGATGCTTTCTGAGCTCGGATTTGTCATTCATGATGAAAAGTCAGTGCTAGAACCCACACAGTGCTTACAATTTTTGGGCTTTAAACTAAATGCTCTTGAGTTTACCATCTCATTGCCTGATAATAAGGCACTGGATATTGCCCAAAGCTGTGAGAGTTTGTTGAAGAAAAAACTACCCTCAATTAGAGAGGTAGCTCAAACAATTGTTGCAGCTTTCCCAGCTGTTCAATATGGCCCACTGTATTACAGGAATCTGGAAACAGAAAAAATTGCAGCCCTTAAGGCAAATGCTGGTCATTTTGACAGAACTATGCACCTATCTGACCATGCAAGAAAGGAACCATCAGTAGAGAAACTCCAACTATTGAAATACGAACAGATGCCAGCGGTTCTGGCTGGGGCGCCACAGATTTAACAACTAACACAGGAGGCAGATGGAATGAATCAGAAAGCGAAAAGGCAAAGAACAACAAAATTAACGAGACATACTTGTGGACAAGTGTAAGGTGGTCTGCATTAGGAAATTCACCGAAAAATACGCTTATTTTATTTTCAGCGAGGTAGTCGTGACCTTCACTTGGCCTCTCGAACCGTGGAAAACGTCTCTTTTCAAACTGCGATATCTTCATGAATATACCATATTTTCTTGCGCTTTCTTTTGTAACTGTATGTTGGAGGTCGAATTTTACCAAGTGTGAAAAAACATTTCATTAAAACAGGCAGAAAAATATTGCAAATTCGAGATAAATATGTGGTTCTAATAAAAATTAAAAAAGTGAAAATAAACTCTATATTCCAATGTCAACCGCTTTTGAGCCCCTAACATTTAAAGATCATCTGAAGCGGAATTTATTGTACTTTATGGAGATACCATTATTTTTCAACCCCCCCCCCCCCCCCCCCCCCCCCCCATAGAAGGGTCAGGATCCAGCAAAACATCAACCATGTTCAAATCCAAAATGAGCGAGATATGACGAAGTTGTGAACGATCCTAACCAGCCAATCATATTCCACGATAATAACGAAATTCTACCGGCGATCCAAGGGTCGCGGACTATGATTGACTGGTTAGGATCACTCACAACTTCGTCATATCTCGCTCATTTTGGATTTGAACATGGTTGATATTTTGCTGGATCCTGACCCTTCTATGGGGGAAGGTTGAAAAATAATGGTATCTCCATAAAGTACAATAAATTCCGCTTCAGATGATCTCTAAATGTTACGGGCTCAAAAGCGATTGACATTGAAATATAGAGTTTATTTTAATTTTTTTAATTTTTATTAGAACCACATATTTATCTTGAATTTGCAATATTTTTCTGCCTGTTTTAATGAAATGTTATTTCACCCTTGGTAAATGTCGACCTCCAACATACAGTTACAAAAGAAAGTGTACAAAAATATGATATATTCATGGAGATATCGCAGTTTGAAAAGGAGACCTTTTTGGCGGTTCGAGAGGTAAAGTGAAGGTCACGACTACCGAGCTGAAAATAAAATCGTGTGTTTTCTGCTGCCTGCGGACGAATATCGGTTGCGAAGTCCGCATGATTTCTGAAAATTCGTGTCACTTTGAAGACGAATAGCTCAAATGTTTTATTTTTGAGCCCAAACAAAACTGGAATCAAATTCTCCGCTGGAGTACTGGCTTTCCAAAGCTGTAACTGGTATTGCCGTTCAATTTGTAGAAGGGTCAGGATCCAACAAAGTCTGGGAGCTTACATATATATCGGTTGCGAAGTCCGTACGATTTCTGAAATCTCGCGTCACTTTGAAGACGAATAGCTCAAATGTTTTATTTTTGAGCCCAAACAATATTGGAATCAGAATCTCCGCTGAAGTATTGGCTTTTTAGAGCCGTAACTGTCGTTGCCGTACAATCCATAGAAGGGTCAGGATCCAGCAAGGTCTGAGAGCTTACATATTTCAAAAAAAAATTGAGGCCTGTTTGTGAAGGCAAATAACATAAAAACTCCTTTGCGGATCTCGAAAAAAACTTAAAATATTTATTAAGAAACATATAATCTCAATCCCTGTCTAAAAAAATCCTGATCAGTATGCTTACAGAAGACCCCAGCAAAAGATCTCGCGAGCATGTCGAATTCCTTCATAATCTAGGTGCAGCAAAATCTGCGCGTGAGATTTCGCGAGAGGAAAAATAAAACGCTCACGATTTCTATAGAACGAGCAAGCGCTGCCGATTGACTGCATCACTGAACAGTGAATGACACCTACACCTGGAATAGCATGGGCTGTTGCAGAGAAAAATGGCAAGTTGTTCAAACTTCCATTGTTTAGTACATGTATCACAAATGTAAATGCGACTACTGATCTTCGAAATCTCATGTAAGGTGTCTTGTAAAATGTGAAATAAAATAGAAAGATTAAACGAGAACTTACCTGTTTGAAGTTTGATCTTTATTAAATGAATAATTTACAAGGGAGCTTACATGCCCACTGCTCCCTCCCAAATGAGACAAGCTTCAGGTTAAGTTCTCCAGGTGATTGACTTCGTGGTTGTAGTTGCATTTCCAGCTTCGAAGCATGATACGTGTGCGCAGAGTGGGCTCTCATGTAAGCTCCCTTGTAAATTATTCATAAAATAAAGATCAAACTTCAAACAGGTAAGTTCTTGTTTAATCTTTCTATTAAATCAATGTCGTACATGTCTGACGTGATCCGATGAGGCAAAATCATTTGATGGAGGAACTAAGCTTAGAGCTTAGTTCGCTATCGGACGCAATACACGATCGTAATTTGAGTCAGTGTCGGATGAATGTCGAGTCAGTCTGATGTGTGTCAGATTCATGTTTGGTAGCTATATCAGACATGTCTAGCTGAAGTCTGACTGCAATCTGATGAGTGCCCGATAATTTACAGTCATCTGACATTTATCTGATTGCAATCTGCAGTCTGCTTAATGCGTCTGATGTGACATCGGATGGTAATCCCTCATTAACTACCGGTAGACTGCCATCCAACACATAGCGAACAGGAAGCGGTGACATCTGACGGTCAACAGACTTTAAAAGGAGGGTCATCTAACACCTGCTTCGTATATTTACATCATTCACTACAGCAAAGAGATCATGAAGATGGCTCTGAAATTCAGAATTGTTCAAGGACAGGAGGCAAAGAAAAGACCTCCCAGAACCTCTGGACAATTTCAAGTGCCAGACATGTCTTCTGTGCCTCCTTCTGAAGATGCAGAAATGGAGGATAGGCCTATTGACACCCCAATCTCTGCTCATGCAGTCCCACAGCTCTCCCTGCCTTATTGATAAAGTACAGCTGAGTTTAGAATATTCAAATGAGACAAAGAGGGACAATAAGTATCTTCTCTTGATAAAATATATTATAGTAATTTTGCTTTGGACTACTGAGAAGAATTTTTTTATTATATGGTAGAGACTTTGGGAGTTCACCATTTTCTTGAGTTCCATGTGCTAATCATCATTAAGTGCCATGTAGAATGTGCCAATCCCTCTCGTATTCTACAGCATTGTATGCCATTCTAGTTCAGTGGTGGGACACTGCTATGATTTTTGCAAAATTGGGATCAGGTGCGCTTCAGATAAGTTCCATTGGTAAGGGGAATGGGGGTTTAAGTTTTTGTTATGATTTTATTTCGTTCGTCTCGAGAGGAGACTAATTGAGATCCCGCCTCGCGCATGCGCACTCATTTATCGCTTCGTTCGCTGCAAACGCAGGTTCAAACACCTGCCGTACTCTTGAAAAAAGGTAGTTTTTCTTCGGAAATACGTCGTATTTCTTACTTTGGACTCTTTACATCTTGTTTCCAGAAGTAACACAAGGCAAGGTAAACATTTACTTTTGATTTGGAATCGTATTTCACGTTTTCTATCATGAGTTCGAGCAACTCTCGTGACCGGGAGTCGGCGGACCTCTACGTGTCTCCGACCGTATCGGGGCCCTCCGCGGCCCCCGAAACTCCGGCGGCGATGCTCCACCATGGGTCTAAGCACCCCGCGAGCACATCAACCTCTCAAAGCCTCGCGAGTCATGAGCCCAAGAGCTCCGCAAGTGGGAAGAAGATAGATAAACGATCGGCTAAAAAGCCTGAGAAGGATAAGAAGAAGCAAAACGATGTTAGAGAGGGCAAGAGCGGCTCTCCAGCTGCAACTTCTGAAAAGGAGCGGTCAGCCCACGCACGGGATGGGAAGGATAATTCAGAGATTGACAGCCGATTAACCAGAGTAGAATCTATGCTTAGTCGTGTCATTAGTGCCCTCCCACTGCCAGCAGAGGAAGATTGCGAACAGCATTACGCTGACGTAGCTCATGAGCTCTCACCTGAGGATAATATTAATCCGTACCAACCATGCCAAAGGCAACAGTATGCACAACCAGGTGATCTTGATGTTGATTACGACTTCACTTCCCAAGAGAATGAAATTGAAACAGCACAATTGGGATCTTCATCGCAGAAAGTGATCCCCACGCTCGCAGCTAAGTTTGCTGCCCAGTCTGATGAGGGGCCTCCACTTGAAGAGGACATAGCTAGCTCAACGATATTCATGATGAACAATAAGCTAGAGGAGAAAGTTCTTGAAGAAACGGAGATCAAGTATCTGCCACCTAGCAACTGCCCTTCCTTAGATGCACCTAAAGTAAACCCAGTCATCTGGGAGAACCTTTCTCAACAAGGAGCAGAGACCTCAAGCTAGCTAGGGTACAGAAGTCCCTCACTAGGGGCTTGACTGCCTTCACTCATTCAGTCTCGTCAGGCAACCTTTCTACTTCACAGCAGGATGCTTTGGCTTTGCTGTCTAATGCAAATTATGAGATGAATGCTTTGCGCAAGGAACAAATAAAGCCTGACATGAATGCTGCATACAGTCACCTCTGCAAACCAACAGTTCCGGTCACAAAGTTCCTTTTTGGGGACGATTTGGGGAAGCGAGTGAAGGACATGACCGAAGAACAGAAAGCTACTGGGAAAGTAGTTAGAACATCAGAGCCAGGCCGTGGCCGCTATCGAGCAGGAGATTTCTCCCTTCTCCCATCAACGTCAATACAGAGCTGCAGGGTGGTCTTCCTTCAATGCACGGCCCCAAGCAGGTACGACCTACAGGCCTTTTTTGGACAGAAAGGCCCCCACCAGGAGTCGCCGGCTGTCACAAGCCACAGCAGCGAGAAAACCACCGGCATCTCAGAGCCGCTACCACGAGAATCCACAGCGGAAGTAGCTACCAGTCTACCCCAAGAGGTAGGTGGCAATGTTTCTGATCAAGCATCCCCAGTTGGAGGTCGACTGAAACAATTTTATAACAATTGGAAGAAAATCACATCAGATCACACAATCCTTGAAGCTGTCAGGGGTTATAAGGTTGAGTTTAATACAAATTCACCACATCCAGAAAGGTTGATATGTCATCAATTCAAACACAATGAAACAGAAACAGATGAGATATCTGTTGAATTGAGATGCCTTGAAAGGAAGAATGTGATAGAAAGGAGCCCACCATTCATCAAAGGTGGTTATTTTTCCAACATATTTACAAGGCCAAAGAAAGATGGCAGACTTAGATTGATCTTGGATCTTTTGGATCTGAATGAGTTTGTGGTAAAACAACATTTCAAGATGGATAACATTCACTCTGTGATTTGTCTCTTGACAAAAAATTGTTATATGGCTTCAGTCGACCTCCAAGATGCATACTACTCCATACCAATCCATACTGAATTCCGGAAATACTTGCAATTTAACTGGCAAGGCCAAAAGTGGCAATATAAAGCACTGCCAAAGGGATTGACTTCTGCACCCAGATTATTTACAAAGATGTTGAAACCAGTATTCTCTTCACTACGTGAAAGAGGTCACATTGTACTTGGCTATCTTGATGATACAATCCTTATTGGGGAAACGAAAGAAGAAGTTAGCTCTGCCATTAATGCCACTTTGCAAGTATTTTCAGAATTAGGGTTCAAAGTTCATCCAGAGAAATCAGTGCTAAAACCAGTACAAAAGCTCCAGTTCCTGGGCTTTACCATCAATACCGTAGACATGACCATTAAACTCCCAGTAGAGAAAGCTCAGAATGTCAGGGAGGAATGTGAAAAGTTGCTAACACAAACAAAACCCACAATTAGACAGGTTGCACATGTTATTGGAAAGATAATTTCCACCTTCCCTGCTGTCCAACATGGGCCACTGTTTTATAGAAACCTGGAGAAGGACAAAATAGAAGCCTTGAGTAAGAATAAAGGACATTATGACAGGATCATGGAGCTATCTCCTGAGTCAAGGCAAGAACTTGAATGGTGGATAATCCATGTGGACGTGGCATTTGCTCCTATAAAAAGGAAAAACCCCGAATTTGAAATCCGAACAGATGCTAGTGGCGACGGATGGGGTGCCACAAACATGCAAGCTCATACAGGGGGAAGGTGGAATCAGTTTGAAGGTGAAAAAGCACAAAACAATGAAATCAATTATCTTGAAATCTTGGCCATTGATCTTGGGTTGAGATCTTTTCACAGTAATACTCGTAATGCCCATATCTTGATCAGGTCTGATAACACAACAGCAGTATGCTATGTTAACAATATGGGGGGCATAAAATCCTCCAATTGTAACAAGCTGTCAGAAAAAATTTGGAAATGGTGCATTGAACGAAATCTCTGGATTAGTGCTGCACACCTCCCAGGCAGCCAAAATGTTGATGCGGATTATGAATCACACAATTTTAATGACAGGACTGAATGGATGCTCAGCAAAACGGCATTCAAAAAAGTTACCCAAAGATTTGGCAGTCCTGAAATTGATATTTTTGCTTCTAGGTTGAATGCGCAAACACAGAGATACGTTTCATGGTTGCCGGATCCAAATGCGGAATCGGTAGATGCATTCACACTAGATTGGGTTAAGCTAAATTTTTATGCTTTTCCACCCTTCTGCTTGTCAGCCAGATGCATTCAAAAGATCAAGTCTGATAGGGCTTCAGGTATCTTGGTTGTTCCAAACTGGCCAACGCAATCATGGTTTCCATGCCTTAATAGCATTCTCATGGAGGAGCCCTTACTCCTGAAGAGAGACTTTAACCTCCTTCGACAACCTGTAACCAATATACCTCACCCACTCTATGATCGTCTTGATCTTTTATGTTGCAGGGTAACAGGGGACCCTTCGAGAATATAGGCTTGGATGAAGGGATCACCAACGTGCTGACAGCATCATTGAGGAAGTCAACTCAGCGTCAGTACCAAGTATACTGGACAAAGTGGATACAATTTTGTGGAAAAAAGAAGAAAAATCCTCTTCGATCTTCAGTTAACTTTGTGTTAGAATTCTTAGCAGAATTGTTTTATCGAGAGAAGGCTAGTTATAGCACCTTAAATGCGGCAAGAAGCGCATTATCTACATAACACTGGAGAATAGTGTTCATTCTGTGGGGACACAACCTCTTATCTGCAGGTTTCTCAAAGGGATCTTTAACCTCAGACCCCCACAGGCCCGATATAAAGACACTTGGGATGTCAGCATAGTATTGAAATACCTGCGTACGCTTTCACCAGCAAAGACTCTAAGCCGAAAGCAGCTCACACATAAACTTTGCTTATTGATAGCTTTGATTTCCGCACAGAGGGTGCAAACGTTGCATTTGTTGACCTTGGATAAGATGGAACTGAAACAAAATTCAGTGAGTTTTTATGTTGATGAACTGCTCAAACACAGCAGACCAGGTAACCATGGTTTCACTAAAGGCATATCCACCAGACAGGAGGGTGTGCATTGTTAATTATTTACGAGCATATATTAAGAGGACCGAGACTATCGGAGGAACAGAGCGCCGCTTGTTCATTAGCTATACCAAGCCACATGGTAAAGTCTCATCCCAGACCATATCAAGATGGATCAAAGTGACATTAGCAAACGCCGGGATCGACACTTGCGTGTACAAGTCACATTCTACAAGATCGGCTGCAGCATCGGCAGCCAACAGAGCAAGCGTGCCTATTTCTAACATCATGAACCAGGCAGGATGGTCAAGGGAGAGAACCTTCCAACAATTCTATAACAAGCCGCTTGCTGATAGTGGAGGAACTGATTTTTCGCAAGCTATCCTACAACAGTAGTACAATTGAGTTTTCACAAGGTATGTACAAAATGCATTTTGTACATGTTCAAAACCTGTCATAAAGTAATGATATTCATCATGAGTCCTTCTTGCAAGAACCTGCACATACATGTCCCTTTGCGGACAGTGCACTTCAAAATGTGTTCGCTGATCTTCAAAATCTCAATTAGTCTCCTCTCGAGACGAACGAAATAAAATTGAAAGCTCAAACGATAACTTACCAGTTTGAAGTTTGAGCTGAATTTTATGAGGGAGTTGAGTGAGGAGATTAATTGCCCTCCTCTCCCTCCCTTAGAAAAGGAAATTAACTCTAACAATTTGCTATTACATTACTTCAAGCCAATGTTTGTTCATATCAGCTGAATTATAATAGCTGATACTTTTTCCTAAGCAGCGATCACATTTTGATGCTCCGAAGAATGAGTGCGCATGCACGAGGCGGGATCTCAATTAATCTCCTCACTCAACTCCCTCATAAAATTCAGCTCAAACTTCAAACTGGTAAGTTTAAATTATAATTATGACAGAGGGTCAAAAATAAATACACTGTAGAGTATGTATTGGGTGAATGTAGGGTATGCTATGTGCATAACATAGTACATTTACATTGCATAGGGTATGTGTACAGGGGGGCATGAGCTGAATGTCCGAAGCTGTGTGTATGGGTTAGGGACCAGGGGTCAGGGAGGTCAGGAAAGATGACACACCTGTTGCTGTCTGTCAGATGTTGACCACTGAGATGACCACGCTGACCTTAGTGCTACCCAAGCTGAGCTGTGATCTATATTTCTGCACCTCAGAATATAGTCCAGGTTTTTATAAATTAATATAAAAATAGGATTGAGTTTTTAGAGGTTTCTGTTGATGTCAGGATATTATGTAGGAGTAAATACAATGTAAGGAACTTATAATAAGGAAACATATCGCAGTAAACTGAATGTTTGGGTGGATGAATATCGTGTGGAAGCTTGTATGTGAAGTCGGGAGGGATTGTTGCATGATTCAAAAATCAGTGCCTCACTGTTGAATTTGCTTTTCTGAGGAAAGGATCAGTCCCTTGGATGTGCAAGAAGAGTCTTGTAAGTTCACAAAGTTTCAATTGTTTAGTTATGTTATTGATTTGATTTATCAAATGATAGTTTAACTATATAATTAGTTGATATTTCCCAATGTTTTGGTATATGTTTTGCAAGGGGTTATAGTGTTTCTTGAGGAGGAAATTTAGAGATAGTCTTGTGATGCTTGTTGAGATTTATTTCTTTGAATGTCAAGCAGGGGTAGACTTATATTTCCAGCATTGTTTATTCCCTTATCTCTAATGAAGCTTAGATGAAGGGTCTGACGTCGAAGGAGGTCCATGGGTATATGAAATATACATTTAGGTGTTGTACTTGGATTTATCGGGGTTGTCGCTATGAATAGATTGAGTAGAGAGTAAAGTTAGGAAATCTCACTTATGGTATGTTTCACTTTCAAGAGTTAGTGTTGTTGCCAGGGATAGATTGATGATTTGAAAATAACTTTATGCTGCTTAATTATGTTGTAGGTCAGCTTCGGTCGTAATGCATTATATTTTGAGATGGTATATGTGTTTGTTTCACTGTAGGCGGTCAGCGATTTCAGTTGGTCATCGCTGTAGTCGTCCACTGTACACGTGTCCAGCTTGGGGTACGATACTTTGATATTTATACATTGCCGTTTCTTAGTACATGTACATGTATGTTGTTGATTGCGATGTGAGTGCACTGTATATGCGTATTAGAGGGTTACAATTTAATGAATGTAAATTGAAGGCGTTGAGTTTGCCTTACGTATACATTTCTTAGACGGGGTTGAATTGTATGTGGTTTATGTCAATTAGATATTGATTATGAGTGTTAGAGATAGGTAAGTTATTTGTCTGAGTTGAAACAAGGGTTGTTATTTGACGGAGAGGTCGTCATGGGTTTCGGATTTCTGATGGATATTAGAAATGTGTTCACGCTAATTTGTATTGAGTTGATTAAGATAGACGAATGGATTAATCTAATTGAACAGGACTACGTTGGGGTCGAGGAAAGTGGGATTAATATCATGACCGTTTAATTGACCTTGGAATACGAATTAGTGTCTGTAAAGATGTGTAAAGCTAGTTTCGGCAGTGTATTTATTATGCTTTCCGTTCTCTCTCTTTGTTCTTTACAGGGTTTTGTTTTTTGTCTTTGTCTGGATTTGTTCTGTATAGTTAAACTTTTGCTTTCGCGTTTGTAACTTGAAACGCTTCTTCTCTCATACACTTTATTTTCTTTTCATACATCCACGTCGGATGTATGAATTAAACTTTTCTATAAAACTATACGAAACGTGTCCTTTTACTTCTTGCGAGTGGCTCTGTGTGGTGATCCCGGTGAGACCCTAATCCGGTCTAAAACTACTAACGACAACACACCACGACACATTACGACAATTATAGGGGAGAAAATTGATTAAACGGCATTTTATCACATCCTAAAGTATGATTTTGACAGCTCTGATTACTGGCAATACTGTGTTTTTCCTGTTGTAATTATCTTGTATTTATTCAGACAGGAAGCCATCACTACTTTTCATGCATTTGTTGTTAATACCTATCTCAATATTCATGTTAGCTGTCTCTTCTGTGTTTTTTTAGACAGGAAATGCTCACTCTACAGCTTCACCCTCAGTCTTGCCTACCTGTTTGCCTCTGACATAGCACCACCAGGAACCTTTCACAAGCTGAAACTACACATCCTGCTGAGCTTGGTCCAAGCAACAGAAGCTGAAAATGTAACTTCTTTACATATTTTTATGCCTCTGCTTCGAAATGGCCGAAAGCATAATGTTTTGGGGTTGCCTGCTGTCCTGAATCTGTTAACACAATATCTTGAAAACCGTTCAGCGGATTTGCCTCAAATTAGATGCCTGTATGTAATTTCTGAAGCCAATGTACTGTCGAAAATTTAGGTCAAATTGGACAGAGGTTAAAGGTCAACCCCTTGATTGGGGTGTCCATCCGACTCCATATGTCTGTGTCTAGTTGTTGGGTCATGTCATTAAGTGGGTGAAGTGAAGACCAACTTTGTGTCCAGGTAGACAAGCACTTCGCAGTTGTTTGCTTCATGAAGCACCATTATAGCTCTGTGCCTTTCTTTGACAGGACGGATATATGGAGTTAGTTTGACATTGGGTGAAGTTTTGTGCTCAACTTGTGCAAAGATTGCCTCTCATGTGGTTCGCCAAGGGAATGCAATGACCTTGATTCTTGGTGGTTGGGCAGCCTTCTAGACTATGGAGTGTCATAGCTCTCTGCTCACAGATCTTGCACTGGTCCTTCAAATTTGTCAAGGAGGCAACCATGTCATATGATGCGCTGATTAGAAACCGAAGAAGTTTTGGACTTGTTTCGAAGAGATTCACCAGTTGCATTTCTTCTGTTTCACACTCTCCCACGACGACCACGCCCCTTGCTCTTGCCACTAGCTTAGTTATCTCTGATTGCAGTTCAGGTTGAGTTAGATTCCGAATTGTTTTCCAGATCATTCCTGTTCAAAGACGCTGACGTTCAATCTGACCTAATTCAAGGCCTTCTGTCTGTGAGGCACTTCGTGCCCTCTTCACAGCATCTTTCACGTACCGCTTACAACCATATCTCACTCTTGGTTGAAAGGCTGAAACAGATTGGTCTGTGCTTTGCTCCAACTGCAGCAGCAAGGAGTTCGCAACTATTCTCTTCATCTTTTCCACGAGCCCTTCAAGTGGTTAATGAAGCTTTGTCTGGTAGCAGAATGTAGCAATGATAATGAGATTCCGGCTGACCCTTAGCCACCGTCACAGCTTCTGTGCCACACCAAATTCCATTCTTTCAACATCTGAGCTAGGGACATGATAAATCCTCATTTTTCCATGGGATTCTCACAGAAACAGATGTTGATACATCTAGCACTTTGTTGTTCCAGTTAACTAACATTTGTCATTGACTTTCTGTCATCCAGCTGAGCAAGAAACTTCAGAAGCAAGAAACTTCAGAGGCTTTCTGCACCCTAGGAATGACTTGGTCATCTATGGTAAAGGGTTGACCATATTTTATCTTGCCTTTATCCATCACAAGTAATCTAGACTTCTCTGGCCTAATTTTCCTCTCACTCCATCGCATGAACCCGTTTAACTTGTTTAGGAGAGATTCTGCATTGGAGACAGATGCTGAAATGGTCGTGATATCACCCACGCACTTTCCAATGAACATCAAAGTCCCTCGTCTTCATGCGTTAGTGCTTAACAGGTATCTTCTTGATAAAATCATTTGGAAGATTGAAAGTGCTGACAAAGATTATGGAGTAAGTTGTAAAAAAAAGAAAATCCCAATAGAGAACTTTTGCCACCCAGACGTCCAGTTTTCTACCAAAAAACATGCAAAAATCCTGAATGGCAAGTGATAGCGAGGCCTAACCAAATTGCTATGAGATTCTTCTGCAAAGTCTTTGCATCATTACTCACCACTTCCCATAATGTAAAAAATATATGTTCCCAGATACAGATATCCATTGGCTCGTGCCTCTCCAAACGCTTCTCTAGGAGTGCAAAAACCAGCTTGGCTTCCTACATTCAGTAAGGATATTGGCCAAAAATTGGTAAACTCTCATGGCACCACAGACATGCCAACCAGTACAATTTTGTCGTATTTAGTACGATTTTTAGAACTGAATACGACAGTACGATTTTCCTTTAAAAAATACGATTTTCAAAAAAAAAAAAAAAAAAAAGTTTTTTTTTTTTTTTTTTTTTTTTAAATCTTTTTTTGTGTGTGTGCCATATTCAATGGCGAAATGCCCATTCTGTTTTGTAAAGTATCCTACCAGCATCTCACATTAGCAATTTGGGGATGTTCATTGGTTCATCTAGCACACCAGTCATGACAAAATCATGCATATTCAACCAATGCTCCATAAAAAAATGCCTGATGTAGGAACTGTAAGAGACATTGATCCGTTTTTTTTTTTAATACATTTTTTGTTGGTAAAATACAACATTTTGGATTAAAGAATACAGTTTTTGAACTCCAGAAGTTGGCAGGTCTGGTTTAGGTGACTTCGCTGATCTTTATTCTAAGATCCAAATAGATGCTCTCATACTATTATGATAGCATGTGTTGCCACTTATACATTTACTTTACAGCGAAGATGTCCCATTATTGGTAATACTGTAATCGGTATGGGATGAAAAGAGTGAAGATCAGATGAAAGAGCAAACATTTCACTTTCCCATTGTTACCATTAAAACATTTTTCTAACATTTTCCTGGCTTGGGGCCAACAGGCCACTGGTCATGTTGAGTTTTCGTGAAAATCTGATTTTTCACTCAAAAATACGATTTTTGAGGATATTCAGTATGATTTTTTGTGTCAAGAGGTTGGCATCTCTGGCACCACTTGACTTTAACATGTACTCTCCCTCTGCTACTCTCCGTAATACAGGGATTTTGTTACTTCTCCATACTACTAGTATGAAATATATTTAGCAAAGTGTAAACAGATATGATTTAATAGAAATGGGATTCAATAGTTCATGAATGTACATGAATTTAATAATGATTGGCTAAAATCTGTTTCTGTCCAAGCTCTTGGACTTACTTGCTGTGGGTAAAGACACGCACATCATTGAGAGACTGCTGATACATGCAGCATCCCTTGCAGAGCAGAGCATTACAACCTCCCGTGTCACACCCCTCTTTGGCAGTGTACATAAAGATCAGCTGACCGGAACATGCAATATTGAAGGTTAGGGCAATTTAAGTTGTATGTGATACAGTTGAAATGTTTTATGTTATTTCATTTTGCATTGAAATCTTGCTCACTAGACTAATTCATGCAATGTTGACTGTTAAATCACAACACTGTGATTTATATATTTGAAAGATCCAGTGTGTTATTTAGAATGATCAATTAAAAATGAATGAATTTGAACTGGAACTTAAATTGAGCATTCGTAATTTCATTGTGCTTATTTCATCCCTCTTACTGTGTATTATATACAATTACTGTTGTATTTGTGCATTGTAATATTAATGCACATGTACTTATATTTGAAATGTTCTAATGCACAGTTCTCAAAAATGGAGCTGGTAATCAAAACATATACATGTACATTGATTACATGTGTAATGTAGAAAAAAGGCATAGAGGTAATTGAAATGTGACTTAAAACTTTAACTCAACCATCATATATACATGCAGAAGTGTTAATGCCACAATATCGTTGCTTTTGCAGGTGGATCTCTACTTCTTGCACATCATGGAGTCTGTTTGCTTGGAAATCTAGATGTGTGGAAAAAAGACGACAAAGAAAGACTGAGAGCAGGTAGCTTAATGTTTTATTATACAATGTGTTTTGAGGTACACCATGTGGTAGTCCTTAAAAGGACTGTTTGATCATTCTTTCGGAATAGCTTTGAAAAGATCTGCTCAGAGAGCAAGTGACAAGGGGAAAAAATTGATAGATTAGAGAGGATGTGAGTAGAGTATTCTGTCAAAGGGGTTAGCTTTGTTGAAGGAGCTGTCAACTCCTTCCTGCTCTAAAAAGAGCTGCTCAGAGAGCAAGTGAAACAAGAAATTAAACTGATGGAGCAGAGAGGATAAGAGTTAAGTATTCTTTCGAGGAGGTTAGCTCTGAAAAGAGCTGTATGTGGCTCAGCCATTTGAATCTGGTTTACAGATCATGAGCAGTGATAGAAGGAGTGAAGCAAAAGTAAACTCTGTGCGGAGGCAAGTGTAGTTGTCATGGGCAGGCTGGGTTGGTGCAAGGATGTATGAAGCATAGCTGGATATCCAAAAAACTTTTTTAAAGACCAGATTGGCCTACCTATCATGCAATACCCCAAATCCCACCCAAAGATCAAAGTACCGCAGCAATCATATCAGTCAAATCTTGCCTGCGGGGAGATGCCAGCTTAGTTGAGTCCCTTTGAAATTCTTAAGTGCCACATTTTTTTTCTAGTGCATGGAGACATCACTTTTGACATTTGACAGGCAGACACATGAGCTCATGTGCAGTTGTGTATAATGTAATGTGTTTCTTGGATGCACCGGCCCTCTATGGCATCGTTTGCTGCATAAAAGTCTGTAATCATTGGTACTTTCTCAGTCAAAATCCATCCAGAAATGGATGAGTTACATTAGTCTGATTGTGGAAATATTTTTTTCAGATAATTGATGTCATATATTGTTGGTGATATATGCCAAAAGTTTCTGCAGTTGAGAGACGTGAAAGGACATGTTCTGATATTCAAGAATCACTCCATTATATGAGCATAGTACAGCGTAGACAGAGGGGAAACATATGTTGTTTGTTCACATAATCGTGGTCTTTCCGTGGATAGTGGGACAGTTTGACATAATTGTCATCTGCTGCCAGAAAGCAGTATCGGTATAGTGCCCATATTTTGTTTCAGTATGGCTCTCATGGGCATGAGCAAGTTAGGTTGAGGGTATATAGTATGAGGTTAGCCTCGTGCATTTGGTGACTGATCTTTCTTGACATAACTGATGTAGAGACTGTAGCCTTTCCTCTTTCTTATTTGATTGATCCTTTTCTTTGCCCTCTCCAATTTCATTTCAATTTTGTTTTGAAATTTATCTACTTGTTCATGGAGCAGGTTATTCCTTTTTCTCCATGTTTTTCCTATTGTTGGTGCCCTTCATAATGTTTCTTCTTGGTCTCTTTTTCTTCGTCCTATTAATTTCCCTTATATTTGCCTTTTTCTGTTTATTTTTCTTTCTATGCCTTCTAGTCATGGTAATAGTCATGTTGTTTTCTCTCCTTATATTATGCTTGTTCTTTCAATGTTTCCTTAATCTCTGTACACCTGAGTTTTCGTTTAATATTCTTTTTCCATTTCCTCTTGCTTTTTATGACTCCACAACAAAGTTGCCGGATGGCATTATGCTTCTGGGTTGTCCATCCGTCCGGATCTCATTTGTGCAATAACTCAAACTAATATCAACTGAATTTCATCAAATATTGTCCAGTGATTATATATGGCAGGGCAATTAAACGAATAGATTTTGGGTCACGTAGGTCAAAGATTTAATGGGCACAGGTCAACGTCAAACCTTAGAATTTCATTTTTTACATGATACTTTGAGAAAGATCAAACCAAACTTCACCAAACATAGTTCAATTATTAAACAGGCAAACTTCGTTATAACGAAGATGTCAGGACCCACATTTTTTCCTTGCTATAGCCAATGCTCGCTATATACATGTACTAGTACATGATCAAAACATACAGAAATGTATGCATATTGGACTACACATCAAATAACATATTTTAATGGTTCTGCAAGCATATTAAACTGAATTGACTATCTGAAAAGTCACTAAAATATCTGTATAAGGTGGTCTGCATTGGCGAATTTGTGCACAGACATGGGATGGTAAATGCACGGTGACACCATGGAACTTCCATTGTGACACCATCTATTCATTAGAAATCAGAGGCAGCACTCACGAAAGAGACTTACTATGGTCACATGTATGTGCTAATAACATGTAATTAATAGTCACTTAACATAAAGGGGCGAGAGGAAAAAATGGGAAAGAAAACCTCAAAGAGAATGACAAAGTGAGAGATTGAACAGACGAAGGTTGCAAAAATCACATTGCAAATTGAATGAAAAAACTGACCCTACCCACACCAGGATTCGAACCGGAGGCCTTGCGTTCTTAAAACAGCACATTGAGCAACTATTCACCCCATTCACTGTACAAGTAAAGCAGAAAAAGGGGCTATAATGACTTAGAAATCAATGTTCAAGCTGAAATTTCACCATGATCCCGACATCTGATTAGAAAATGGAGACCATGTCTCAGAAAGCAAATAGACTCAGCTACAAATTACCTACAGTTCAGAGTAAAAAATCCAAACCTAGGCCAGAAACAGCTCCTAGAAGCTTGTCATATCATTTCATGATTTGAAAATTAATGCCCCTTCTATTGACATAACAGTAACGTATAAACGTCTGATTTTGACATTAATGCGTATACTGAAATTTACTCAATGAAGACGTCATCAAAGTGAAAAATAAAAGCAACTTCACCATAGAGAAATGTCTCAGCTACCACGTACTGAAATTTGGGAGAAAATTGAAAAAGGATTACTGAGATATGCAAAAACGGGTAAAAAAGTTCATGACTTCATACATTAAAATTCATTTTTTCGAAGCATATGGTAATATGATGACGTCAAGATGTATTAAACAACACAATTAGACATGAAACAACATCTACACTTCACACTTTTCAGAATATTTAAAAAAAAATGGGGGTCACCAGCCATTGCATTTTGTAATATTTGCACACAAAAGTGCTTTGATGCACCCGCACGTACTTGTTATTGCATGGAAATGGCTCAAAATGACAGGATGTGATGTATGTAGTGTCAGAAACATGAATCCAGTGAAAAAAAATGGGACTCTGACATGGAAAAACGCCCAAATGCTGGAAATGGTCTGAAACATATGCAAAACAACTTCTAGTGGATTGAGAGCATTTTTAAATGTTTCATGCGCATTATTGCACTAACATCCGCGTACGTGCTCGCTTCTTGAATTGTCATGTTATTAATTTTATGCAGGTCAAATTTCATTACATATACATGATCAGTTCTAGAGCTACATGAAATAATAGATTTTCACTAAATTGCTCATGCATGACGTCACAATTATTTAATGACCTTGAAATCCAGGAATTAACAGGATCACGTATATATACGTATACATCGTAAAAATTTGATAAAACATGACACATGAATTGTTGAGATATAGATTGCACTAAAAAGTGGGGGCCATTAAATAAAAAAAAAAAGGCTCCGTTTATCAACAATGAAGCAGCGGGGATCGAGGCTCAATTACCCCCGCTTGCTGGCATGAACGTGGTAAACAATGAATGATGTATGAAATGAATCTTAATGCTAAATATGTTACTCATTGCATATAGATGGCTACTGATAATCGTAAACGCCGCCATGACACTCGACCGCCTTTCGATACGCCTTAACAGCCCGTTGTTAGTCTAAAGCCAGCCTTTGTTACCGCCCAACAATGTGCTGTTTTTTAGCGACTCTTGGACTTGTTGGTAGCCCGTAATTACCGGCCTGTGGCTTTGTCCTTTATTTCCTTTGTCGGTAACTTGTTACCGCCGGTCAATGCGAGGCGCATCAACGGTCTATTGTTGGCCAAGTACCCGGATACGCCGGCTATTAGTATTGGACCATTTTTTATGAGCACATTTCAGTTAGTGCGCTGCACTGACCATAGGGTATTTAAACCCCTGCTTTCTACAATTTTGTATCACACCTGACGAAGTGTTGCAGCGGCACACGAAACGTCGTTATCTTTTCGATTCCGAAATGAATCTTCATACACAATCGTGCAGAGTACCACATGAGGCTCTTGTTCTTGTGTGAATATGCCCTCTGTGTGCGTGTGTAGCCATTTTGGCGGTTAAGGTCAGAGTATGCAGTACAGCACGCACGTAATGTGGACTTGATCTTGCATGTGTTGTCGGGTGTGTATGGATTCTTGTACTGCGTGTTAAGTCTCTCGCGAGGGCCTAGGGGAGGTGTTAGACGGTCCCTCGCTTTGCAACGTGGCTGAAGGGTGTGCTTGTAATAACCGGGTCAATTTCCTTTGCTTTTCTTTATTCTTGGGCTGGGAATTTTCCTCACTATAGCAGAAATTTCGCTATAGCCGATCTCATTTTATGAGAAGCAGAATAATTACACGGAGATCTATATGGAAGAAAAATTAGGAACCAAGAAATGTCCTCGTAATAAGCGGCTTCTCCTTATACCCGTGCTCCTCTCAGCTAGGACTAACTTTAGCTTGGGCTAAATATTTTTCGACCTTTTATAGTGAGAGTTACCCCGGATCAGGTCCGGACCTGATCTGGGGTAATGTTGTGTTTGGGATCGGTGTGTGTTTGTAATGTTATTGCAGCGTTGTGAGGTACAGCACGAATAACGAACATCAGACTTCTCAGTATCAGAGTACAATGTACGGTATGCGTTTATTAATGAACAGATCACATCGTCCACATCGTCCAGATTCACCACATGGAGATAATGAATAAACTACATGTCTTCGCTTGGTGAAGATTTCTACTCTTCTCTCCTCTTCACTCAGTCAGAGCCACGTGAGATATAACATTTGGGGGTGTGGCCTAACTTTTGGGGGTAGCACTTACATGTAGCATATGGGAGAGTATGGGAGAATATGGGGTGTGACCTCTGCCTGGTGGCTTGACTAATAGACAAAAAGAAAGTACTTGAAATTGTTTGTTCAGATGGAATGTGGGTCAAGTGTGGTTTGGCCGGGTGAGAGGGTGTTTAGAAGATCTTAATGATGTGGTCAGTGCGGGAGAGACAAAACGGAGACTGGTATAAATCAAATAGTGGATGGGGGAAGGTGAGGAATTAAAGGTAGATGACCTGCTACATAACAGTAACTCTCACTATAAAAGGGGGCAAAAAATACACATTCCCATCCCTCTCCCTATTTTCCTCTCTTTCCGTGGCTCTCATGTCTCCCTCCACTGCCCTCTCATGTCACTTGTTATTCTCTCTTAGTCTCCATTCTCACCCCTCTTTCTTTCCTTTTCCTCTTCTCATCTCTTATTTTTTTTTTCGTCTCACCTTCTTCCTCTCATCTCTCAACATGTTACCTCTTCTCATCAACCCCCCCCCTTCATTTTTTCCAATTTCTCTTACATCTTTACCCTTGCTAGTTTAGTTTGTTTCTTTCTGCTTCTGCTCACTTTCTTGCCAGTCCTCTCACTTTTTTTATAGGCTCTTGTTTGTTTGTTTTTTTTCTAGCACATTCTGTGATATACCCTGTGCTTTTTGTATTCGTATTTGTAAGTGTGCATCATCATTGTGATTGAACTAATATATAATATATATAATTCATTGTAATATGTCCATTTAAATTCAATTCAAATTGAATTGGTGCTTTCATAAAAACATATACAAATGCAATGCAATGGTGTGCTCAATTACAGTCTTGGTCTTCAGGCTACAGGAACATCTGAGTTTTGGACAACTTGTCCAAATCTCAATCCGTAATCTAGCATTTAATATAATACTGCTTAAAGTCAGTTTCCACTTCTAATACTTGGCAGGCAGTTGTTGAACAGTATTTCTCTTTCATTTCTTGTGATATTTATACATGCCATTTTCGTAATGTATTCACAACCTCGCCCCTAACTGCCTGGTGTTTCAATGGATGGAACACACTCTGAATCTGTTAGTTATTGCTACTCAGACAAACCTTGGACAAGCTTTGGGAATATCATAAGTAACGTATTGTTTGAACCACGTGAATACAATTTTCATACATAACGAAAATTACTATTTTTGTCTCGCCTGAACAAAGTTCAGGTATCATAAGTAACGTATTGTTTGAACCACGTATGTTGCACCACAAATTGTCGTCCCAGCACAAATTGACGTCGACGACAATTTGTGCAGCACCCTGACACCACAAATTGTCGTCCCTGCACAAATTGACGTCGACGACAATTTGTGCAGGGGGCTGACACCACAAATTGTCGTCCCCCCTCGAAACACATTTAATATGACGTTGACGCCTTCAAGGCCATTAGGGGCTTACATTTTTGTTAATATAATAAAATACATGAAAACCAACACATAACTCAAGTGTATGAATGCACACAAACCAAAATAAAAGGTCACGTTAAAGTTTGTGTGTGTGTGGTGTGCGTGTGTGCGTGAGTGTGTGTGATTGTGTGTGTGTGTGTGTGCGTGTGTGTGCGTGTGTGAGTATGTGCATGTGTGTGTGAATGTGTGTGTGTGCGTGTGTGTGTGTGAGTGTGTGTGTGCGGGTGTATGTGTATGTGCGTGTGTGTGAGTTTGTGTGTGTGCGTGCATGTGTTTGTGATTGTGTGTGTGTGCGTGTGTGTGAGTGTGTGTGTGCGGGTGTGTGTGAGTGTGTGTGTGTCTGTGTGTGTGTGTGTGTGTGTGTGTGTGTAGGGGGGGGGGGGCTATGGGATAGCGGTACCAGGTCAACGGATTGAATCAAGGTTTGTGTGTATTGTGCCCGAAATAGTCCCCATTTAGTCGACTAGAATTGTGTGAATCAGTCATGTAGTAGGGCGGTTAAGCAACAAATATGAGGTGAATTGTGCACTTTTGTCTACCAGCACCAAATTTGGCACACATGTTCAAAATCATATTTGGAACAATATCAGATATAGAGGCATTTTTAGGGGCGCCTGGGAGCAGCCACCAAAGTGCCCTAGGGGCCCTGACCTGGAAAAAAAAAAACTTGATACGAATCATCCTTGGATAATAGGGACCTTACCTTGTTAAAATGTGTGGTCATAAGGGGCAAGGGGGCCGGTGGATAGCCCCCAAACGCCCCCGGGGGCATTTTTCTCTTGTTTTAGGACATTTCCTCAAGAAAAAATAACTTGATTTTAACCAAACTTGATAGGAATCATCCTTAGGTAATAGCAAACTTTAATTGTTAAACTTGGGATACAACAAGAAGCAAGTGGCTGGGGAAGTGGGGGGGGGGGGGTAGCCCCCAAAACGCGGCGGGGGAAACTTTCTTTAAATTTTTAAAATACTTTTTCTCAAGAATAAATAACTAGAATCATCATTAGGTATTAGGGACCTTCAGTTGTTAGAATGGGGGGGGGGGGGGACACAAATCGCAAGGTGCCGGGAGGGGGTAGCCCCCCCCAAAAAAAAAAACAAAAACGATGCCCCCCCATGGGGCAACTTCTTCTTATTTTTCTACTTTTTCAGAAGAATGAATAACTTTTTAACCAAACTTGATAGGAACCATCCTTAGGTATAAGGGACCTTAAGTTCTTAAAATGGTGGTATGCAAGTGGCAAGGGACGGGGGGGGGGGGGGGGGGGGGGGGGGGGCGGCTAGCCCCAAAAGTTCCCCAAGGGGGTAAATTCCACTTATGTTTTCCTATTTACTCAAAGGTAAATGACTGGATTTTAATCAAACTTGAAAGAAGTCACCTCTAAAAAGTGGACTTAAGGTTGTAAAAATGGGACACATATCTAAAAAATGAATGTTGGATTTCATCAAAGCTCCACAGATTATTCTCAGACAATTGTACCCCATCTGACAGCACAGCCCCTCCCCCACCACCTCAGAAATGCGCCTTGTGGTCCATTATTTCAAGAAAAACGGAATGTTTTCTCGAATGTATCCAAACTGCACAGTAAACAAGGATAATCTAACGTACACATCTGAGGAGGAGACAAGGAGGATCAAAGATTGAGTCCAAAATGACTGCCAAAGCCATGTATTTAGCTTTATTCTGTTCCACTTTTACCTACAAGCATCAAATTTGGTACATAGGTTCATGATTATGAACTAAACAAAATTAGATATAGAGGCGCTTAAACATATGTCCTTGAGACGCCATTTTTCAAGTAGGCGTCTAAATTAGCTACCAAAACAATGTTTATAGCTTTGTAGTTTTTGAGGCCTCAGAACTGGTGGCTATATCCATAATGGCTGGAAATTTCTGTCAGAACTCTTGGTCCACCGCCATACCATGGACCCTATCACGTGGGACGGTCCATGGAAAGGCGATGGACCAAGAGTTTGTACAGATGATGGAATGAGCAGCTTCTGAAGAGGAACATGACATTGCATTGTGTGAAAAGAATGTCACCATGAATCTATCCAAAAAATAGATAAATAAAGAGCATTTATTTACATCACTTAATGTAGCAAACATTATGTTTCTTAGTGAAGTAATTAGCGCATCAATTTTATCTTCCCGTTGACACTGATTTTTTGATTTCTATTCTATCTAGCCTTTTCACAATCAACTATCATGCACCATTGAGTGATGTGACAATTTGTGTTTTGTTTATTCAAATTGTGGTGGACATCTTGAAAACTGATTGACTACATTTGATTTGTTTATATTTTCCATTATAGTTATTTTCTATGGAAATAGTAATTGCATCACTGTTCTTTCCTATTCTGAGCATTACCGATTGTTCTTTCACCATGTTCACTGCTAACTATCTTATATATGGTTATAAAAAGAGTCTTAAAACATTTATAAGTATTATTATGTCATGATACTGAAGGATGGCGAAATTGATAAAATTTTTAAATGCCTCAAAACGATATCTCATATCATTCCAGATAGTATTTTAAAAATATATGTTCAAAATTTGGTGCTTGTCGAAAAAAGTTAACAGCACGAAAGAAAAAAGTTAAGACATGCACTGAGGGAGGGAACGAAGTCCCCCCATGAAAACAAGATAGTAACTGACATGTAAAGCGCTGTATTAATTTCGAGGGTGGGGGGGGTCCTCCTTGTCCCCTCATCAGATGAGTACGCGACTACATATGTATGTTAGATTATCCTTGGTTACTGCACAGTTTGGATAAATTTGAGAAAACATTCCTTTTTTCTTAACATTTTGGACCGCAAGGCGCATTTCTGAGGTGGTGGGCGAGGGAGAAGGGGGAGGGTGGATAGTTCATGACAGATGGGATCCCCATTTATAACAAATTTTCCCATTGCCTTAGAATAATTTGTCGAGTTTTTATGAAATCTTACATTCATTTTTAGATATGTATCCCATTTTTACAACCTAATTAGGTCCTCTTTTCCGAGGTGACTTCTTTCAACTTGGTTAAAAGACAGTCATGTACCTTTGCGAAAAGGTAACAAAACTAGTGGACTTTGCCCCCTGGGGGCATTTGGGGGCTCCCCCTCGCCACTTGCATAGCATCATCTTAATAACTAAGGTACCTATCATTATTTATTTATTATGTATTCTTCTGAAAAAGGAAAAAATAAGAGGAACTGGAGGCATTTTTTTTTTGGGGGGGGCTACCCCCTCCCAGTTCCTTGCAATTTGTGTCCCCCCATTCTAACAACTTAAGGTCCCTAATACCTAAGGGTGGTTCCAGTTATTTATTCTTGAGAAAAAGTATTAGAAAAATAAAAGAAAACTTCCCCCTGGGGCGTTTTGGGGGATACCCCCCCCCCCCTTCCCCAGCCCCTTGCCACTTGTGTACCCCAAATCTAACATCTAATGTTCCCTATTACCACAGGATGATTCCTATCTAGTTTGGCTAAAATCCAGTTATTTATTCTTGAGAAAATGTCCCAAAATAAGAGAAAAACGCCCCCAGGGGAGTTTGGGGGCTATCCCCCGGCCTTCTTGCCATTTACGACCACACATTTGAAAAAAGGTAAGGTACCTATTGCCTAAGGATGATTCCTATCAAGGTTTTTTTTTTTCAAGTCCGGCCGTGCGTTATCGAAAAGAAGTTAATAACATATAAGTGCCCCTGGGGCAATTTGGGGGCTGCACCCAGGTGTCCCTGAAAACATTTTGAGATACCTCTATATCTAATATTGTCCGAAATATGATTGTGAACATGTGTGCCAAATTTGGTGCTTGTACACAAAAGTGCACAATTATTCACCTTATCCACTCCACTAGTGTGGGTTGGTAAGTGTATGGGTGTGGATGTCTGTCTGTATGGTGGTGTGCGTGTGTGTTTTTGTGTATGTGTGTGTGTGGGGTGTACGTGCACTTAACACAAATACTGCTCTAAGAGAATAAAGACAGTTAACACAGTCAAGTTTTGAGTTCTAACACATAAAAGTGGGGCAATACCAGAACAAACAATTCATAAACTGTTTCCCCTGCTTTCGTATTATTCCTAGAAGGAGATAATGAAATTTGACTTTAACTGACTCGCTGTCTTTACTCTAGAGCATTGTCAATTATTTTCATTTTGCCTTATTGGCACGATCATAAGGGTGATCATATTTTGATATTTGTTTATAATTCCATTCACCATCATGACATTTCTTTTTTGTAATCACACCAATATAGTAACCCCGTTGACCATCGTCACTGTGTAATTTTTATTATATTGATAGAACAATGAAAAAGAGGGCAATGCAAAACCCATTGGCTAATTCCTCAACACAAATACACGACTTCACATCTACACAATGTACACATACACGCGCGCTCGCCCCCCCCCCCCCCCACACACACAATCACACAACCACCACCATCACCATGCACCCACACGTAATATTCCGTACTTACACAGTTACGCATACATATATTGCACACACCCACCTCAACATCCCCATCACGTACACATACATATAAAGCTCAACACTCATCGCTAACACACGCACACGCAAACAACCTAGCCCATACGCCAGCACGTGCGCTACACACACGCGCACACACACACACACACACACATATACACACACATGCACCCACCCACACACACACCCACACACATACACACACACATACACACATACACACACCCACCCACCCACACACACATACACACACACACTCACACACACAAGCACACACACAATTACACACACACACACACATACACACACACAATTACACACACACACACATACACACACACACGCACACACACAATTACACACACACACACACACACACACACACACACCTTACATACACATCACAGGCACAACCACACATGCCAACATTTTGAAGACAGGGACTGGTGACAATTTGTGCAAGGGGTGACAATTTGTGCAACGAGCTATCAGTTTGCCTGCACAAATTGTCGTCCGTCAGGGTGAAAAATGGGAACATCACCTGCAGCACAAATTGACGCCGACGACAATTTGTGCATGGGACGACAATTTGTGGTGTCAGGTTTTGTCAAATTTTGCACAAATTGTCGTCGACGACAATTTGTGCAGGGACGACAATTTGTGGTGCAACACACGTAAATACAATTTTCATACATAACAAAAATGGACTATTTTTGTCTCGCCTGAACAGAGAGACCTAGTGACCACTTTTCCCGTTTAACTTGCTCTCATTTGTTTATTTGTGCATCAATTGTGATCAAACTTGGTACAAATAATCCTTGGGTAATACCACATATGTCGTCATGAGACTGATGGGATCAAAGGTCATCTAGGGGTCAAAAGCTTAAATAATATGAGGCCGTGTGCATCATTTTTTCAAAGTTTTGGTTTGACTTGCTCTCATTTCTTTATTTCTGCATCAATTGTGATCACACTTGGTACAAATGATCCTTGGGTAATACCATGTGTATTGATGAGGATGATGATCTTGGCACCATTTAAGATATTTGAAAATAAAACTTTGCACTGTTTATCGATTTCGAAATCAGGCGAGACTCGTAGTTCGCGAACCACTTTGTTCTCAAAGTTTTTGTTTGACTTGCTCTCATTTCTTTATTTCTGCGTCTATTGTGATCACACTTTGTACAAATGAGCCCTGTGTAATACATGTGTCTTCATTAGGATGATGAGGTTAAAGGTCATCTAGGCACCATTTTAGATATTTGGAAAACAACTCGGCACTCTATATTCATTGTGAAATCAGGCAAGACTCGTTCACGAACCACCTTATTTTTCTAACCTGCAAATGGGCTAGCCTATACTTCTAAAAGCAAAAGTCCACTCTCAGCCATGATTCAAACCTGTCTGACCAATATATTGAGCTGCGCATATGTATTCACGCTCAAAGTGCAAACAGTATAAACATTCTCAAATTGCCTGCACTTATTCTGAAATAAGTCACCCTAACTCCTGACTTTATTTTCACCCCAAACCGAATATATAACAATCCTTTCAATTCTTACCACTTGTCCCAAGTGGCACCAAGTCTACATACATCTAGGGGAAAGAGGGGTAAAATGGTAAGACGGATCCACTCCATTATCTCTGTGACTCGCCTGCACTGTGCCTAAATGACATTATTGTGTAATTTGTCTTAAGAATCTGCTGTTCCGAAGCAGTAATCTTTCGTGAAGACAGGTTAACAACCTACTTCTCCTCATTTGCTAATGAGGTTACCATCTTGCTGGACTTTAGCTGTAAGAGCTTGTCAAATTTTGTTTGCTGTCTCCTTTTAGATGTCTTCATTAACCTTCAGTACCTCGACTATGAGGGGGGACTACTCAATTTGATTTCGGTCTGCAGTGTATCGTACTCAGTTCTGGCGGAGCCGAGAATGTGTCTAGTTAAGAAAATTCTCTCTTTTAAGAAACGACGGTATGCCATTTCAGCTGCCTTCTTTACTCCCATAAAAACAGACATGTTTTAAGATTAAAGCCTCGGGCTGCAATGAGAAAGACATCCCCCAAAAGTGCATAAAATTCCCTGAAACTTGTTTAAACAACACTTCCTTGCTACACCATCATATAAAAAGTTACAACGATTTGAAATAAACCAACCATTGGACTAATCTTGGGAAGTGCTCAAAAACCTGGTACAGGCACTATTGTGTGCATGGTTACAAATTTGTGCAAGTTATACATGTAGCCATTAAATGAGCTGCACTCTATGTGCTTGTGAAATTCCTCACTGGTGAAATAAACATTGCGCAATGTGTACTGCCTGGAAGATTCTGGCAGGTGTTATTTACATAACAGAATGTTACACCTAGCTGGGAATCGATCATTAGCATAATAAAGGAGGCATTGGCTGGAGAGTGCCTGTGGAGTTCAGTGACCTTTTGGGCCAGTGATGACTCATCAGTGTAATCTGGGTCAGGTCAGTATTGCTTGTCATGTTTGCAAGCATAGATACAATGTAGAACTTACTAGATGTATTGAGAAATTTCTAGATACACAGATTATAGAACGTTCTAGAATGTACAGATTGTGATATTTATAGGAGTTGTTTTGGAAATGAGCTCAGAGTTTACATATCATCTCGCTCCAGTCACCTGTGGTAAGAGTAACCTGTAGTAAGAGTTTGTTGTGTCCCTGGCTCGATACACACCTGTGGATTTATACGAGGATTTTCTCTGCGTGGATAACTACCTGCCTGTTAAATAGTGCTTATGAGATCCTGCCTGTGGGAGTCGCGTACACTCTGTGGATTGATATTTGACCATCGTGGAGCATCTATTTGGACTTGACTATCTGGAATACCTGCTCTTCAGCGGACAACATTGGGATCAACACTGCGATCATAATTTGGGAATACTGGATCGGATTATCAACTGGACTATCAGCGGGAGCTGTGGATTCATTTGACTTCAGTATCCTCCAGCATTGTAAACTTACCCTAACCTGTATAATATTCGTAGATTAAGTGATAAAACCATTGTACAAGTTTGTGAAAGCTCGTCTTGACTTTAAATGGGAAATACGCCATATAATAAAGAATACATAGACTAAATATCGGTATCATTTTGTGCGATCCTTTCTATCGTGAATTGATCTTAACAGCGTGGCACAGAGAGCGTAGAGCGGGGGGCACACAGAGAGTTCAGTCAAGTCTCTACCCTTTTTTTTAAAGAATGAATGTAAGTATCACATATTGTAACTCTCATTAATTCAGACATATTTAAGTTTCCATTATGTCAAAACCATTTCAGAACTGAAACACACCTGGCAAATCTATTTGAGCAGAGAAATACACTTAAAAAAACTTAATTGAAGATCCACTCCTTATAATAAAGTTATATGCCTACTTTTTGTGCAAAATATTTTTGTATGTGTAACTTTAGAGATGATTATTTATGTCAAGGACCAATTTTCTATATCATCGTCTGAAAGATGCTGCCCAGATTTGAACCTGTGACCTTTGCTGATATTTAACTTTCAAAGTCGCTTAGATATAGTCACATGCCACATACCTAACTCTTAGACTGTGTATCACTATCAAAATGATTTACAAAAAAAGAGCAAAACAAGTGGCTATTCTACAAGAGTATACCTTATAAAAACGTCCTCTTTGGAATAATGTCTTTTTTTTTACATGGAACCATCTGTTTTAATTGTGGCATACTCAAATAACATTACTGCTGAAATTCATGCACACTACAATATGGAACAATGAGTGAACACCACTCAAAATGAGAAATGAGGAGACCCTGTAGTATAATCACAAAGCTGTATTCTGCAAATATATAATTTGCAAGGGGGTCAATCAATCTCATATCACAGTAGCAGGCAGTCTTGGATCTGGCCACAGTGAACAAAACATGTTGATGCACTCATGATGCCCTGGATGTTGAGCTGCCCAGCCATTCTGCTTACCATTGTAGACTGTAGTTGCAAACAACAACAACAACAACATATTTTAAACCAATGATATCAATTGATGTTAGTGTCACAACATTGCTGGAATAGACTGTTCTAGTCACATACTAATGTTTATGATGGATGCAGTGCTGCCAGTGGAAGACATCCACAATTTTCAGCGTGCATCGAGAAATGCAGTACGGACTGCAAGTACATTCACACTTTAATACCAGCACAAAGTAGTTTACATATCATATGCCTACCTAGACAGACTCATTTGATAACTACGCAAATATTGCCAGATATATCAGAAAGAAATATTCCGCAAGTCAGTACTCTTGGAAGGCTTTACATATCTGTGGTCGCAAAGAAATATTTTTGTCTGGACTCAAATCAACTTTAGTACCACCTCTTGGGTTGCACTAACTTTTGAGGTTTTTGATGTAATAGTTAGTGGATTTGCTGTATTAGTCCACTGTTGTGAATACTAAAACAAGTCAGAGTACTAAGTTAGTACAGCTTTAGTACAGGCCTAGTGCACCCTTTGCATTAAACCTCTGTTCAGAATACAGGCTTTTGACTCTAATCCTTTCCACTCCGTCTGTTTTCTTTCTATTCTCACTTTCTGAAGAGTTCTTTTTAGAGCTAGTCCAAAAAGAATAAGGCAGTGCATACCTCTTTTCAGAGCTGAAGCTCCCCGAAATAATATTCTTTTCCCTTCTCTTAATATCTTAACTTTTTCTGTCTTTTTCACCTTTTCTGAGCAGCTCTTTTAAGAGCTATTCTGAAGGAATAACCCAACACTCGTTTTGGACTACCACACGGTTTACCCAAAACACATCATATACTGTATGGAAGAACCTTTCTTCAAGGTTTTATTTTATATGTTGATATGTTTTAGTAATATGAGTATGGAGGTATATGCATGAACTTCTGAAACATGCATAAAATCTACCATTATCAAATCCTTTGTGAAACTAAGTCTGCAGTTGCTTTCCTCTATGGACGTATCACTAAAAATAAGTCAATTTGTGCACATTTTTGTCATTTGTGAACGAAGTGCTAACTTTCATCCTTAGTTCCACTGATATGTGGATGATATTAAGTCATCTACATTTCATATTTGAAATTTATACAAATACATCCATTGCAAACACGTTTGGGGGTCAAATAGCCCTTTCTGATAAAAAAAATTCCCACCTTTTTGTAAACATGACTGATTTCAAATCGATATGATTTATCTCTTTGATATCGGTTAGCTTAGTTTCAATGAGTCATTTCACAATTTTTTCTTAGCTTTCCAATAATGTAAGTATGATATTCATTGGTTAAAAATGTTGTCAGAATATTTATCAGAACACAAGCCATAACTTAAAAAATATTTCGACAAAGCAATTGTTAGTATACATAAGTCGTAAGAAGGTCCTCAATATGTCTGTACTGCATGGTATTCAGATGGTGTTCATGCTATGTGGACTCTTCATATACTCAAAGTCCTTAAGGCGGAAAATCAGTGTCTGGAGAGCATGTAGTCTATGCCACATCCTTGCCAATTCCCACTATGCTGTCATTGCATGTGAGGAGTTCCTTCTGCATCCTGGCAAATTTTCTTTGATGCAGCAAGAATTTCATGTTTGTAGCTCAGATGTGATGGGGGTATCTGCTTTCTTTTTACCTTTCTGACTATCAGCTACTGACAGCAGGAACATTACCTTTGACATACCACGGAGTGTGGAGTCAGGCCCTCTCCCCGCTTACACCATTCCACTTGAGTCAACCTTGTGGGGCCATGTCTCATCTGAAAACAGCAGAGGCTTACATCCAGACCTCTTCATGACACAGGTAGAACTGATTCCATGGGCATAGTAACTCTTAACTGAATGATGTATGTGGAGAGTAGAATGTAGCTTCCATCATGAACCTCTGTGCATTAATTGACGCACATAGGCGGCACTGCCGTTCACATTCTGAATTAAAATTCTTTTTCTTCTCTCAAAATTATATTCATTTTAAAAGCAGTTCTTTGTCATCTCTGTGTAGGCCCTCAATTTTGTTCAATTTCTTTCAAATGTACTAATTAAGCAATGGCTAGTATTCACATTGCATACTAAACTTACTTCACAGGATGCAAAATAAATCTTCTGATGCTGTCACAAAATCACGCATTTTCATTGCAGAATCACAAAAGTGAATATAATTTCACTTATTTGTAATTATATGTGCCCATAATCTTAACCATCTAATCTAGATCACAGGTGACTCCAGAGTGACTCACAGCATCAGAGATGCTACAGATTACTAACATGTTTCTCTAATGAGTCTCAGAGATATCTTACCTTTACATTATTATACCTTTACATTCCATTATATTGCCATTTTAGTGATCATTTTACCCCAAATCTATCAGTTTCTAATAACTTTCTTTTAATACCTCATTTTAGTCTGAACTTGTTTATGTATTTATCTTATTATTGCACATATTTTGACAAACTTTCATTGACCAGTGATCATGCATACTATAGTCTAAATAGCACCCTCTACTTTTTCAAAAATGAGGCCATAGCTCCATTATTTATTGCCAGAACTGATCCATTTGTGTGTTGTTGTGTTTACTCTTTTCAGAAAATAAAAAGAATAGTATCTCTTTGATAACTGACTTTGTGAAAATTGCCCTGAAAGATGACTATTTTGAGAAAAACACCAGTGTCAGAGTGACCACAATGCTGCAGTAAAGGAGGTTGAGGGGTGGGGGGTACAAGTACCCAAGGTTGAGGTCTGCAGGCTAGGTGACTACAGGGGAGGATGGTACCAAATACGCAAGGTCAGGTTGTGGACCATTGGGTAGACAGGGCTGGTAATCCTCATTGCAGTAGGTGCCTGTTGTCCCAGAAGTGGATCCATAGATGCATCAGAGCTAGGCTGTGCCACGTGGGTATGGTGGATTTTGTCTTGGGTCATGGGGGTTCTTCTGACCTTGACGTTCAGAGTTCAGATTAGAGGACTGATTGCTTACCTTTGGGATGGGGTATGGTGGAGATTTGTGAGCAGTCGGTGGAGTATCTAGCAGAGCCTCAATGGCATATTTTAAACTTTTGACTGCAGATACCAATTGATCAATTTGCTGGGGCAAGCATTAACACTTCATACAAAGCCAGTCAGCCGGGCCACAGCGAGAGAGTGTGTATGTAACTGGAATTAATGCTCGGTTGATGTCACTTTGGATACTGTCCTTATGATGCCAGGTGGCGTAGGGCTGAGTGGCGGTTCAGTAATGTCTGTTACATTACTTTGCTCAGTCAAGTCATCATCATCATTGTTCTTGTTAGACACAATATCATGACTGATCTCATTCACACGCAAATTCCTTTCTACAAAATGGTGTGCCATCACATTGTTTAGGTTAATATAGGGTAGATCTTCAAAATATGAGACAGTATGGTGTTTATATCAGTCAGCTCCTCTTCAGTCTTGAAGGTAATGGTAAGCTCGATGAGAAATGATATAAGCTCTCATTGGTTATTTCCTTGGGAAGTTTATCGCGAAAAGTGTCTGCTCCTTCACCCTTGAAGTGGTTAGCTATATTAGTCCTGTAGACGGTCACATGGGTTATTTACAAGCTGGACATGTTCATTTGTACAAGGTTTTTTGATGGAATCATTGTTCCAGATGGGTGTTGAAGAAAATTTAGCTTGGTTGCCATCTTGGCAACCTTGAGCAATTTTGTATTTGCATAATTAGCATAATTACCTAATTTGCATATATTTTGTATTGCGTTAAGTGCTCAACTGCAGGGGGGCTAAAATTAAAACAATATACCTTTTGACATTTGTTTATGCATACGACCATCGTTTCATTGTAAAATCCAAGATGGCTGCCCTAATCTGCACATTTAAAGCTCTTATTGTGTATTAATAGCTGGAATCACATGCCTCCATATCCACTGGAATAACATACATGTATTCCAATTGTTTAATGTTGTTTCCATGTCACTTATATTTTTTTATTTACATATACAATGTCAGTATATGCTTTACTAGAAACTCCATAATGGCTGCTGCTAATTTGCATATCAAACATCTTAGAATGATTCAACAATGTAATTTTTGTATGTGATATCATTTGGGGCAAAACTTTTATGCCATGTTTGTTTTGGAACCTTTTGTTTTGATAATTTGCGCTAAAAATTACATTTTGATTACACTGTACGCCACAAGTACATGTATCACCACAGTCAACTTACCACAATTTAAAAATGGTTGCCATTAATTACAGGTTTTACTACTACCTCCCCCGTTTATTTTCATCCGAGAGGGCTCAAACCATAAATGACAGTGCTATCATATCATTTTCTAGATGTAAATTTGTGGTCTAGGATTATTTATGGGAATTAAAATACTTTGGACTATCATACCATTGTCAAAACCCAGATGGCTGCCAGAATCTGATTAAATTCGAAGGCTGCTACTAGTCCCTACTAGCGTCCGTAAAATGCTGCTTTGCTTGCGATACACATTCAGCAGAATGGTGTAGGTCTGGTAAATACGACATAATATGATTACATCATTTCTAATATACCGCCTGTTACCAACATGTGAAACCAATTAATTTTGTGTTTAAAAATGTGACACCGCTATTTCTAACACCCCTTCTTCCCATTCACTTTGTACACAAGGTTTTTTTTCATGAGATGGTCTCTGTGAATGGTTATTTTGCTCGTCAATATTCATAAGCTATTTGTGTGCATGACATACAGTAAGCATGAACAATGTGATGAGGGATATGTCCAAATAGATGATATGCTGGTGCAAGCAGCATTGGCTACTTCAAAAATGTATTGGCAAATATAGCAGAAATCTCAAGATTTTGACTTTCCATCTTCAAAATATGTAACACGCAATGTAAAAGAAGAAATCCATTTGCTTCTCAGGTTTAAATTATTCAGGTTAATAAATTGAGGTTTAAAACCATGGATGCAATATTTCACAATTTGTAATAAAAAATTACATAAGATAAAAATGAATGTCGCAGTCCTTCAAGCACTCTCTATCAACTGTAAATGCTTCTCATGTACAGTTGTCGAGGAAATCAATGATCATTCTGGGTCTCGATATCTGTGTGTGTGTGTGTGTGTGTGTGTGTATGTGTGGGTGTGTGTATAGTGCAGGGGGGAGGGGCATTCCTCCATCTTTTTCTCTCTCTCTCTGTATGTGTGTGTTTGGTCCCCTTATTCAACTTTATATTCCACATACTAAGAATGTTGCTATATGATTGGTCAAGAGTTGATCACGTGATGAGGCGTAGTTTTTCCTATCAGATCACCTGGGAATAAAAGTTCGTTACACTCTAGGTGATAGTACTTTTTGGTTTCGCTGATCTCTTCACTCCTCACAGTCCTAATGCGTGATTAATATTTTTAGTACGCGCGAAATAAAAGTGCGTTACACTCGGACTATCACTTGACATCTAACGCGTCCTAACGCGCGTCCTAATACGCGTCCTAATGCGCGTCCTTACGCGTGTTCCCCATGGCAGCAGCTCAGGGTTATGGAGATAAGTAAACATTACCTTTTTACGTCAGATTGTCATTTTTTGTATAGATAGTTGGTTTCAGATGTGGAATATAAAGCAAATAATCAACTTTTGGTTTCAAGCAATGGGATGAGCTATCACTTCCTCGGCGATCTGAATGTATACGCTATCTTTCCTCAGCTGCGCTTCGGAAAGATAGCTACATCCAGATCGCCTCGGAAGTGATAGTTCGTCCCATCACCCTCACCAACGCTGATTATTTGCTTAATACTAAATCTTTCATTTTCCGTATTTTCTCATTATCTTTTCTCCCTCTGTGTCGCTCTCTTTTTATCTCTGTTTCACCCTCTTATCTGTTCTCACTTTTTTGTTAATTATCCCAGATATTGAGGTGTTCTGCAATATACAGCAATAAAAGACACATTGTGTTTTTTGTGTTTTATCGTTACAGAGTATGAATGGCAGCATCAAGACTTTACCACAGTAAGTGTAAACTTGTCATAAAAATGGAATGTCTGTAGAAATATCAATATGTGAAGCACATTTTCATTAGAAAGAGCCATTTAGTGTTACAATGTTCTAAAAAAAAATGTTTAATCAATTAATAACAGAGTTCAGAGGATACTATGGATTTGGCCATGTTGCATTTGTGAGCGCTCTACTGGCTGCAGTTCTTTTCGGATCATCTTCAAATTTGGTTGATGGATGATGCGGTGGGTTTGGGGGTACATGTGCCCGGCCGCCGCGACCCGCCAAGCATTTCTAGTTGCAATTGCCATGTTGCTATTGGACAGTGTTGTACATTTATGCATATTTAGAAATGAGATTAGTTGAGATATATTTGTGGATTAACCATAACCATAACACACACAGCAGCCCCATGATGATGGTTTGTATGAAATGAAATGAATTGTTAAATTTGTGAAGAAAGTTTTATTTAAAGACGGAAGCTTTTTCGCAAGTACATGTAAAAAAAAAAAATTGTACAAAAACACAGAAAATGGATGAGAATACTGTATGAGAACTTCCCTGCAAATACTATAACCGGAAACTTACTTTAAGCAGAATTCAATCAATCGCTAGATTTCACATAGGTTTTGGCAGGGTTGTGCAAAACGGATCCTTCAGACCAGAGACCGCAATACGCACTGGTGCATATTTGCACCGCATAGTTGACTAATACACAGAGCAATGCAATGTGGTACTGTATACGCCATATATTTCACGACCCTAATTTTTCGCGAATCGGGACTTCTCGTCAATTTCGCGAGTTGTTAAATTCACAATCATGAGGTACTACTTCCTAGTAGTTAGTATATGTGCTTGTGCACATCGTATTCATAGTTCCACGTGATGTTAAATTCACGAAAAGCACTCGACTCGCGAAATTCTTGCACATTGTATTTATAGTTTCGCATGATGTTAAATTCGCGAAAAAACAACCCCATGGAACATATGGCATATGAATGTAGACCATAGTCAGTACGTTTCAAACATAAACAGGGATATTTGTTCACATTTCCTGTAAAGGGTTGTGAAGCTACGACAGTGAATTATCCTACACCTTATTGTTAGGGTATATTGCCGATTCCTGCCAAGTTTCATGACTTTTGCAACTTGGTCCACCCTGTCTTTAAAATATAAAAAATGTTAGGCCTATGGGTGATGTATGTATATTTTGTTTGTTTCAGGGGCTTCAGCATGGTTGTGATGTGTGATAATGTCGACTCAACCTGGGATGAGTACAAAGAAGCATGCCTCATCCACTCTACTCTAGCCACTGCGCTTAATGTCACATACCCCGATTCTTGCCCAAGTATCTCAAGAGAGGACTTCAGAAAGGTACTGAATTGAACATGTGTTATTATGAAATTGAGAAACTGGAAGGTTACTGATGAGCAAAATCAAGTGCATTTAAAGAAACCATCAGAGGAGAAAAAAGGATCTATGCTTCATTATCTCAGGAAAGATACTAATGTGAATTTTATTCATTTATGACAGTGGGAATGGTTACCAATATGGAAAATCAATTGAATTTTAGATTTGTTTTTATGTTTGTTTGTTTTTTTGTTGTTGGTCTTTTTGGGTGGGAGGGGTAGAATGAAGGGGATAATGGAATTAAGTGGAACACTGGGGTCAGTGAGACACTGTAATTGATTTGTGTGTGTACATGTATTAGGAGCTGGAAGTACATGTAGTGAAGGAAAGACTTTACAATCAACATCCAAATATCCATCAACAAAATGAATGCCTATGGAGAGAAATTGATAATCATCAGAGAAATAACCATAACATCCCAATATTTTATGATGACAATTTACCTTGTCACTATTTAAGAAATAACGAAACATACACTGTGCCTGCCTCGATGGTAACACCACAATAGTAGACGATGACACATTGTCATTTCTGGTTCACCTATAGACTTTATTCACTGTTCAACCCGTAGTCTTGTAGCCAATGCCGTAAGACCTACAAATTAAACATAAACAAGCAAACATGCAATGTAACTACTCAGTCTATCGGCAGCGCTCGCTCGTTCTATACAAAACGTGTGCGTTTTATTTTTCGTCTTGCGTAATCTCACGTGCATGAATTTGACATGCTCGCGATATCATTTGCTGGTGTCTTCTGTAAGCACACTGATCACAAATTTTTAAAACAGGGATCGAAATTATACAGTTGAGCCTGAGATCAACTGCACAGGTGATTGCAATCTATTGCAGTCAGATTGCAGTTGATGTATAGAGCTGATTGCATTTGATTGCAATCACTGTGCATTTGATCTCAGAATCCACTGGATCTGTCTTGATCAGTTGTTGTTTTTTTTCGAAATCCGCAAAGGAGTTTTTATTTTATTTGCTTTCAAAGAGAGGCCGCAAACAAATTGGAGGCAACACCATTTACAGCTTTGGAAAGCCAGTACTGCAGCAGAGATTTTGATTTCAGTTTTGTTTGGGCTCAAAAATAAATCATTTGTGCTATTCATCTTCAAAGTGACATTGAATTTTTAGAAATCATAAGGACTACGCAACTGATATTCGCAGTACAGCCTGTTCGCAGGCAGCAGAAAACTGGCGTATTTTATTTTCAGCTCGGTAGTCGTGACCTTCACTTGACTTCTTGAACTGCGAAAAAGATCTCCTTTTCAAACTGCGATATCTCCATGAATAAACCATGTTTTCGTACGCTTTCTTTTGCAACTGTATGTTGGAGGTCGAAATTCACCAAGTGTGAAAAAACATTCAATTAAAAGAGGCAGAAAAATATTGCAAATTTGAGGTAATATGTGGTTCTGATTTTAAAAAAAAATGAAAATAACTATATTTCAATTTCAATCGCTTTTGAGCCCCCAACACTTATAGATCATCTGAGGCGAAATCTATTGTACTTTTTGAAAATACCATTTTTTTCAACTTTTCCTTGTAGAAGGGTCAGGATCCAGCAAAATATCAACCATGTTCAAATCCAAAATGCGTGAGACATGATGAAGTGTTGAACGACCCTAACCAGCCAATCATAGTTGCAACCGTCGAATTGCCAGTGACAGGAAGTCATTATCGCAGTAAATTTCACACCTCAGTGGGTCTAAATCACATTTTTATTTTCAATTTCGATCCCACTTTGGTAATAGATTTACCAGTTCATAACAGCCCATCGTTTAATAGTTATATATTGAGATCAACTACACAGTTCTGGAATGTTGCTAAATTCTGATGTGTAGGAGCTCTAATAGTCACGCAGTGTGATTACATTATTATATTTCTGCCTGTCTCTCTCTCTAATGAATAACCCTCTTGTGATCTGCTGTCTCTGATTCAAACTCGAAATATTTTTCAATATATACGGCACTGGTTTTCTCATAAGATACAACTTAAAGGTAGCCCGTCACTTTTGCATATTTCACATAACTGGACCGTTCTTCTATGTTATTTGGGAATAAGCCCCATAAAACTCCAGGGGCATTCTTCTGGAAAGTCGACATTAAAGTGGATGATATGATTTGGTAACACCAGTATCGTCCTTAAATTTTCTGTCGTACGACTTGACTCAGAGCTTTAACTCCAGCAGCGTCCCATGCAGCCAGGAGTGCCGGGGTGGTTTGCAGTGAATTCCGGCCTGTTCGATCAGCATAAGCTAAGCGTAGCTAGCTGTGTAACAGCACAGCACATGCTAAAGGAAAATTTCTCTACCATTGCCATTTACAAAGAATTCAATACCTACGCACACGATGTAGTTTACATGCTGAACTTAGTACACAACATTCCTCAATAGTCATTTCTATGGTATTGATCAATGCAAGGGCAAAGTATATGTTAGGGGTGGATAAGGATGTTTATTGTAAGGATGTGAGTTAGGGTAAATTTTCAAGAGGCACCCAATGAAATCCGAAGGGCTGGCATCTCTGCAATATCCAAACTCTTGTCCAAATTCCATATTTCTCGAGATGAGTTTATACCTCCTCTCTTGTTCCCTTCCCAGTCATGAATTTGCTTTGTACATATCAATTTCTGCTCTGTCTTTTCAGTGACGTATGTGTGAGGGGGGGGGGGGGGGGGGGTGAGGGGTTTAACCCCCCCCCCCCCCCCCCTTGGAATCTCTTTTGGAAAAAAAAAAGTAAGTGGCATAATTGGGGAATTTGGGGGGCCTAAACCACCCTTGGGATCTAAAAAAAAAAATTAAATGGGGAGGTTAGGGAATTTTTCCCCCATTGGGATTGTCCCCACCCCCCAAAAAGGGGAATTGTGAACCTGAAAGCCCACCCCCCCCCCCCTCCCAACCCACTGCTTAGCGACTCTGGGCCCTGCCTATAGCTGATCTCTGACCTTGGCATTTCTTTGCCCCCCCCCCCCCCCCCCCCCCTTTTCCTTGTCCTTGCCAATGCTTGGCAAAAATATATTGGACACCTTTATATTGAATAGTCAATGGATTAACGATATACACAAGTATATGCATTAATAGAAATAAACATAAATAATGTCAGGGGACCTTTAAAAGTCTTTTTTCCTCTCTTCTCTCCTTCTACACCTTCTCTTTTTGTTTTCCTCTTCTTCTCCTTTATTTCTTAGCTCTTCCCCTCCACATTCTTCTTTTCCACCTTCATTTTTTTTCCATGCTTTCTTTCTTTCATCCTCCTCAACCCAGTTCCTGCAAATAGCCAGCCAGAGAACAGCTACCCTTACTAAGCCAGCCCAGCAGCTCATCAAGGGATACTTTGTTGGGAGTAGGAGAGTGAGATCATCAGGCCCACATGGCACTCCCTTCAATCCTGGAGCCCTCAAGACATTGCAAGTTTACCTTACCCCTATTCTGACTGGAATTTTTATGAGCAAGTTTTGACTTCTGTGATTGATATCCCGGCCACCAAAGTTTCTATCGACACATAATTTTGCAGGGATGTTTAGGCACATGCTCAGAGTGCGGCCACATTTTTTTTTTTTTTTACTAAGAATTGTATTGAGTAAATTATAATTTTAATGAAATTATATGCATATTTCATTGAAAAAAAAAACATGAATGTCAAACATTCTTTTTGACATGCTGACTAGCATTGTTAACAATAACACATTAAAAAGAAACTTTTTAATTTCTTAAAATGTTCTTTAAGTAAAAATGTTATTCTACAAACATCTTCTTGATTGTTGCAGGAGCAGCATGGCCAAATCTCATGCCAAGTTAGGCCTACGTAATGAGGCTACGGAAGGTGATGCAACCATTGCCATCCTGCTGTATGAAGAGTCTATCACTGCTCGGTTTGGTATGCAATGTCCCTTATTTATCACCTGAAGGCTCAACAGAACTTTAACAGTGTAAAAACTGATAGTAATGGTCCAGAATGCTGTACTACCTGTCACATGGTTAAACCTTTAACAACTAAATCGAGGCCCTTTTCTGGAAGCATGACCCAAATTGGGGAGGGGGTGCTGGACCTTCATTCAGAAGTAAAACTCAAGATCTGGGTTGAAGCTCCTACCAACTCATCAGACCTCTGTCAATTCACCTTGCCAGTGGGAAATGAAATAAAGAAGAGGTCAATGCCCAAGGCAAAAATGGGCCCCCCTCTTCAACTATTGGTAGAGGTAGGAAATTGGCTAATGGTGATCCTTCAAGTGCCAAGCCAAAATATGACGAGTTGGGTCTAAAGCCACAAGGCCGAGTCAGCTTTGAGGAAGGTATCATCAGGAACCACACATATCTAGGTATTTGCACTCATAATTTGAAGACACTATTGTTAAAACAATTCAACAAAATGGGTGAAAATGAAGTAGGATTTTTAGTTAATAAGGACATTGAAATTAACAATTTAAAGAAATGTCAGACCAAATTGCATATCTGAAATTGCAAATTTACTGACTTATATGAAGAGCTCATTTGCAAAAGGGGTTAGATCCATTTTTCATCAAACGTTATTTTTTTTGTCTTAATGTATAGATTTGAAGTAGCTCTATAAGATGATACCATAGAAAAGTTGAAATTCCCATTAAAAAGTTAACAAAAATGGCAAAGAAAAATCACTCTTTTTCAAAAGGGGTTAGATCCATTTCAGTTTGTTTGCAGAAGGGTTTAGATCCACAAAGGTAATTTTTAAAAAAAAAATCAATTTTAAAAATATTTAGACAGGTAGATTTCTTTTTTAACCAATTTTATGTTCACATGGTAGGGTAGTGTTTCATGACAATTTAGTTTTGCATAAGAATTTTGAAATATGGGAGAATAAACAAGCTAGATGCTTTAAAGTGGATCTAACCCCTTTTGCAGACAAAATAAAGAGTTCGTTTGGAAAAGGGGTTAGATCCATCTTTCATCAGATTTTATTTTTTGACTCCATGTATAGATTTTAAGTAGCTCTAATAAGTTATACCAAAGAAAAGTTTGACACTCCCATTTAAAAATGAACAAAACAGGCAAAGAATTCTTTTTTTTTTTCAAAAGAGGTTTGATCCATTTCAGTTTGTTTGCAAAAGGGGTTAGATCCACAAGGGTAATTTTTTGAAGAAAAAAAAATATTTAAAAAATATGAAGACAGGTAGATTTCTTTTAAATCACATTTTATGTTCACATAGTGGGGTAGAATATAATGACAATTTAGTTTTGCATAAGAATATTGCAATATGGGAGAATAAGAAAAAGTAGATTTTTCTCAGAATGATCAAAAGTAGATCTAACCCTTTTTGCAAACAAACTCTCCATATGTGCTTACCAAAAGTCATTATTATCAATTCATCAGTGTATGTTTCTTATAACCACCTTTAGGTTACTCCAGTCTGAATGTCCATCCAAGCCCGCATTTCAGAGACGGCAATGTTGATGCATACCTTGGTCATGAGGTAACTAATATCATGCTGTATACTAAGGGAGTAATTTGTGACCCGTCATTAGGTTTGTCAGAAAAAGTGATCTTATATTGGTGGGGGTTTAGGCCTGCATAATTATGTTTTGGGGTTGTCCTCCAGTCCGTCTGTCAGTCCATCTCGAATCTGTTTATGTAATTTCTAAAGAAATGTTCAGCAGATGCGCTTCAAACTTGGTAATGTGTGTATTTTATCACACCAATGAACTGTGTAAAATAGGGGTCAATTCTGGTTTAAGTCAAAGGGTCAGTGTCAATGAACGTAATAATTAAGTAGCGGTAAATACATTTAAAATAAATAATTACCCCTAATTGACCCTTTTCACAATAAATACAAATTCAATGATGCAATTCCTAGTTAATATGATACAAGACGAATGACATATGGCAAAATCCCTGAAAAGATTAAAAATGAACTTTACACAAATTGATAAAATTGCCACAAAATTGATATATTTCACAAAAAATACATTAATCCAATAATGCAATTCCAACTAAGCAGGCACACATCACCTGCTATTACTAAGTTCGCATGAGTAGTGTTTTGATTTTAATTATAATCATGTAATTTTTTATTATGAAAAACCATGCATATATTCCTTCTTTTCCCCTTAATTCACTTTTACCATATGTAATGGCTGGAAAGTGATATAAAACACGTTTCAGAAAGGGGGGCCATAATGGCCCCCCTCCAACCTGCAAACTTCTGAGGGTGCAAATGTATCTCATATTTTCTTCATTTCTATTAATTTTTTTCTCAGAATGATCACTGCATACAACAATTTCAGCAGCAGTTATGGAGATTCTGTGCAAACCATGATCCAGACTTTGACTTGCATCGTCCAGAGGACTAGACAGACTTCTTTTGCAAGCTTGTTTGATGAATTTCTCTTCACTTTTTTCCCACCACCCAAATTTGCCTGACCTATATAGCATTTGGTGGAAAATGCAAATTCTATTTGACAGATTGCCTGCCAGTAACTTCTATTTAGGGTACACATTTAAAACTGATTTTTTTCATTGAACAAAGTGTGTCTACAATATCTTGTCTGTTTTTATAGTATTGAAGAGAAAACAATTAACTCTTGATGTGCCAACTGTCACATTTCAGCACTTTGAATACACACAAATCCCATAGAGCAGCAGTTTGTCTGGCACTCAAAGGGTTAAGGCAACTCTCACCAGAACAAGCACGATACAGTTTTCCTTACAGCATGGTCACGGACCCTGGTCATGGACCCTACATTATTACAGGGAGGCAATTCTCTGAGTCCCAACTTACACACAAACCTATGGAGCACTAACCCAATTATCCCAATGACAAACAAAATATAAGAAATGCATCCTATTATAGCAATGTCGCCTGAACAACTCGGCACTCTGTATTGATAGCGAAATCAGGCGAGACTCATGGTTTGCGAACCACCTTGTCTGATACTGTGATCGATAATGCTTTGTTGAGTAAAGACAATATTAAAGGCACAATAGGGAATTCATTTCTATGAAAACCATGGCGTATTTTCAGGTAAAATTGAAGATGAATGCTACCTTTATGGCTTCATGTATGTCATTCTGTGAAATAAACATTTTTCATCATATCATGCTTGAGTAGGTACATACACCATGAAGATTGATTTACTCAAATGTGAATGATAAAATGAATATAAAATGTGCTGAGAGAAAGACTAATTCAGGATTATGGATTTAAGGTGTAATTTTATGCCTGTAATGAAATCCTCACACATTGTATGATATTGTTACTGACATTTCATGTTTTAATTTCCACAGTATGTGGGTTTACAGGCAATGATGGATAAAAAAACAAACACTATTATCCGGTTCCAATGACAGGAGCGCATTCCTTCAGAAAGCAAAAATATGTGTTGTCAAGCCCCACAGTTATGTCATATTACATGTTGAATTTTCTAGTTTCTTTACAGTTTGAAGTTTAGTTTTTGTTCTTTGTTTCATGGAAGAACTGAATGATAAACCTGTCACTTTGATCATTCATAAAAGAATATATGCTCTCTGTTACCAGACAGCCTGTACTCAACAGGTGGTGTGATGATTTCCACATGAAAGTTAGTCAACAAGTGAAGGAACAATCCTGCCAAGTAATTTTGCTAAAAACTTCTTTTATAAAAAGTTATGCTATTTTGCTCAGTAGGGGACTTACTTTTTTTGTTGTGTTCAGAAGAAACTATTAGAAGACCAGCAGAAAACCAGCAGGATTCTGCACTGTAGTGTTTTTTTACTGGTACTTTTTCTACTGGATTCTACTTTCTCTTTTCTACCTGGAATTGTTTCACTATCCATATTCAAACCAGTAGAAAAGTTCCAGTAGGAACCAGTAGAAATCTGTATATTTTTTTTTTCTTTTTACTGGTTTCTCCTGTGATTTCGTCCTGGGATATAATAAACACAATATACACACAATCACTCAACTGTTGTTGAGATTCTTACTGTTTCTATTGTTTGGTTACAAGGATTTCTAATGAGGAAAATATCTTGGTCCTGACAATCTTGTACATGCATAATGGGAGTTGCTTGTATATTATAAAGTCTACCAGTATTTAAGATATCTAGTACGATATCTAGTGTGAGAGAGAAAAGGGAAACTCAAATGATAGATAGGGTTTAATATTTTCATATTCATGATTTTGGTTGTGCTCATTATTTATTACTCAATGCAAGATTACATGAAAACATGTCTATACAGGTACATTCAGGAAAATATCTGTATATATTAGTGAAACCTTTGCTGGGGCTAATTTTACATCATATGATATATTTAGTCCTGGGATATATTTTTGAGATGTATTGTGTATGTAGTACTGTATATACTGTTATATTTTAGCACATCTTGCCTGCCTGGAGAAAAAAATTTTGATGACAGAGCCTATATGATACGTGTTAACTGTTATCCATCAGACATTTATCAGAAAGTAAAGTATGTTTGTGTTTTTTTTTTTTTTTTTAATAAATTGGTAATGGAATTCTGCTCATAGGCATTACTCCAATAGAATTGATTTTCTTGTCAACGTATTTTTTGTGGTCTGGATTTATATTTGTTGGAAAATGATCTACCATACTTCTAGTTTAAGCCCTTCATATACTCAACTATCAGTACAGTATTTTCTTGGTTTGTGTGTGTTGCCCGTCATTTAGTTATAATAAAATCCTGACAAGAATGTTGGGTTTATTCTTCCCGGATAGCTCTGAAAAGAGCTGCTTCAAGGGAGAGGGGAGAGTGAGATTTTACGGGTAGAATATTCTAACACATGGGGTTATATAGCCATGCATAAAGACCCTTTTTTTATGTTTTGGGGTCATCCCGAATCCATTTCTCCAATTTTTTGAGAACTAATCAACGGCTTTGTTCAAACTTGATACCAGTAAGTAACTTATCAAAACAAATAACTGTAGAATTGGTGTCAAATCAGACTAAGGTCAGAAGTCAATGAACTTCGCTAAAAATGCACCAAAATGTCCTTCCCAAATCCACCTACAAATACATGTATATGAATTCATAAAACCAGTGAACTGTGTCACATTCTGGTCAAATCTGACAGTAACAAAAGTCACTAAACTTTGCAAAAAATTGCCAAAAATAAACATGAATCAAATGATCCAATTCTGGCCAAACATGGTACAAGGAAAGATTTTTAGACACTTAATTCCTCAGAAGCCAAATATGAATAGAAATAGGAAGGTCTTATTTCAACCTTATGTGCAAGTTCTCTGAGCAAAGTTCATTATTAATTCAAACCAGATGAAGCTATTAAACATTAGGTCAAAGGCATATTCATTGACTGCATGGAAGTACAAATTGTATGGTAGCTTTTTCTTTAGAAATGTACCTTCAATGATTTCCATTGCACTTACATGTAGTTATTAAATACATCTTGTGCAGACCAACCTTTTTCAATAGCATTGTCACATCTAATAACCGTTTTGCCTTTCTTCATGGGTCAGATCAACCAATTTTCAGATAATTTGTAACCCGACCCCCTTCAATTTTCTTTAAACTCGCACCAAATGTTCCTCCAAATGTGTGACGGAAGATTATGAAACATTTTGCCCCAAGATCAAGTGGTTGCTAAGATATGGCCTCTGTTAGCACTCAATGCGTGATCGAACAACTGAGTTTAAATAAAATTTGCAATTTGATCGACTGCTTCAGCCAAGTCAGAAGAGTTACACTGCTCATTTTCTCTAAAATGGAGGAACTTTATAGTCTACCATGCACAATGTATTATGATGCGGATCTTACTACCCGTTTCTGCGCTCGAGGTCACCAAAAATGGTGTTAAGTTTCAAAGGTAATGTATTTGGTGCATGTTTGGAAACGGCAACTACAAAACTCAGCTAGCTTATAAATTATGCAAATGTTAAGTCTCTTGTTCTACCAACCTAACAAAAATCGGTCAAGAAATATGCACTGTTTTCTTGTATGGCACCCTCAATTTCTTTTTTTCAAAAAGGTTGCCATGTTCAAGGTCACAAATCACCACTCGTCCCATCAAGGACCGACACCAATTTCTGTGTATTGATAGAAATTGACCAATATTTTTATGGGTTACCTAAATAAAGACTGTTGTGACCAAAATGTTTAAGGGCTAATTGAAGCATTGGAAAATGGTCGTAAACAAGCTTAAATCTATGCAAAATGACACATTGGGGTTTTAGCACAATACAGTGGTATTTTCTTTGATGATAGCCTGTAATTAGTACTAAAAGAATATACATCACAGCAAATAGTGGCATGATCAAGCATTCTGTCTGAGAGAAAATTTAATTTGAAATTTGCTGTTGTGTTGTTTATGTGTTAATTCTGAGGCTTTTACAGCTATTTTCAGAATAATGTCAAGGTCAAAAGATATGAATATGACTCAAAATATCATTTGAAGCTGAAAATAGAATATAAGTGGAACATGATATACAGTGATAAGCTTCAAGTCGCAGTTAGTACTGAAATGACACAACTAAAAGCCGGTGTTAACATACTTAAACAACATTAAGGTTGGCTACTGATAATCGTTTGTCTCGCAATGTAAGGTAAACGGTATCGAAAAGATCACGACGTTTCGTGTGCCGCTGCAACACTTGGTCAGGTGTGATACAAAATTGTAGTAAGCAGGGGTTTAAATACCCTATGGTCAGTGCAGCGCACTAACTATAAATGGTCCAATACTAATAGCCGACGTACACGGGTACTTGACCAACAATAGACCGTTGATACGCCTCGCATTGACCGGCGGTAACAAGTTACCGACAAAGGACAAAAGAGACAAAGCCACAGGCCGGTAATTACGGGCGACCAACAAGTCCAAGAGTCGCTAAAATCAGCACATTGTTGGGCAGTAACAAAGGCTGGCTATAGACTAACAACGGGCTGTTAAGTCGTATCGAAAGGCGGTCGAGTGTCATGGCGAGGAGTGTCATGGCGGCGTATCGTACGAATCCAAAAATCGGGGATATCGATCCCGTTGTCTCGATTGAAATTGTTGGGATTGAGACGGATATTGAAAGCTTCCTTAACCCTACGTGTGTACCAGTGCCGTTCTTGGGAGATGCACTGAAACCCATCCCAGTCTGGCTGGTGCTGGTTATCCCAGGCATGTTCAGCTACTGCTGAGCTGTCAGTCCGGCGGAGCCTGACATCCCTCTTATGCTCAGAAATTCTTTCAGAAATCGGTCGGGCAGTTTCACTGATGTATGAACGGTCACACCCTTTGCAAGGGATGTTGTACACGATTCCGTCCCGTCTGTGTTGAGGGATAGGATCTTTGGGGCGTGTTAGTTGTTGTCGGAGGGTGGTATCTGATCGGAAAACCGCCACCCATCCATTCAGTTTACGTCGGAGGTTGAGTGTGAAGGGAAGATAGCATTCTTAGACACGATGGTTCACAGGCACGAGAACCACAGGCTCTCCAACTCAGTCTACAGGAAGCCTACCCACACAGACCAGTACATTGCGTTCGACTCTCACCACCCCACATCGGTGAAGAGAGGGCTGGTAAAGTGTCTTTTTGACAGAGCATCACGCCTCGTGACAAACCCACAACAGCCAAGCAAAGAACGGACTCGTGTCCGCAATGCCCTGAGTCTCAACGGTTACCCACACCGTTTCATACATAACACCAAGAAGAAAGCCCTAGAACAAAAGGATCAGAAGGAATACAAGTCGTTCGTAGTCTTGCCTTACGTTGATGGAGTGTCCCCACAACTCAGGCGCCGCCTGGAAAGCCATGGCATCCGCACGGTTTTCCGATCAGATACCACCCTCCGACAACAACTAACACGCCCCAAAGATCCTATCCCTCAACACAGACGGGACGGAATCGTGTACAACATCCCTTGCAAAGGGTGTGACCGTTCATACATCGGTGAAACTGCCCGACCGATTTCTGAAAGAATTTCTGAGCATAAGAGGGATGTCAGGCTCCGCCGGACTGACAGCTCAGCAGTAGCTGAACATGCCTGGGATAACCAGCACCAGCCAGACTGGGATGGGTTTCAGTGCATCTCCCAAGAACGGCACTGGTACACACGTAGGGTTAAGGAAGCTATCAATATCCATCTTAATCCCAACAATTTCAATCGAGACAACGGGATCGATATCCCCGATTTTTGGATTCGTACGATACGCCGCCATGACACTCCTCGCCATGACACTCGACCGCCTTTCGATACGACTTAACAGCCCGTTGTTAGTCTATAGCCAGCCTTTGTTACCGCCCAACAATGTGCTGATTTTAGCGACTCTTGGACTTGTTGGTCGCCCATAATTACCGGCCTGTGGCTTTGTCCCTTTTGTCCTTTGTCGGTAACTTGTTACCGCCGGTCAATGCGAGGCGTATCAACGGTCTATTGTTGGTCAAGTACCCGGATACGCCGGCTATTAGTATTGGACCATTTATAGTTAGTGCCCTGCACTGACCATAGGGTATTTAAACCCCTGCTTACTACAATTTTGTATCACACCTGACGAAGTGTTGCAGCGGCACACGAAACGTCGTGATCTTTTCGATACCGTTTACCTTACATTGCGAGACAAACGATTATCAGTAGCCATCTATCCGCAATGAGTAACATATTTAGCAACATTAAGGTTACCATGGTTATGGAAAATTGACTAATTTATTGTTTTTGGTGATTTTCAGCTGCATTTTCAAGGTCATTGACAAGAAGACAAAACTATTTTTGATGTTTTTTCTTTTAGTACTAATAACAGAATATCATCAAAGAAAATACAGATGTACCATTGTATTTTGGCTTTTCTTTTCCGAGTTATCACAATTTGAAATGTGCTAAAACCCAAATGTGTAATTTTAGGGGGTTTACAACCATTTTTGAATGCTTGAACCAGCCCTGAAACAATTCGGGCACAAACGTTTTAGGTAGCCCATGAAAATATAAGTAAATGTCTATCAATACACAGAAATTGGTGTCAGTCCTCGATGGGACGAGTTGTGACCTTCCACATGGCAACCTTTAAAAAAAAAAAAATTTACTTTGAGGCCGCGGTACAAGATTTTTTTAACCGATTTTACGGAGGAAGGTGGAACAAGTAAGAAACTTTACATATGCAAATATTGGGATCTAAGCTAACCGAGTTTTGAAGTTCTCAGCTTTGCAAACATACACCCAATAACATTACCTTTGACGCTTAACCCCACTTTCAGTGACCTTGCGCGCAATAACAGGTAATAAGATCCGCGTCACAATACATTGTGGATGTTAACTATTAAGTTCCTTCAATTTAGCGAAAATTAGCGATGTTACTATTCTAATTTGGCTGAATCAAAAATAGCAAATTTTTATTTAAACTCAGTTGTTCGATCACACATTGGTTGCTAAGTGAGGCCGTATCTTAGCAACCATTTGACCTTAAGGGAAAAATATTTCAGAATCTCCTGTCAGACACTTGGGGGAACATTTGATGCGAGTTTAAAGAAAATTGAAGGGGGTTGGGTTAACACCATTGGTTGATTTGACATGGATTGACCCTCATGCAAAAGCCAGGTGAGTTGGAAAACTGGCCCTTTGAACTTGTAGCAAGCTTGCTTACATCACAGTTTTAATTGATAAGTGAATCAATTATGTGCCATGCAATGGGTACAATGTGTTTATGTACCCTTCTTGTAATGTATTCACAACTTCCCCCTAACTGTATAGTAATGCATTGTTATATTCACATGTATCTATTCATTCACATGTAATGGGTGGAGTGCACTCTGAATCTATGAGTTGTTGATAGTCAAATAAACCTTAGACAAGCTTTGGGGTAACCTGTAGTAACGTATTGTTTGAATGATGCGCATACAATTGATGATTTCACAAAATCTTTTAATTTAACAATTTAATGAGATATGAATCAGAAGATATTGTGAGAATATTTATTTAGCCATAAGGACTTATTCTATGATTGTACATCATGAAGTAAAAATTAATTTACATTTATTTATGAGTGAAACATCAATATTACACTGTATACATATCAATGTTTCTCACAAAATCATTCTTACGTGTAGGAACATCAAATATGTAAACCCACTGAGATAAGTTCTAATTCTGCTGTTTACTGTGATTATACAGGTGTTAGATACACTGCTCATTAAAATTGGTGATAGTTTTACATTTCTTTGTATAGTAAAGAATAAACCAAGTGTTTTGCTACTTGTTATTAGCCAGTGTACCCCTCCTGTGATAGCGTACCACAGAAGATCTGAAATGTACATTGTACATTATGACAAAACAAATTTAAAGCATCACGTTCTTTCCACAGACATGATGCATTCAGGAGATCAAACTATGAATAATACAGCATATATATTCTCTTAATGTCTGTATATTGCCAGTGTGTAATGCTATGACTGTGCAAAAGATATATGCTTTGCTTGAATTTCTCTTGTACCTTATAATTATTGTGGGCAAGTTAGTTAGTACGTTATTCCTCATAATTTTCCATTGTAGTTGCCTTCATAACCTTGAAAATGTTCAATTCCCCAAGAGATGCAATTAATATCAATCTCCACAGACTTACTCAAATTAACAATTTCTAACTTTCTAGTTCATTCAATATCAACTTGTCTCATGATAATATGTAATAATAAATAATAAAGAAAAACAATAAATTTCTGACTACAATAACATTGAAATTTGAAACAGATGTATCCATGCCCTTACTCGACATGTATATCACTGTCCAGTCATTACAGTATTCAAAGCACCACTTATTCCCCTTAAAAATAAATGATTACATTTTGGACGACCAGCGTAGCCTAGAGATTGCAGACCGCAATACGCAAAAGCATCATCACATCGCACAGTGAGGCAAGTGGCTCACTGCTGCCCCAGTGTTCAATGTGCTATGTGAATGTAGACCATAATCACTACGAAACACACATCAAGTGATAGTTTTTTACTTGTGAAGCTGTTGCTGTAATTTTGTTCACGTTATCAATAGGGTATACTGTTACCAATCTAAAATAATACAATTTTGCCCATGTTGCCATCTTCAATCAAAGAGGTTTAAAATAGTTTTAGTGTGTTGATGTGCAAATGTGTGTGAGTGCGGGGGGGGGGGGGGGGGGGGGGGGGGGTGGTAAGACATACAATAGAATGGGGTCAAAGTCAAGTTTTAAATAATGAAATAGGACATTTCAATTTTCATGACATTGTTGATTATGCTTCTCAGTATGTAATGAAAATGCTGGACTTACATACCCTTTTTTTAACGAAATATTAACATGTGAAATTTGCCTCTAATTTGCATTATTTCTTTTCAAATTCCTCAAATAAAATATGCAGCTGTCCTCTTTCCATGGGCGGAGATTAAGACCTCCGTGCCTAATTTCACAATAGTAAAACCTTATGTGGTTGCGATATTGGGAAAGGGGGTGGGGGGGGGAATGACACCCTCCCCTGCCCTCCAATCAAATACAGCTTACTCTCGATATAACGAGGTCGTCGGGACCAGGGCTTTTTCCTCGTTATAACGAAACCTCGTTGTATCCAAACAGGATAAAAAACAATAAAATACATTGAAACATGTGTGCTTGTGTGTTCATTGTGTTTTACCATGTTTTCATATGCATAGCCGTCTTGGAAACATGCGTTATCAAACTGAAAAAAGGAATTGGAAACATGTGTTTTCAAACTGAAAAGGGGATGCATTTTTGCTCAACACATCATCCTCCCTTGATATATTTTGATGTTTGAATAACTAATTGCATTCAATGAATTATAGACCATTCCCGATACGATGGGTGTTATTTTGCAGTAAATTAACAGGTCAATTGTTATCGTATCTTCTGGACAAGAAAACATGCGGTTTCGTTGTTTGGACAAACAAGAGAATAGGCGGCGCAACGGGTTGAACGGCCGGGATATGAGGGGAAGGTGGAGTTAGATAAGAGCGTCTCGCTCGTCTGATAGGTTTAATTTGCACAACGACGTAGCAACACCGTCATGATCGGCACTTTCTTTGTGGGTCATTCCAAAATTATTACGAGGGGGTTCCATGTAAGATTAACGCTGCCCTGCATGCTTATACATGTATTTCATTTCGTATCATGATGACTTCCAGCGGTATTCTAATTTCAGGAAGAATATTTTATTATCTCTTCAAATCTTTCATTGTCATATTTTAGTGTGTGAAATATACTTCACCCGTCCGAGATCACATTTGTTTTTGTCAAGAAACCCAATCAATCGCTGCTCATCAGACACACCCCCAATTCAGCACGCATCGTGTCATTCATTGCCGCGATGGGATCGGACTTGCAAACCATGTGCCCCACCATGTGCTTTCAATGTACGTACGCTGTGCGAAGGAGTGATGTATCAGAAACTGTGCACCCCCAATTCAGCACGCGCCGTATATCATTGATTGCCGTGATGGGATCGGACTTGGAAACCATGTGCTTTCAATGTACGTACGCTGTGCGATCGCGAAGGAGTGATGTATTAGAAACTGAGCACATGCTCGCGTTGTGTGGACGTGTATTATGAGATGTGTGTGTGGCTCTTTGCGGCGCCGGTGTTTTCATGTCTCGATTTTTCCTTCCTCGTTGTAACGGGACGCAATTGTTATGTTTTTCTTTGTCTTGGGGTCAACAGAATAAGCTCGTTATAACGAAATCTCGTTGTAACCGTGCTCGTTGTAAGCGACGTGTTGCACCATAGGTTTGCATGTAGAAACTTTTGGGACCGAGAGATTTCTCTCGTTATAACGAAACCTCGTTATATCCGTGCTCGTTGTATCGAGAGTAAGCTGTATTGCTCTTGTAAAGCCCTGTCAGAATAGGGTTAAAACAATCATACGCAGACCTGAATATGAAGCAAAAGGGAAATATAAATGTTTCAGAATGGTTTCTGTTTGTTTTGCATGTGATTTGAGTTGATGATACTGATGCAGCGATGCGTGAATGCCATATTCCTGTCTGGTGTATCCTCATTTCTAGAAGTGAATGAAACCTGTCTGGAAAAGTTGTTTAGATGTTAAAGAGCTCAAATGGATGATTTTCATTTAAATCTAATAAAGTTGAAAAGTGTTTTTCTTAGTATTTTTTTTTAATAATAAAGTCACTTTGAGTTTACTTTCATACTAAATTGTGAACTCTTCTACGTTTTACTTCACAAAAAACACTTGATAACTCATTGTGAGATCATGATGAATAGCCTTGCAAATCTGTCAGAGAGATTTGTGCAAAGCAGTTGATTTCTTAAAGGGAGTATACTGTACTGGGAAGACAACATGCCTTCAAAAGGTGATTATGATCTATCTTCTTGCCAATAGTCTTAAATGCAGGTATCGTCCATTTTAGAAACTTGCTGAAAGTTATTTTCTCTCAAATGATCCACATGTGGAGTAATTAGTCATTAAGTCACAAATCCTCCAAATGTTTGCCGAACATTTTGAGGATTTGTGATTTAATCACTCATTACTCCAAATATAGATCATTTGAGGGAAAATAACTTTTAGGAAGTTTATAAAATTGACAATACATACATGAATTTAAGACTATTGGCAAGAAGATTGCTCACGATCACCAGTTTAAAGGCTTTTTGTCTTCCCAGTACAGTATATTCCCTTCAAAGCATATTGTGTGATATAGGCCTACAGATCTTTCTACGGTGTTGTCTTTTCTTTTACTTTTATTCCTCGGCCTGCCTTCCCCAATTTCACAACATTTTGCCAGCAATTTTGATAAGGTACATTGGACATGCAGAGTTGTCCAATTTCTTAGGCCATTTGGAAATTCGATAAGCGTGACATTTTTACATCTTACAAGCAACAACTTATTAGGTGAATTGCAGTTTTACCTCTCACTAACATCCGATTCAAGGCAAATTTCATATTCCAAACAAATGGGGATATTGTCATCCATCTCTGTCTTTTACCTCGTCAATGACCACCTGAAAATCATTCAAACACATTTCATCCGACCATTAGCGTGATGAACCAAACATGACATTATTGACATTCATGCAACTTGATGCCATGACATGCACTTTCACCTCGGCACTTTTCAAACTCCATTGCTTCTTCAAAACGAATTGAGCCTTTGGTGTTGAAGAATGCATCATTTTTTTTTATATTTCACTTCTGACTTTGTCCTACATTCAGGAGGACTGCACATTCCGTGATTACATAAGTGTAGCATTAAGGCATGAGAATGAGAAGAGGAATAATCAAGCTTTCTAATGCTAATACATGTACCGCAGTCCCGTATGATGAATAAGCAACAATCTATAAAATTACCCCTCAAACTTAACTTGCAGAACTTTTCTGTGGGGTATATGTACATATAATGCTGATCTGAGCACATAATCATACATCTGTATGTATGTGCTGAAGACACATACCTGATAAAATTACAATTACAATTATAAAAATACAGGGAAACCACGTTACAACGAGGGGGACGGGACCCACACTTTTTCCTCGCTATAGCCGATTGCTCACTATATCAGTACATGATCAAAACATACAGAAACAAATGCATCTATAGAATTACCCAAACAATGACATATTTACCGCTAGGACTGTAATATTTAAATGGCTTTGCAAGCATTCTAAACTGAAATCATTAGCTAAAAATTCACTAAAATATCTACCAGCACAGTTGAAAATGTAAATAAATGACACTTCCAACGCCTCCCTTTACTGACAAATGAAGTAGCAGGGAGGCCCAGTTACCCGGCCCCGCCTGTTGTCATGACCGCGTGTAAGCAATGAATGATTATTGAATGCATTCTTCATGCATGCACGGCCGCGGTCGTACACGCGCCGTGTCACATGTGTTTAGAGGCTCCTGCAATATGCGTGCGTGACTGTGTTGATGGGCGCGGTGGCGTGCAGTACCTAGAGCCATATAGAGATACGGCTCTGGCAGTACCGCACGCGCGTAATGTGGGCATTTATGCATGTGTGGTTGTGTGTGTGTGTGGATTCTTTCACGATGTGTGATCAGTGTTTAACGGCGCTAAGAGAATTGCTTGTGCTGTTGTTGCGCTTCCCTCACTGGGCGGCTTGGCTAAATTAGGGAGTGCTCGTAATAACAGAGTCAATTTCCGTGCTCGTTATAACGGTTTCCCTGTACAGGGAAACCCCGTTATAAAGAACACGGGGACATTACGAGGACATTTCTTGGGTCCCGATTGTTCTTCCATAGACCTCCGTGCATTCTAATTTCATACTACAAGATCGGCTATAGCGAAATTTCTGCTATAGCGAGGCAAATTCCCTGCCCAAGAATAAAGAAAAAGAAAAGAAATTGACTCTGTTATTACGAGCACTCCCTTCAGCCACGCCGCCCAGCGAGGGAAACGCAACAACAGCACAAGCAATTTTCTTTGCGCCGTTAAACGCTGATCACACACACACCCTGCAAGAATCCACACACAACCAAACATGCATAACGCGCGCGCGTGCCGTATCTCTATACGGCTCTAGGTACTACACGCCCCAGCGCCCAACCATCAACACAGCCACGCAAGCACATGGCAAGAGCCTGTAAACACATGTGACACCGCGCATGTACGACCGCGGCCGCGCATGCATGAAGATTGCGTGCTTACACGCCTTCATGACAGCAGGCGTGGCCGGGTAACAGGGCCTCCCCGCTGCCTCATTTGTCGGTAAACGGAGGCGTTGGAAGTGTCATTTATTTACATTTTCAACTGTGCTGTTATATATTTTAGTGAATTTTTAGCTAATGAATTCAGTTTAGAATGCTTGCAAAGCCATTTAAATACTTCAGTCCTAGCGGTAAATATGTTATTGTTTGTGTAGTCCCATAGATGCATTTGTTTCTGTATGTTTTGATCATGTACTGATATAGCGAGCATTCGGCTATAGCGAGGAAAAAGTGTGGGTCTCGTCCCCCTCGTTATAACGGGGTTTCCCTGTATAATGCTCTTTAACACCTTAACACAGATGTCCATACCTAGAACCAGCTAAGATTGGTTAATGGGAGCATAAGGTCCGCAGTCTTTAAAATATGCCAGTTTATTCACTGTGTGGCCTTGCTTTTTGCTTGGGCAACATGCAAAGCTCATAGGCTCATTGCCACGTATACCGTGGGTGCCCAACCTCGTGGCTCAAAATCCAAAATTAATGCTGACTACATGCTCTCCTTTGTTATATGGATTTACAGACAGAAAACTAGAAACGTTATGCCACACAAAAAAGGAAAATGCTATTTTCTCTTTGCTTTGATGGCTTTATCTTTGCTCTTCTTCTGAGCCGATGATCCCCCACCAAAGAAGCTGGTGGCCATCTCCGACAGATCAGGCAGATCTTGCTTCTGGTTCATCAGATTCATGTTCTGCATTTCCTGCAGACGAAAAAAAAACAGTTACATTTTAGGCCATAAAAGAGGATTCTTGGGGTGTCGTTAGGGGTAATGAACACTCGCAGAGAGTTCACAGACATGTGGTCCTCTAAACTGCATGATTTTCTGAATGGGTAAAAATCCAACATTTACATAAAATGTTAAATATTTTATTTGCTGTTTGACAATTTTAATGCTGCTCACTTTTATTTTTTTAATGTAAATTAATTTGGATGACAAATAAAGCAAGGCTTTATAATTGAAATGTTATAGGAGCTATGATTTTTGGAGGGTTTTAAAGCTTATATATAGTATAAAAAGACATTGTAACTACCGTACTGACCGGCAGATAAGCTGCAATCACGTATAAGCCTCAGCCTGACTTTGAGCACGCAATTTGAAGAAAAAAATGGAAATCGCAGCACATAATGGGACTACATGTATATATGCATTGTGTGACAACTATTCAACAACAAAATAGATGGCTTTGATAGCCATCCAGTGTGACGCAATTGATGTACCGGTAATGTGATCTCAATCACATCATCAGCATAATTACCAGTACTAAGAAAGCACCAGGACTAGGATTTGTCCAAGACAATTTACAGATACCGCTAATGCAAAGCTAACGCTAACAACCAAAAACCACTGTGTTCATCACAGCATCCCAAATTGTCTGTACCTTTTGCAATTCTGGATCCTGAGTGTTGACTAATTTTGGCAAGATGACAATAAAGACTACAGGCAGCACCATCATGATGACCTGTCAAAAGAGATTAGTTCGGTTTCATAAGAACACAAAATAAATACAAAATATCATATTTCACGTACATGTATTTCATCAGAAAATGGACTGTCTTAGGTAAAGGATACTGCCATAAGGTTTGTGAAGTCCTGTTCATTCCACATGTATTAGGAACTGTGCCAAATTATGCACATCATAATCTCTCTTGCTAATAAACTTTTTGAGCTAACATCTATCACTCTCACATTACAGATATCTATTTTTTTAGGCATGGCTGGTATCTTTGGAAACAATAATTTACACTGGATCTAACTGTCTGGGACCCAACTCTCATGGTGACCTAAGATTGTTAAGATTGGCCTGTCCCCCCATCTTTGTTTTTATCTTTCAGTTTTCACCTCTCATTCTCGCTTTGCATTTCTTTCACTTTCTAAGTGATTCTTTGTTTCCCCCCCCCCCCCCCCCCATTTACTCCTTCTCTATTTTGTACATATTTATCACCCTCTCTCCCTATATCTTTTGCTCACATTCAAGCGAAAAGCAATTTTGCAATTGTACTGGTGACTTGTGTGTAGGATTGTCTCCTTATTATGATTCTCTCATTTCCACTTTCATGTTCCTGTTACAGTATACGCCACATATTTCTTGGCATTTTAATTTTCACAAATTATCACAAAGAGTCTGGACTAATCGCAAATTTAACAACACACAAAATCATGAAAACGGCATGCTCGAGCACATGTACTACTAATACTACTAGTAATCCATGATCATGAATTTAACCACTTGCGAAATTGTCGAGAAGTCCGGATTCGCAAAAAAAATAGACTCATGAAATATATGACGTATAAAGTACATTCCATTATCCTGTTATTTGTATCTCTCCACTCTCTATACGTCAATCTCGCCTCCATTTCTCCCTACCAACTTTTTCTCCATCTGTCCTTTTCTCAGATTCATTCTCTCTCTTAAAGACAAGATGTCCTATTTGCAAAAAAAATCCTTGTTTATGCCTCAACCACAGTCTAGATTCAAAATTTGAACCGCAGCAAGCATCTACACTATGTATTGTCCCTGACATCGCATGAACTCATGCACTGTGGAGAGGACCAGTTCAAAGCATAGCACACAGCAGTCTCTGCTCTCTAGGCTATGGGATTGTGCAGACCACCCAAAACCTCCTCAAAATCATGCAATTGCTAAAATTTCGCTTAAAGTCAGTTTCCAGTTCTATAAAAGGGAGGGAAGTTCTGACAGTATCTTTTTCCTTTTTCTGTGGTTTTTACAATCTTTTTTTTTTTTTAAATTGACCTGCAAAGGGACACCCTGTGTTTAATCTCTACCCCCCCCCCCCTCTCTCTCTCTTGCTCTCTGATACTTTTAATTTCTCACTCATTCTCTCACTCTTTCTGTCTTTCTTCCTCTCTCTACCTATCTCTCTGCCAATATCGTATCATTATCTTGCTCTTCTGTCTGCTCTTTGATTCTTTATATTTCTCTCTCCAACTCTCTCTGGGCAGTATTGTGTAGACTAATCCATGGGTTGGGTGGGTAGACGTAGACAGTAACGCTGATTACATCTGATTCTCCGTTTCAATATCTTCTAACATTAGCACCATAAAATCTGAAACTTAACACATATTTATGTACACTACAGCTCAAAGGAATTGGCACTGGTCAAGGGAGAGGGAAGAAAGGGAAGGAGCCGCAGTTTTGAACCGCGGTATATTTTTTGTCCAGTTCAGCATGAAACACCATGCTTTAGCCTAAAAAGCATCGTGCTGAACTGGACAAAATATACCACGGTTCAAAACTGTGGCTCCTTCCCTTTCTTCCCTTTCCCTATACCCGTGCCAATTCCTTTGAGCTGTAGTGTATATAGTTTTAGATTCTGTATGGGGTAATTACTTTTTCCTGAAACATTGCATTTTCAAAATCCCATAAAAATTTCTGCATGTTACGCTAGTAATACAAAAATTACAAAAAGTAAAAACACTAACTACTTGAAGAAGAACAAGAGAAAGGAGATGGAAATGTACGTGAGGGAGGACAAGAAGAAAAACTTGATCAAGAAGATAGAAGTGACAAACAAGATGTACCTGTACATGTAAAGAAATATACCCATGCTTGCTTACCATTGGGTTTTTCAGCACATCCATCACCTTGAACTCCTCTCTCTTTTGGAAATACCCCGCTAGTCCCTTGGTCCTCACCCTCAGTGGGTATGTCACCTGAATCACAGACTTGCTGTCCACATTGTTTACCTTACGGGCCCGAATCTTGCCCCTGGCCGAGATGTCTATCCTCGTTGATTCAAACATGTACTTGGGGTGGCTGATATCAAGGACGTATGACCCTGTGGGTACGTCATTAACTTCAAAGGCCCCATCAGATCTGTTAAATCAATGTTAGAAGATAAAAGAGGGGGGAAAGAAAATTTGAGACATTATGTCATCCACCCAATGCATAATTGGCAATTGTAAATACATGTAATAGTACTCTCTGAAATATCTGTCTTCATTTTACATCAAAACTTGTATTATGCCCTTTTGTAGGTACACCTTACTCTCAATACAACGAGCACGGATAAAACGAGGTTTTGTTATAACGAGAGAAATCTCTCGGTCCCAAAAGTTTCTACATGCGAACCTATGGTGCATCACGTCTCTTACAACAAGCACAATCATAACAAGATTTCATTATAACGAGCTTATTCTGTTGAACCCAAGACAATGAAAAACATAACAATTGCGTCCCGAGGAAGAAAAATAAAGGGCGATTTGGTCAAAAGCAATCTTCTCAAAAGATTGGAAACACATGAAAACACTGGCATCACGCGGAGCCGGACACACATCTCGTAATACACGTCCACACAACACGAGCATGTGCACAGTTTCTGATACACTGTACATCACTCCTTCGCACATGCACATAGTCTGCAAATTCGATCCTATCACGGCAATGACACGGCGCGGTGCGTGCTGAATGGGGGATGTGTCTGATGAGCAGCCATTGATTGGGTTTCTTGACAAAAACTATGCGTATGCGGCACTATAAATAGCACACACAACGATACAGCGCGCGCGATGCGTGGAAGAATGTCCAGAATATAGGTTAAATGAATACGGTCACAGTACACAGTACACAGTAATTCGCACATGATCAGATGGATTACTTAGCCTAGCCTACTTCTAGTTACTTTAGATTTGCAGACCGCGAATTTAACATCGCGCGAAAATATCTGCACGCAAAAAAAAAAAACACTTTTACAATAAGCCAATAGGCTAAAACAGGATTTTAAAAATCCCCATTGCTTTACTGTGTACAGTTGGCAGCAAAATTATTCCACCCCCCCCCCCCCCCCCCCTCTCATTTTTGACATTCTGTCATAATGAATAACATTGCAGCAGCAGATTGCTACTAAACCATAAGATACATGTAGTTATACACCTATCAATTGTACGACGCACCCCTCGACCCCCAGGAATGGTGCGTCATGGGTGGGTCATTTACCAACAAATTAGTGATGCAGGGTACCGTCATGGAAGCATTTGGTCAGTCATAGCATGGAGAATGGGTGCGTCATAATCGGTCATTTTACCAGGGTGCTTCATAATGCCTGGTAAGGAGTCTGTTCGCGCAATTTACTTCAGGCTTTTAAACATGCAAACTCCTTGGATTAAATAAGCCTGAGTCAATTTGATTTGTAAACTGGGCCTCGATCGAAGATATCAAGTCATTTTTTTTTAAAACAGTCTATCGATGAGAAACAACCAGAGTGGGTTCAACCCGCTCTCTGCATGGCTTGAGCGCGCGAGGAACTAGGCAGGAACTTGTGCTTGGCGCGGCGTGGTCCACGTGCGGCCGCGGTGCGTGTGCAGTCAATGCAGTCCATGCGCAGGCCATCCCCACAGCGTGCGCATGCCACACGGCAAATACGCATAGTACGTACGTACACATACAAGCTATAGCACTATTGCAGTGAGATCGGCGTCTATAGTCTTTGCAATGAAAGAGAACAAATCACGGGCCCGGGGACCTGATAATTGACGTGATTGATTGTGGGCGAGCAATGAGTCTTGATATTGTCAAGATAAATATTGGGGAGGTATTGTGATATTTCATCCATGTAAGTTCTTTACCGCAAAGACTACATTGCAAATGCGATGTAGTGAAATGGGCCGTGGGCAGTTAAACATGCTGAACAGCGGGTCCGAGAACTCAGAGACCCGGGCGTGAGCCGCATGAGCGTTGCCCATAATCCGAGTATGTTGCTGGGGTACACGTCTCGGGGACAGTACGGGTACACGTACAGTGTCGTGTAAAGAGGAAAAATTGGTCTTCGACTTCGCCCCGTCTCATTTATCGACGGAGCGCGTCACGGAGACAGTCAGCTGGTCAGTCAAAATCTAGCACTGGTGCGTCACATTTTTTCGTCCAGGCACAGTCATGGTAAGAAAAGGTCTGTCACAGTCGAGACACACAGGTGCGTCATGGTAAATGAAAATCCGACTCACATTTGACAAGTGACGCACCACTCCCGGGGGTCGAGGGGTGCGTCTTACAATTGATAGTGTATTAGCAGACAGTTAATTACTAAATAATACCAGAGAAAAAATCAAATTTTACTTCACAGTTCATCTGAATTTGCAATTTGCACCCAAAATGCATGATGCAAAATTATTCAACCCCCTATTTACACACAAAAGGAATGCACTAATGACGACAATTTAAAAGCCATATAAAATACAGCTTACTCTCAATACAACGAGCACGGATATAACGAGGTTTCGTTATAACGAGAGAAATCTCTCGGTCCCAAATGTTTCTACATGCAAACCTATGGTGCAACACGTCGTTTACAACGAGCACGGTTACAACGAGATTTCGTTACAACGAGCTTATTCTGCTGACTCCAAGACAAAGAAAAACATAACAATTGCGTCCCGTTACAACGAGGAAGGAAAACTCGAGACATGAAAACACCGGCACCGCAAGGAGCCAGACACACATCTCGTAATACACGGCCACGCAACGCGAGCATGTGCACAGTTTCTAATACATCACTCCTTCGCGATCGCACAGCTTACGTACATTGAAAGCACATGGCTTCCAAGTCCAATCCCATCGCGGCAATCAATGATATACGGCGCGTGCACAGTTTGTGATACATCACTCCTTCGCACAGCGTACGTACATTGAAAGCACATGGTTTGCAAGTCCGATCCCATCGCGGCAATCAATGACACGGTGCGTGCTGAATTGGCATGATTGGGTGTGTGTCTGATGAGCAGCGATTGATTGGGTTTCTTGACAAAAACAAATGTTATCTCGGACGGGTGAAGTATATTTCACGCACTGAAATATGACAATGAAAGATTTGAAGAGATAATAAAAAAATCTTCTTGAAATTAGAATACCGCTGGAAATCATCACGATATAAAATGAAATACATGTATGAGCATGCAGGGCACCGTTAACCTTCTACATTGAACCCCCTCGTAATAATTTTGGAATGACCCACAAAGAAAGTGCCGATCATAACGGTGTTGCTACGTCGTTGTGCAAAACCTATCAGGCGAGCGAGACGCTCGTATCTAACTCCATCTTCCCCTCATATCCCGGCCGTTCAACCCCTTGCGCCGCCTGTTCTCTTGTTTGTCCAAACAATGAAACAGCATGTTTTCTTGTTCAGAAGATTACGAGAACGATTGACCTATTAATTTACTGCAAAATAACACCCATCGTATCGGGAATGGTCTATAATTCATTGCATGCAATTAGTTATTGAAACGTCAAAATGTATCAAGGTAGGATAATGTGTTGAGCAAAAATAAATCCCCTTTTCAGTTTGAAAACGCATGTTTCCAATCCCTTTTCAGTTTGAAAACGCACGATCCAACCCCCTTTTTTTTAGTTTGATAACGCATGTTTCCAAGACGGCTATGGATATGAAAACACAGTAAAACACAATGAACACACATGCACACATGTTTTCAATGTATTTTATTGTTTTTTATTCTGTTTGAATACAACGAGGTTTCGTTATAATGAGGAAAAAGCCCTGGTCCCGACGACCTCGTTATATCGAGAGTAAGCTGTACATAAAAATATATTCTGAGGTGAGTGCTGATTTTATTTATCCTCCACCTGAAACTGGAACCTGACAAAGCCACAGAAGTTCTGGGACAATGTTCCATGGACTGATGAAACCAAGCTGGAGCTCTTTGGTCCTATGGATCAACGATACATGTACGTGTGGCGCAGGAAGAAGGAAGTGTACAAAGAGAAGAACACTCTGCCTACTGTCAAGCACGGGGAAGGATGGTGCTGTGGGGATGTTTTGCTCCTACTGGCACTGGGAAGTCAAAATGGCATTGGCACTGAGAAGTCAAAATGCCATATTGTACGGAAGTCAACACTTTCCTCCAAACTGCGTAGTAACACGTTATTGCATTCACCTGTATTTTGTCATTCAGATTAAATGGATGGAATGCACTTTGATTCTATTAGTTGTTGCTACTCAGACAAGCCTCGGACAAGCTTTGGGGTTCCCATTGGTAACGTATTGTTTGAACAGCATGAATAAAATATTTAATTCACGCCATTGGCATTTATGGCAATTTGACTTCTCTGATGTCACTGGAGGCGTGTGTTTTTTTTTTCTTCAAATTTTCATCAAAATGAGTCTTTATTGCGGCCAATGAATGTGAAATTTGTTTTAGTGGATGATTTTACATAGATTGGTGGGAACTTATTTTTCTAATTTAGTAACCCTTTAATGCACAGCAGGGGCTAGAATAATTAGGTGGTCTGTTGCCAACGACAGATCACCTCTTCATTTCGTCAGAATTTTCCTTTTTATTATCTTTATTTATTTTTATTCTGTCACCCTCGCTTTTTTGTGCCGCACATAACTCCTAAATGCCTCCATCATTTTTATTGAAACTTTCATCACTTCTTGGACTTAATGTAATCTTTTAGGAATAAGCTTTTCAAGGTCATCACATGATCATGACGTCATCAACGAGCAATTTAATGAAAAACTAGTATTACTTCATCCTACAGTCTAGAGTGGATAGTTGGATCATAATGAAATTTGACATGAACAAATTTAATAAGTAGACAATTGATTTCATTACAAAAAAATGTGTGCATACTTGTACGTTAATGCATGTTTACAAGCGTTCAAAATTTAAAAATGCTCTAAATCAGCTAGAATTTTTTTGCATATATTAGTTTATATTTATATTGTATGTCGCCCTCTAACTATTAGTCTTAGACCTAAATTTAAAAATACTTGAATACGTGCCTTTGCGGTTCTTGCATCGCAATGCATGATGGGACGGAATTCTAGTACGCGAGCGTTCAGCGGTCGCCGCGATCATATTGTTTACAACGCACATGACGCTAGCCGCGCACAACAAACTATTGTCCATAGACTGTGTACAACAGATAGATCGTCTGCGCACAGCGATTCGGAGACCGCTGATTGGGCAATCGCGCAGATCACGTCATGACCACGTGGTTGCCTTCGGACTGCATGTGGAAGTATCGTTAGCGATAACGATATCCGTCACATTGTGTACGCAGGAAATGGTCTTAGTTCATGATCGGATCGCTCCAGTATCGATCGAAAATTATCGAAACACTGCAATTTCATGCATATTGACTGACGGTCTTAAAACCCGGAAGCCAATTGACTTTGTACACGTTGCGATAGACTCTACAAATTCCAACAAACACGATGCGGGGGTGACGCTAATTTGTACGATTTTGACGCAAAAGCAAGCAGCAATCGAAATTCGCTTACCTGTGCGGTATCGGTGAGAAAATAGATCCTCTGAGAATACCTTTCAAAATTCATATAAAATATAGGAAAGTGAAATTCTAGGTCGATTTTGGAACGAGGTGATAGAGAATTTCATACTCGTTTTGGTGGAATACTGTGTGGGGACATAGAAGGCTTGCACTGCGCATGCTTACAAATTTTCATTCATAAATTGGCTCTCGGCAGTGGCTGGATGACGTCATGTAATAAGCAAAAATGTACACGACCGCTAGCGACCGCGCTCCGCTATCTGTTGTACACAACTTGTCGATGTGCCGCGGCGAGCGCCAAGTTAAATATTATTATATTCATGTTACAGATTTGTTAAGTGGATCGGTTCCGCCGTGATTACTTTCAGTAAATCTGAATCATATTTTAACGATAAGAACTTTGATTCCTATAATTGTACTTTTTATTTATTTAATTTCACACATCACATCACAACACACACATCTTTGCACATATGGGACTACCACCCGAGTCTCGACGACGTCTCGAAGCGAAGGTCCCTCTCTTTGCTTATTATTTTCTCAACAAACCCGGGTATTATGCACTTTACCGACTTGCCTTAGCAACGAGTTTAAGGTTTGGGGGCAGGGCCGTAGGCCCCGCCCTAAACCTTGAAGGAGGCCGGAGGCCTCCTTATAAAGGATTTTAGCCCGGCAGGGCTCAAAACCGGGAAAAACGGCAGATTTGGGGCCTCAAAAGTGGAAAAAACGGTTCCACAGCAAAACAAACCCTCCTATACTACAGCTTTAGCTGTAGTTGGTTTGAAAAATCAGCCCACGACAACAATTGATTAATTAATGAGGAGCTAAAAACATTATTTGTGAATGAGAGTCCGGAACTATTTTCAGGTGAAAACCATGAAAAATAATCAAAGTCCAAAGCTTACACGTGAGTCTATGGAGCTTGGCATCAGCGCGTCTATGACAAGCGTAATACGCGCGTAATGCGCACTTTTTTCATTGTAGTTGACTGCGATTGCGCGCTATGCGCACTATGTTTTCCATTGCATTGACTCCTGTGTTAAAGCCCTATTTGGAAGCTGCCAGCAGTTAACTGTATACTAAACGGCAGTTCGAGAATCGTAGCGATCGTCCAGGAAATCATGGTGTTATGGTGAAATTGAGTTGTCGTTTATTGCAATTGGATCACATCGATGAATATCGCGGAGAGAACAATGTTTGAGGAACTTGTGGGATAATTTTACTTTTTGTTCTAGTGGTTTTTAACCGTCGGCGAGGAGATAATGAATTGGATAATTGATTGGATTTGGATGTGTGAAAGAGGGATTTACAATTAAAGGTAAATGAATCGTTGGCTCGACCTTAAAAAAAAACCTAGACCTAGGCATAACCCTAACCCTAAACCTAAGACTTATAATTGGCTATCCTAACCCTAATTTTAAGGTATTTAGGACAGTTTGTAGATTAGAATCTTAAGGAACTAGGTGTTTCAGCGGATGGATATCGTCACCCAATTACTAGCGAGTCGCTGTAGAAACCCATGGCAATCGTATCTCGACCTAAAACTTGTAGGGACCCAATCACTCAAGTCAGTTCACATCGGGGATTGATGTAGATGACGTCAGGCACTCGTTGCAAACCTTCTTAAAGGGCATATACTGTACTGGGAAGGCAAAATAGCCTTCAAAATGTAATTAATTGTTAGCAATCTCCTTGCCAATGGTCTTGAATTCATGTATTGTCTATTTTAGAAGCTTGCCGAAAGTTATTTGCCCTCAAATGATCCACATATGGAGTATTTAATGATCAATGATTAAATCCTCAAAATGTTCGGCCCGAACATTTTGAGGATTTGTGATTTAATAACCAATTAATCCAAATGTAGATCATTTGAGGGCAAATAACTTTCAGCAAGCTTCTAAAATAGACAATCATGACAATACATGAATTTAACTAGACCATTGGCAAGAAGATTGCTAACAATTACATTTTGAAGGCTTTTTTGCCTTCCCAGTACAGTATATGCCCTTTAACCTCGTTGCTTGAGGTGGGACTCAAGTTGGTAAAGTGCATAATACCCGATTCTAGATCACTAGTATTACTAAGTATGCCTCGACGGCCCTAGTCAATGGACGGCGCACGTCGCACTTACTTGACGAAACCGACGTACTGTCCACCATCTACCAGCACTTTGATCATGGGAAGCCACTCGACTGGTTTTACGCCAGGCACTGAAATCTTTCCCTCAATCGAAAATGTTTCCATCTGCTTCTCATCGCTCACGTCTTCAGTTGATCCACCCACTACGTGAACTAAACATACAACTATTAATGTCCAATTTGCCATCAATGTTGATTTTACAGAACCAAAAATTTCCTTCATTTTGAATAAGATGAGTTATTGCCTCTTAACAAATACGCCCATGTAAACGTCGTGAGCTTAGCTTGAAGCTTGCTAGTACGCCGGCTGCATGCTACCGTGCATGCGCATATGCATACAGTGCAGATTTGGTGACCTTTCGTACGAATCACTTCCGCCCGTCGAGACATACGTGTATACATGTAGTTAGGTTGAGGCGCGGAATCACTGAACTATACCACTACGTAAGAGCCAAGAATCCTACGAAACTATGCATTTGGACGGAAATTATATGGGTATGTCATGACAACCCATATGAACAAGTACGCTGATCTTTACAATCTAATTGAGTTGCCCGTGAATGTTAGTGATTTCCACCCCTAGCTGTCTCTCCTCCCTCAATCTTCTCCTCTCCCGCCCTGTCAACTCTCACTATTTTTCCTCTCACACTCTACCCCCCCCCGCCCCCCCCCCCACCCCCCCCCCCCCCGGCCCCCAGGACGAAAAACCAGTAGAAACCAGTAGAGAAAAACCATTAGAATTTCTACTGGTTTCTACTGGAAATTTTCTACTGGTTTGAATATGGAAAGTGAAATGATTTCCAGTAGAAACCATTAGAAAAATGCCAGTAGAATACCAGTAGAAACCAGTAGAAATCTCTACTGGATCCAATACAAGACCAATAGGAGACCAGTAGAATACCAGTAGAAACCAGTAGGAATCTCTACTGGATCCAATAGAAGACCAGTAGAAACCAGTAGGAATCTCTACTGGATCCAATAGAGCTTCCTACTGGTTTCTACTGGAATTTTTCTACTGGTTTGAATATATGGAAAGTGAAATGATTTCCAGTAGAAACCATTAGAAAAATGCCAGTAGAATACCAGTAGAAACCAGTAGGAATCTCTACTGGATCCAATAGAAGACCAGGAGAAGACCATAAGAAACCAGTAGGAATCTCTACTGGATCCAATAGAGCTTCCTACTGGTTTCTACTGGAACTTTTCTGCTGGTTTGAATATGGAAAGTGAAATGATTTCCAGTAGAAACCATTAAAAAAATACCAGTAGAGTGCCAGTAGAAACCAGTAGCAATTTCTCCTGGATCCATCAGAATACCAGTAGAAACTAGTAGAATACCTACTGAAGCCATCAGGAGACCAATTGGAATCAAAATTAAAATTATTGACGAAACATCGATTTAAATTTAGAGTATGATAATCCGAAGTATGGCATATTTCCTTATAGTTTTGACCTAATCCTATTCTATCCTACATACATTCCTATTCTTTCTTATACCTATCCTAAATCCAACTCTTTCCTTCACAGACTTTCATATATATAGCAGTACGGTTATAAGGTTCATAAGATATTGGTTACTCTAACTTACATTTAAGAAGATCATTTTTGTTGTTGTTATCATTATTGTCTTCACTTAAGTAGGTGACATTCACTATTTTATGTTTAAACTTGAAATCATTACTTGGTAAAATTCCTTTTATCTGGTTAGGTGGAGGTTATCTATTTAAAAGTACAAAATTGGGACACGTAAATGCATGCATGAATATTCATGAGCATCTCTATTTCTATTGGTTTCTATTGGTTTCTACTAGTCTCCATTACCAGTAGAATTCACTGGTCTCTAATGGTTTCTACTGGTTTGACTTAGTATTTTTCACACTCCTTTTCAAACCATTAGATCTCACTGGTTTCTATTGGTTTCTACTGGTTTGACTTTGCATTTTTCATACTCCTTTTCCAAACATTATATCTCACTAGTTTCTATTGGTTTCTACTGATCTCCAATACCAGGAGAATTCACTGGTCTCTAATGGTTTCTACTGGTTTGACTTTATATTTTTCACACTCCTTTTCAAACCATTAGATCTCACTGGTTTCTATTGGTTTCTACTGGTTTGACTTTGAATTTTTGACACTCCTTTTCAAACCATTAGGTCTTACTGGTTTCTATTGGTTTAAACTGGTCTCCACCAGTAGAATTCACTGGTCTCTAATGGTTTCTACTGGTTTGACTCTGTATTTTTCACACTCCTTTTCAAACCATTAAGTTTCACTGGTCTCTAATGGTTTCTCCTGGTTTGACTTTGAATATTTCACACTCCTTTTCAAAACATTATATCTCACTAGTTTCTATTAGTGTGAAAAAAACAAAGTCAAACCAGTAGAAACCATTAGAGACCAGTGGATTCAAATGGTATTGAAGACCAGTAGAAAGCAATAGAAACCAGTGAGATCTAATGGTTTGAAAAGGAGTGTAAAAAAACAACAAAGTCAAACCAGTAGAAACCATTAGAGACCAGTGGATTCTAATGGTATTGAAGACCAGTAGAAACCAATAGAAACCAGTGAGATCTAATGGTTGAGAAGGAGTGTGAAAAAAACAAAGTCAAACCAATAGAAACCATTAGAGACCAGTGGATTCTAATGTATTGAAGACCAGTTGAAACCAATAGAAACCAGTGAGATCTAGTGGTTTGAGAAGGAGTGTGGAAAAACAAAGTCAAACCAGTAGAAACCATTAGAGACCAGTGGATTCTAATGATATTAAAGACCAGTAGAAACCAATAGAAACCAGTGAGATCTAATGGTTTGAAAAGGAGTGTAAAAAAACAAAGTCAAACCAGTAGAAACCATTAGAGACCAGTGGATTCTAATGGTATTGAAGACCAGTAGAAACCAATAGAAACCAGTGAGATCTAATGGTTTGAGAAGAAGTGTGAAAAAAAAAACAAAGTCAAAGTCCACCCAATCTTCCACTCCTCGTTCCTCTCTCCTTTCCCAAGCCGTTCCTCTCATGTACTCATGTACTCCTCAATCGTCAACAAAGCATCCATTAACACTGCATTCAGGGGAGGACGTCAAAGGAAAGGTGGCAGGGGGAGAAAACAAATCAGATGAGAGATGAGAGACTGGCAGACAGTCTGGCAGTCTTCACTATGACTTCCAGAACAAAAACGAATTCATAAGAAAGCGTAACAAAAAACTACACTACCTCAGTACACTTCTTGACCACCTTTCTTTTAATTTGTCAGTCAAGAATCGTATTGTGGGGAGGTTATTTGTTCTTTTGAATTCTCATTTGTTTAGTTTCTCTTTAGTCATGTTACTTCAATTAAGTTAGGTATTTAGTTCAGTACTGTTTGGAATTATGTTCGTATTCATCTTATCAGTAAGTACACTACTTCTTTGATCACCTTCATCCCTTTCCTATTCAGATGTGCTCATTTATTCCACCCCCACACCTGGCTCTTTTGTTGAACATTCTTGATTACATAATCACCCAGACCATTTACCCATCATCATCCTTCTTGCTTTTATTGGTTGAGTTAAATAGGGCTCCTACATTTTTGGTACGTGGCCTGCTCCATTCCTTTGATTCTTTTTTAGTCAATTTGAATATGCAAATGAAATGCAATCTACTCTATACAAGATGGAACTCAAACGCATGGAAATAGTTCTTTACATTGTGGTCATGATGGTTGAATTAGAAAAAAAGACAGGCAAGAAATAAGATTAATAATATTCCTTTGATGGGGAAGGGGAATAGTCCGGGAGCCCAGAAGATTTGTTCATGTGAAAAGAGCCGGAACAACTGACCCCATAGGTCGAAAGGATATACCCTGGACATCACAAAAATGTTTTGCTGGCAAAGTATACCCGATGCTTAATTTCCCCCCAAATCACCATAAAATGTGACGTCACTACCGAAAAGCCTTTTTTCAAAAATGGTTGGAATATAATACATGGTACCATCATAACAAAGGTGTTAACACACAGTTTTTATGCACAATTATCAAACTTGATTGGTAAAGTTTGGTTGCCTAGTAAATGTGCAACATCATCATTGACCTGTTTTTGCAATGGCAGCTCTTTGGGCGACGTCGACGACGACCGTCATGTCGCGACGACGTCAGCAAAATGCAACACTTTTGTTCGTTTTTTGTGTTCTTTTTCGGTTAAAACTTTTTCAATTCTTGTGGCTCACAAACCATTCAAAATATTCATTTTAAACTTAATTTGCTGTGTTTGGCATTTCTCAAGCTTTTCAAAACATATAAGATTGTGATATTTGGTCACGCTAATGGCCATCTCCTGACCAATAATAAAGCGTAACGTTTTGGTAGTTAAGTCGGACAAAATACTGCGCACGTCCTGTATACGCGTATATTCTGGATACGTGCTACTTTTTGGTTGAAACGTTTCAAATCTATGTAATCCAAGAACCATATATACCCCACATTTCCTTTCAATTTAGCCTGATGTTTTTGGCATTTCTTCCACTTTTCAAAACATATATGGATGTTACATATTGTCACACCTATGGTCATCTCCTGACCAATAATGTAACGGAGCATTTTGGAAGAATAATGCATAAAATCAGACAAAATTCTACGTATTAACTGCATACGTGTATACTCTGTGTGCGTGTTACTTTTGAATTGGAAATTTTTAGATCCTTGTACTTCAAGAACCATACAACATATTACTTTCCGACATGTTCTGGTGCATGCTGGCGGTCGAGACTGGCTGGCGGTCGAGACTGGCTGGCGGTCGAGACTGGCTGGCGGTCGAGACTGGCTGGCGGTCGAGACTGGCTGGCGGTCGAGACTGGCTGGCGGTCGAGACTGGCTGGCGGTCGAGACTGGCTGGCGGTCGAGACTGGCTGGCGGTCGAGACTGGCTGGCGGTCGAGACTGGCTGGCGGTCGAGACTGGCTGGCGGTCGAGACTGGCTGGCGGTCGAGACTGGCTGGCGGTCGAGACTGGCTGGCGGTCGAGACTGGCTGGCGGTCGAGACTGGCTGGCGGTCGAGACTGGCTGGCGGTCGAGACTGGCTGGCGGTCGAGACTGGCTGGCGGTCGAGACTGGCTGGCGGTCGAGACTGGCTGGCGGTCGAGACTGGCTGGCGGTCGAGACTGGCTGGCGGTCGAGACTGGCTGGCGGTCGAGACTGGCTGGCGGTCGAGACTGGCTGGCGGTCGAGACTGGCTGGCGGTCGAGACTGGCTGGCGGTCGAGACTGGCTGGCGGTCGAGACTGGCTGGCGGTCGAGACTGGCTGGCGGTCGAGACTGGCTGGCGGTCGAGACTGGCTGGCGGTCGAGACTGGCTGGCGGTCGAGACTGGCTGGCGGTCGAGACTGGCTGGCGGTCGAGACTGGCTGGCGGTCGAGACTGGCTGGCGGTCGAGACTGGCTGGCGGTCGAGACTGGCTGGCGGTCGAGACTGGCTGGCGGTCGAGACTGGCTGGCGGTCGAGACTGGCTGGAAGTCTTGTTTTACTCTCCACACTCAACCGGGCCATGAGCAGAACAAACTTTCGCTATGACTTGGAGAATACAAATGATTAAATTCTTAACAAAGCTAACCCACACTACGTCAACACGTTTCTTGCAGACCACCTTAAATTCTGTTCAATTATCAGCCAAAAATCCTATTGTAGGGAGGTTTTTTGTTCTTTTGAATCCTCGCTTGTTTAGTTTGTCTTTAGCTCAATTAAGTTTGGTATTTAGATCAGCTCTGCTTGGAATATGTTCGTATTCATCTTATCAGTCACTATTCTACTTCTCTTATCACCTTGACTCCTTTCCTATTCAGATGTGCTCATTCATTTCATCCTCACATCTGGCTCTCTTGTTGAACATTCTTGATTACATAATCACCCAGATCGTTTACCCATTATCATCCTGCTTGCTCTCATTGGTTGATTTGGTGAATAGGGTTCCTACATTTCTGTTGGCCTGCTCCATTCCTTTAATACAGCTTTGATATAACTCTTGAAACGAATTAAACTGAATCAAAATTACACTTCATGCCAATGTTGTCCTGATTATGTTATCAATACTGTGTTGTAATTTTCATTGTTTTCTATAATTTCTTTAATAAGTTCTCTCAAAGGAAAATATAGCATAAGCGGCAAATAGTTGTGCAAACTGAACGGCAACAGACAGATAAAACAGTGGATGCACATAATGTGTTTAATGTGATGCACATTGTATTTAAGGTAGTTGATTAAACAATAATAGTCTTGATAAGGTAATCAGGACAACGTTTGCATAAAGTGTAATTTTCATTCAGTTTAATACTCTTGAAGATCTTATACGAACAATAATTTATAATAATGTCAAGCTAATTATACAAGTCTGAATTGTACAACTTGTATGATGAAACAAGTAGAATTCGTGGCTTATGATTTAAAAGAAAGGGAATCAAGTAATGTAATGACGTTAAGCATGTTAAGCCTTTTCATCAAGTAATTTATATTCAGGAATTCGTAGTGAGTGCTCGCTCGGGTCGTGCCAGGCAGTAGACTTTGACCCTTCAATCCGACTTCCAGAATCCAAATGAATAGACCGGCTTACTAACATATTAAAATTGTATGCATACCAGAAATAAAGGTTGCCCCAGACAACCGGAAAGCTTGCACGAGGTTTGCCCGACATAGCAACAACTAATGAATGCAAAGTGGATTCCAAGTACTGAAATACTATCGGTACAGGTTAATGGAATATCTCGTTACTAGGCCCCGAGGGGGCATGCAGTCTCGACTGCCTAGCCAGACGATCCTTTTTTTAATTTTCCTCTCGCTCATTCTCTCTCTGTCTTATTCACGTTAACACATATCAGTATAATTTCCGTTCAAATACCTAGTTTCGTAGGATTCTTGGCTTATGATTTAAAAGAAAGGTATTAATCAAGCAATGCCATGACGTAGTCTGTTTTTTGGTTAAGACTTTTCATCAAGTCATTTACAGAAATTGTAGTGAGTGGTCGCTCGAGTCAGGGTTTATTTGAAATGAACACAACAATGACCACTATGTCTCACACCTGTCAATCAGCGAGCAACTGCCATCAGGGTATCATTAATAATGCATGAAGCTTTTGGCAGAAAATAATTTGTGGACTGACAAGTGTGAAGCAAAATGGCCATTGTTGTGTTCTGAATTAATTATCTGCCCAAATTGGTCCCAAAGTGAAAATCTAATTAAATATTCACATGATCATTTCAAGAAAATGATTGATGAAATGTCACAAAACCTGCTTTTAAGAAAAGTGACATCTCTTGACTTTATGATATGTTAATTTCAGTTTGATTCAAGCTGTATATAACTTATCTTTATGGTGTCATAAGCTTTATTCAAGACCTAGCTAGTATAACTCTGATGTGCTCGATTCCCTCCCCTCTCGCGCATTCTCTCTCTCTCTCTCTCTCTCCTTCTCTCTCCTTTTCAAGTACATTTTCCGATAAACACAATAACGGATGAAAACACTTGTATAGAAACACAATATGTATGTGCCATATTCTACCTGAATATGCAACTTATGAATTTAATTCCTCTTAACGAAAATAATAGTCATAATGAATATATATAATATCAATGATAATAAAAACAATTCCATAATACATAAGACTGAAATCTTTTCTGATACCAGGGACAAGTGCTTCCATGCCGTAGTGCGATTGATGACAAGTCATGATGCGCACGTCGGTGACGGTTAGACTCATTCACCAGAGCACTCTTATGAATATTTTGGCGAAAGTGGTTTAACAGTGGTGTAAAACAAAATATTCGCCGGACGCGACGCGACGCAGCTCAGGCGAAGAGCTGGCGCTATATTTACAGGGACGCGCTGTGTTGGTTGGTTGGCCGCTGCAAAACATCGATCGTGTTTTTTCTTGTTTTTGTTTACCAGTAAACGTAACTGAATTATGTTGGCAATACAAACTGCACCAGCAATCAACCAACATGATATACACCGAAATGAAAAGGAACAAGTATGAGTTTAATTAATAATTTCAGCAAGAAATATCGTCAAAAAAATGGAGGATTTATTTCCAATGAAATGCAGACGCGGAAGAACACAGCCTTCGTTGTCGGGATTTCGGGGAGATATATACGATCAGATTTTGACCGACAAAGTTCACATTTACTCATTCCTTTTTATTTTTTTTTAGGAAATATAGTCATATATATATATATTTCCCAAATCAATGATGGAAGAAATAGAGGACTAAAGCAAAAAATCACAAAGAATTCATGTCAAGAAAAAACGTGTGCGGCATGACCCAAAAGTGGGTCGACTCGTAAAAATGGAACAGGATTGCCGTGAACATGGGGAAATGTACGATCAGAAATGGACCTTTTTCCCCTCATTTATTCGAGTTTTTCCTAAATCTTTGGTATACATGATGTGAAATATACATTTTTCAAACCATTTATGAATGAAAATCAAGTTTAAAGCTAAACAATATTGTGGGAATTCATGTGAAGAAAAAGTGGGGCGACTTGACCAAAAAAGTGGGACGACTTGTCCAAAAAGTGGGGCGACTTGACCAAAATGGACCAAATTTGGGGCGATTTGGTCGTGGTGCGAGTTGACTGGTTACCGAGGCACGCTTCCGGTCACCTTGGCGAATTGGGCTTTCTCCTCTTTCAATTTTTAGAATGATGGTACAGTTTACTTCACATATGAATAAACTTACATAATACAATGAATTAGATAATACAAATTGAAAGGGAAGGAGGGCCGACTAAAAAGCAAAGCTTGTAGAGGGTGTAGGCCCCCCTATTAAAGTAAATATCATGAACTATCATTTTGTGGGGAAAAAAACAACAATAACAACTGATTAAATAATTACAAAATCATTTAAGACGCAAAACAATGATAATTATATACATAAAGAAAACTAAATGTACACCAACATCAACGTTGCACGCTACAAATTATATTAAAATGGGAAATGCAATTTCCTAGTAGCTAGAAATGTGTATTGAATTGCATTGTATAATATCATTAGAATGCCAGAGTTTTGCACCTGTAAAAAATGAATGTCTTTTGAGCAAACGATGTTCTATTTAGTGGCAGATGGAATGAGCTCACCTGGCGAGTGAAGTAACTATGAATCGAACTTTTTACAAACATGTCATTAGGGGCATAGGTAATTGTTTAGTGCTGAGCTTGTACATTAGCTGTCCAAGCTGAAAAATATACAAGTCCTTAATTTTCAAAGTCTTATCATTCAGAAAAAGATTATTCGTATGTGCTCGGTAATCTGCATTATAAATAATACGAATTGCTCTTTTTTGTAATATAAAGAGTCTGTTAATTTGGGAAATTTGCTGCACTGCCCTAAGCGATAAGTCCGTAATTCAAGTATATAAGAATTAACGTGGAATACAGGTAATATACTTGGGTAGAAATTGTCTTAATTTGCTAAGAATACCAGTGTTGCGAGCAATGATATTGAAGATAACGATGATGATAATGATTTTGATTTTGGTATAACCATTAATATTTCAGCAACTTTAGAATGTAGTACACGTACGTACACTCATCGCTGGGGTGCTGGTAACTCCTTGGTTAAACCACGGCGGAAGACTGATTATGCAGAAAATGCTGCTTTAGCAAACATTTAAGTTTCAACTTTAGAAAGCTCTTATTTGAAATGGAATGTAATGTATCATGAGGGAATATAATTGATTTTCCACAAACATCTCAATTTCAGTCCATTAGTGAAAAACATTTTTGAAATACGAACCAATAGGCTTCGTAAAATTTTGAAGCTCTATATTTATTAATTAACTTGGCATTTTTGTTTAAAAATCATATTTTTAGCCCAAAATGTTAACAAAACTAACCTCAAAGCCCAAAAGGTTAGGTACCATCTTGTTGAAATTAGCTTTAATGTGATACATTATACGATGAAAACAAATATTTTGAATGGCGGCCGTACTTCAAAATGGCCGCCATTGCTTCCCTGGGTAAAATATTGAAGAGGGCTTAATATTTGCTTCGATAATTTAATTCTACATGTGTGCCCAATCTGGTGCTTTAGACAAAAGTTAACAGGGTCAATATTCGATTCTGAAAGTGTATATTTTCGTGTCCCTATATATAGTTCCGTGTAATGTAATTCATCTGATACGGGCATTTAACTTTGAATTTTCTTTGTATTTATGGTCTTGAACATGACGTGCAATTGTGAAATTATTTTTTGTTAGGATTTTACTGTAATATTTACAGTAAAAACAGTAAAATTATTTTTTGTTAGGATTTTACTGTAATATTTACAGTAGGCCTATATAGTTGTGAAAAATACCAAATTCCTTTCAAAAGTCTGTGCGTACCTTTACTCATGTCATCTCCGAGCGTGTATTTTCACATATTAAATTATGTTTATTGTATTTAACTTTGATTTATTCCGAACCCGATCAATTCCCACTGCAACCACACACAGCCGCTTCGCAGCTGCTATATACGCCCTTTTCTCCCCGCCAGTCGCTCGGGCATCAGCTCCGTCACTCCGTCACACACCACCATTAATTTTGTGTGACGGAGATGACGAATTGTGTGATGGAGCTGATAAGATAGATTTGTTTTAAATTTCTTAGATTGTGAATTGTTTCTTAGAGGTATGACTTATGAATATATATGTATATATATACTAGAAGACATAGTTGAGGTGAACTGAATTATTTGTTGGTGCTTGTCTATGTAAATTATAATGCCTCTTCTGCTGGCCGTTACGGAGCTGATGCCCGAGCGACTCGCGGGGAGAAAAGCTGAAAAAAAACCTGAAAAAGATAAAGATCTATATAGAGAGTCTTTAAAAAGTAAAGTATTCTGAGCTCATACCTTATGAGCCAATTCACAAAGAACTTGGTTTAATATTATAGTACTAATATTATAGTACTAAATATGACGACAGAATCCACAACGTTTACGTTACTTATGGGTGATTTCAATGCCAAGGTTGGAATGAGAAAGGATGACGAGGAGAGTGGTATAGGCCCATACGGGATCGGAGAAAGGAATGAAAGGGGAGAAAGACTACTAGAGTTTGTATCAAGCAGGAACTTGACAATTGGCAATACATACTTCAAAAAACCTACCAAAAACTACTGGACATGGGAAAGCCCAAATGCAGCAACTCACAACCTGATAGATTACATAATTTGCGATCATCGTAGAATCTTGATGGATGTGGGAACAGTACCAAAGGTGGATACAGGCAGTGACCACCGACTTGTTAGAGCTAAAGTAAGGATTAACAAGAAAATGGAAAGAGTGAGAAGGGTAAGGAAGCCTAGGAGGAGACATATCAACTTAGAACTACTTTCCAGTAAGCAGGAGCAGTTCCAGCTTGAGTTACACAATAGGTTTGAAGTGCTGGCAGATTCAATGGAGAACCAACCATTAGACACCCTCTATGAGCAAATAACCAGAACAATTATGGATGAAGCAGAAAAGCTAGCTAAGGGGGAGAAAATGGAGGGCAACAATACAGACAAGGAAATAGAGGAGATACATAGATTGAATGAAAAAAGGAAAGCCCTTAAGCCCTCCAGACAGACATCAACACGTAACCAAGTTGAATATACAGAGCTGAATAAAACAATTCGCAAAATGAGAAGAAAGCGAAAGAGAAAGATCAGGACTAAGATGGTACGTGAAGTGCTAGAAAACCACAAAGGACCAAAAATCATCAACAGAAAGTTAGAGAGGGGTAGAAAGCTTCTGTCATCACTGAAAACAAAAGATGGGACAGAAGTTAATGACAAAGAACAGATTACTCAAGCCATTGAGGACTTCTATAGAGAACTCTATAGCACAGACCAACCTGATTGGAGAGTAAATGAGGACTGGAATGAGAAATCAAGTGATGTTCCACCAATACTTAAGGAAGAGGTGAAGAGTGCTTTAGATCAGATGAAAAGGGGAAAGGCTCCAGGGGAGGACCAAATGACTGCAGATATTTTAAAGTTGGGGGGAGAGGACACCATATCAATCCTAACAAAACTGTTCAACAAGATCATGCAAATGGAACAAGTACCTACCCAGTGGAACGAATCAAAAGTTATCATACTGTTCAAGAAAGGGGACATGAAGGACATCAAAAATTACAGGCCCATTAGTCTGTTGCCTCATATATACAAAATTTTCACACGAATTCTTCTTGCTAGGGTAGAGAAACAGCTTGATGAAAATCAACCACAGGAACAAGCTGGATTTCGTGCAGGATATAGAACATCAGACCATCTCCACACCTTAAGCCAGATAATCGAGAAGGCAAAAGAATACCGTTTTGACATCTGCCTTGGCTTTGTTGATTACGAGAAGGCATTTGACAGCCTAGACCATCAGTCATTATTCAATGCCTTAGAAAAGCAGGTCACAGATGGAAAGTATATTCGCCTAATTAAAAACATCTATAAAGACTCTAGTGCCCGTGTACATCTAGAAAGCACTACAACAAATGCCTTTAAAATCCTGAAAGGGGTAAGACAAGGCGACCCCATCTCACCAAAGCTCTTTACTGCAGCTATAGAGTATGTCTTCAGAAACCTTGATTGGTTATCATTGGGAATAGTGGTGGATGGCGAACACCTGACACATCTCAGATTTGCAGATGACATTTTACTTCTAAGCCATACCCCTCAGGAACTGGAGAAAATGGTCCGAGAACTAAGTGAAGAAAGTATAAAAGCTGGACTGAAAATGAATATCACAAAGACAAAGGTAATGATGAGCAGCAGATTCAAAGAACACAAAATCACAGTTCAGGGGAGGACCGTAGAAAAGGTAGACAACTACATATACTTGGGCAAAAAGATCTCCATAGAAAACGAAACAGCAGGGGAAGTGAATAGAAGGATCCAGTTGGCTTGGGCAAAATTTGGCAAGCTCAACTTCATATTTCGTGATGAGAAGCTCCCTCTTTCTCTCAAGAAACAGATCTTCAACCAATGTATCATACCTGTGCTCTCTTATGGATCTGAAACATGGACCACAACTAAGAGACTGGAAAGAAAACTTAGAGTAACCGAAAGGGCTATGGAAAGAATTATGATTGGTGTTACAAAGAGGGACAAAGTTAGAAACCAGGATTTGAGAAAGAAAACTAAAGTACGGGACATAGTACAGGAAATTAAATCAAAGAAATGGAGGTGGGCTGGTCATCTGGCCAGGAGGAAAGATGACAGATGGACATATAAATTAACCATCTGGACCCCCAGAGCTAACACCAGAAGAAGAGGCAGACAAAGTAGGAGGTGGATTGACGATATTAGAGAATATGGTAGTGTGACATGGAAACGAACGGCACAAGATAGATCGAGATGGAAAAATGATGAGGAGGCCTTCCTTCAGCAGTGGAGAGAAATAGGCTAAATAGAATAGAAACTAAATATTAATGAGTGTATACTGTGAGTCTGCAATCCCCCATCATCTCCGCCACGCTGTGTCAGCTCCGTCACGGTGGTATATCTAATCTTGACAAATGTGGTAAAGATTCAAAAGACTCATGAAATTTCAATTCACAAATTCGTGAAACTTCGCAATTTAGTGCTGTGGCTGGCTTTAATTCAGTCAGTGTTGTGAAAAGAGAAAAAACAGAGTAGCTTAGTCCCCACTCCCCACAAATAGCGTGTCAAACTTATTTTCTATTTCCAGGATAGGTATCAATATAAAAACACTAATTATAGGAATCATGGGTGAGTTGTTTGGATTTCCCTTGGTACCTATCTCTGAAAATATACACTTTCTGACTATTCACCCACCAATCATTCATATCAGCTATGCCGCTGGATGAAATGGGACTGCATGCAGTATTTCCCTGCCTGACATCAATTGGTATTTGGGAACCTTTTGTAAGGAGTTTGTTGATGAATGTATAGGCCTATACAAGTCATGTATAGGGTATAGGAACATATAGCTGACAGTGGTATAGCTGATGGTATCTGCAATTTTTACTTAACCGTGATCTAACAATCAATCAGGAACTTCACTGTGTACAGCATATTTTGTCTAATTTTGATTCAATTACTGAGTAGATGTACAAGAAACTGTATGAGGACAACAACAGCGTGAAGGAGAGTGCTCTAATTAGAGACAGGCTCCCGCTCGGTAGGGTTTCCCATGATCAGTGGGTGGGTCCCGACCGTCATCAAGTTACCACAGAAAAGAGAAAGACAAACCTTAGAAAAGTGATACTGAGATGGCATGTGGAATGTAAGAACATTGTACATGTATCAGGCAGGCAAACTGGAAAACTTAGTGAAAGAAAATGAATCGTCTCAAAGTTAATATTCTTGGGATAAGTGAGACAAGGTGGAGGGATAGTGAAATATGTTTACATCAGGAGAGTGTAACGTTATTTTCTCAGGGGGTACTATATACTCATGCAAGAGGCGTAGCAATCATGTTGGATAAAGTTGCATCCAAGAGTCCAATAGGTCACCGGGGAGTATCAGACAGAATATTGCTAGTTAAGCTGGCCGCAAGTCCTTTCAACCTTACAATAATCCAAACCTATATTTATGCACCAACTGCGGACAGTGATGAGAATGAACTTGCTACTATCTATAAGATCTGGATAAGATCTGATGAAATCACCATGGTAATGGGAGATCTGAATGCTTAAGTTGGAGAAGAAAGAGTTGGTGACACAGTAGGGCCACACGGACTGGTTGTGAGGAATGAAAGGGGAGATCGTTGGATTAAGAGAAGCAGAGACATACAAATCCCGAAGAAATGCATAAGCGTATCAAGGAAATGTGTGGAAAGAGGGGGTGCATGGTTGCATCAAGTAAAAGGAAGGAGATATTTTCATAGAGAAAGTTCAAATTGAGAGGTACCGAGTATCAATGAATTGTTTGCTAATGATCGGGGTGTTTTGCCAACTATTAACCGGAAAATTAATGGCCCAGATATTCTGCAAGTTGTGCAAAGCATGAAAGACAACAAGGCAAATTGGACCTGATGAAATTAGAGTGTTGAAATGATCAAGAGCTTGGATGAGTTGGGAATAGTGAAGCTTATTGGTGTGTTGAATGAGATATATAATTCAGGAGATAGTTTTCCTCCAGAACTGAGCAAGTCCATCTTTATTGCTCTGCCAAAGAAACCTGCAGCAGTACGATGTGGGTTACACGGGACAATAAGCTTCATGATGCAGTGAAGATCTTGTTGAAAGTGCTGATGAAAAGAACAAGTAATATAAAATCAAACCAGAAATATCAGAATTATAATGTGGTTTTGTTAAGGACTGTGGTACCGAAATGCAAAATTCATACTGAGAATGTTATCAGAGAGGGCTATTGAAATGAAGCAAGACCTGCATGTTTTATTGATTAGGCCGATACCAAAGCGTTCGACACCGTTAAGCAGTATGAGGAGATGTTGAACATCTTGAGTGAAATCAATGTCGATGGTAGGACCTCAGAATCATCAGAAACCTCTATAAAGAACCAGACAGCAGTAATTAGAGTAGGTAATGATGTGGGTTAATTAAGTTGAAATCAGAAAAGTACGGCAAGGTTTTGTTCTTTTCCCGGATCCTTTTAATTTATACAGCCATTGGATCCTAAGGGAATTGGAAGAGCTACAGGAGTTGTGATAGGTGGCACCAAAATCAATAATCTTCGCTATGCAGATGATACAGGTCTTATTGCAACATCGGAATCTAGCAAATACTGAACAAAGTTGTGAATAGAAGTGAGAAGGTTTGTACATCATGATTACAAGAAAACTGAGTGTCTTATCATTACAAAACAGAAAGTTGTACCTGTCTGCAACATCAAAATTCATGGTGTCAGTCTGAAGCAAGATATATTCAACTATCTTGGAAGTTGGATTACATGAGATGGGATATGTTACAGTGAAATCAAGAGAAGAATACATGTATAGTGCAAAAGACACTTTCTCAAGAATGAGCAACCTTCTTTTTAACCTTAAAATTTCCTTAAACACACTCGAATTCTAGATTGTTATGTATTTTTACTCTGAAATATGTATGTAAGTGTTGAACAATTTCCAAGGAATTTTACGCTTACAAGCAGCAGAAATGTGGTTCCTCAGACGTATGTTGAGTGGACAAGCCACACATCAAACACAGCCGTTTTAGAGATGGTAGGCAGACCGTATTTTACTAAAATCAGTAAGGAAACAGCAGCTGGCCACTGTATGAGAAAAGGAAATTTGGAGTGTTTGTTTCTCACTGGGAAGATAGTAGGAAAGAGGGATCGAGGACGCCAAAGAGTGACGTTTTTGCAGAGCATTGCAATGCCCAGGACGAAAAACCAGTAGAAACCAGTAGAGAAAAACCATTAGAATCTCTACTGGTTTCTACTGGAAATTTTCTACTGGTTTGAATATGGAAAGTGAAATGATTTCCAGTAGAAACCATTAGAAAAATACCAGTAGAATACCAGTAGAAACCAGTAGAAATCTCTACTGGATCCAATACAAGACCAATAGAAGACCAGTAGAATACCAGTAGAAACCAGTAGGAATCTCTACTGGATCCAATAGAAGACCAGTAGAAGACCAGTAGAAACCAGTAGGAATCTCTACTGGATCCAATAGAGCTTCCTACTGGTTTCTACTGGAATTTTTCTGCTGGTTTGAATATGGAAAGTGAAATGATTTCCAGTAGAAACCATTAGAAAAATACCAGTAGAGTGCCAGTAGAAACCAGTAGCAATTTCTCCTGGATCCATCAGAATACAAGTAGAAACTAGTAGAATACCTACTGGAGCCATCAGGAGACCAATAGGAATCAAAATTAAAAATATTGATGAAATATCGATATAAATTTAGTATATGATAATCCGATTTATGGCATATTTCCTTATTGTTTTAACCTAATCCTATCCTATCCTATATTTATTCCTCTCCTATCCTACACCTATCCTATTTCCTACTCTATGCTTCACCGACTTTCATATATATAGCAGTACGGTTATAAGGTTCATAAGATATTGGTGACTCTAACTTACATTTAAGAAGATCATTTTTGTTGTTGTTATCATTATTGTATTCACTTAAGTAGGTGACTTTCACTATTTTACGTTTAAACTTGAAATCATTACTTGGTAAAATTCCTTTTATCTGGTTAGGTGGAGGTTATCTATTTAAAAGAACAAAATTAGGACACGTAAATACATGCATGAATATTCATGAGCATCTCTATTTCTATTGGTTTCTATTGGTTTCTACTGGTCTCCATTACCAGTAGAATTCACTGGTCTCTAATGGTTTCTACTGGTTTGACTTAGTATTTTTCACACTCCTTTTCAAACCATTAGATCTCACTGGTTTCTATTGGTTTATACTGGTTTGACTTTGTATTTTTCATACTCCTTTTCCAAACATTATATCTCACTAGTTTCTATTGGTTTCTACTGATCTCCAATACCAGGAGAATTCACTGGTCTAATGGCTTCGACTGGTTTGAATTTGTATTTTTCACACTCCTTTTCAAGCCATTAGATCTCACTGGTTTCTATTGGTTTCTACTGGTTTGACTTTGAATTTTTGACACTCCTTTTCAAACCATTAGGTCTTACTGGTTTCTATTGGTTTATACTGGTCTCTAATGGTTTCTACTGGTTTGACTCTGTATTTTTCACACTCCTTTTCAAACCATTAAGTTTCACTGGTCTCTAATGGTTTCTCCTGGTTTGACTTTGAATTTTTCACACTCCTTTTCAAAACATTATATCTCACTAGTTTCTATTAGTGTGAAAAAACAAAGTCAAACTAGTAGAAACCATTAGAGACCAGTGGATTCAAATGGTATTGAAGACCATAGAAACCAATAGAAACCAGTGAGATCTAATGGTTTGAAAAGGAGTGTAAAAAAAAAACAAAGTCAAACCAGTAGAAACCATTAGAGACCAGTGGATTCTAATGGTATTGAAGACCATTAGAAACCAATAGAAACCAGTGAGATCTAATGGTTGAGAAGGAGTGTGAAAAAAACAAAGTCAAACCAGTAGAAACCATTAGAGACCAGTGGATTCTAATGGTATCGAAGACCAGTAGAAACCAATAGAAACCGGTGAGATCTAGTGGTTTGAGAAGGAGTGTGAAAAAACAAAGTCAAACCAGTAGAAACCATTAGAGACCAGTGGATTCTAATGGTATTGAAGACCAGTAGAAACCAAGAGAAACCAGTGAGATCTAATGGTTTGAAAAGGAGTGTAAAAAAAGTCAAAAACAGTAGAAACCATTAGAGACCAGTGGATTCTAATGATTTCTACTGGTCTTCAACACATTAGACTCTACTGGTTTCTACTGGTTTCTAATGGTTTGATTTCGTAGTTCCTCTTCAGACCAGTAGACTCTACTGGACCAGTAGAAACCAGTAGACGGTCTCTACTGGTTTCTACTGGTTTCTATGGGAATTTCGACCTGGGTGTGGATTAGATTGAAAGAGATTGAGCTTCTTAGACTGCCAATGGAAAGAAAAACCTGGCATTTCATGGTCGCCAAAGTCACAAGATATATGGTACTTGAGAGAGAGACTGAGTAGATTGTGATTCTCCATGTATAAAGGGTGTGCAATCATGTTATAACTAGACTGTGCGTGTGACGGCTCTCCTTGAAAACGAAATGTTTCATTTAAGCCAATGAAACCCTATAGGCTCAGTGAAGAATGGGTTAAAATTTAGCCGTCCTTCCTATAGTTTTTTCGAAAAGATAACATTGAACGGAAGGATTCACCTAATTGCTCTCAATGTGATAGGGGTGAGGAATGAGGAAAAAATGGTCAACTTTTTTCGTGATGTGAAAATGTTACCTTAATTTAGCAAAATAACAGTTTTGTCATTAATGTTACCAATTTTGATAAACTGGAATCTGTAGTGACATTTTAATATGTCATACTTTTTTTTAAATAATGAAACACGTCTGCATGCAAGTATAGTTATATGCAGTAGTCTCTTTAATGCTTACGCATTGAAATCATATTTTATCAAAGAACAGAAAGAAATTGAATACTTTCTAACAAAGAAGAAAAAAAAAGTAAGCCATTTCAATATGACGTTTTGAGATTAATATAACCCTAAATATAGTAGTGTGTTATCGTGGACCCTACCACGTCCATGGTTTGTCTACGTCTTTATTATACATGTACCGTACGTATTTTTATGACGAGCGCGCGCCGCGCCGGCCTGACGTGCGCGCGCTCGCGCTAGCATACTAGCAGCATGCATGCACGGGCGCGGCCGAATCCTACATACCAGCGCGGCTACTATACTGCGTGGATGGATGGTGGAGCTATATGGAACGCTAGCTGAAAGTACGTAGCTAGACATCGAAAGCGCTAGCGCAGCGCAGATGAACATGATAATTCCGAAGTTTTGGAAATGACATGACCATCTCTCTGACAACTATAAGCGACGACATTCGAATCTCAATAACGAGGATTAGCCATGAAAGTACGTAATCACATTGATATCGGGATGGTATGAAGTTCTTTCCCTGATCTTGATATATCCGTATCCAGTTCGCATCCTTCCCCCAAAACTCTGTGACTGTCGTGGATTATTCCGTGCTTACCACGTTCCTAACTGTGTGCGTGGATATCGCTGTGTCAGCATTAACGAACTGCTGCCGTGCAGGTGTGTGTTTTCGGAAGCAACTAATCTTCACCTTCAATAACAATTTAATTGCAAGTGTTCCTTCGAATTGACATTTTGTGGGTACATAAATCATAGCAAGATGGAGGTTGGGGAAATCTGTATACCAGACGACAAGGACTTGGACAGATTTAGGAACTTGGTAGATAACACAGATGGATGGGCAATCAAATATAACAAAAACAATATTAAAGTTTGGGTGCAGAATGTGAATGAAAAAGAAGCAGCAACCTCAAGAGTGCGCATGTTGAAGGTAAGTAGATTGGGCAGCTCTATTGTGTGGAAAATAAGGGGCAAAGTGCAAAATCTGGGGCAAAGAGAGTGAACGTCTCCTCTTTCACTTATGATTGTGTAATACTTCTATCATTTGACAGCGACTTTACTCATTTTGATAGTTTCTAATTTGGCACACCTGCACTAGTTAAAGTGCAGGTCGCCATTGTTTCTTTGATCTCCGGCGGCCACGAGATGGGAGTAAACATGTATTATGGTCTCGTGTATACCGCCATCTCGTGGCAGTCGGAGATCAAAGAAACAATGGCGGCCTCCGTCAAATGGAGTTTGAGGAGTAGCTTTTTTATCAGCGGTATCTTTGAGTTGTCTCATACTCTCAGACAAATACTATTCCTGGTGTTTTTTTAGTACTGGTGATTATGCTGGTGATGTGATTGAGGTGGTATTACTAGTACATCAATTGTGTCACTGGATGGCCATCAAAGCCATCTATTCATTGTTGAATTTTGTCACACAATGCATGTTTGAAAGACCTAACTTTTGCTAACGCCGTGTAAAAGCCGCACCCGGACTTTGACGTGAACAAAAAATGCGGCTTCTACGGCGGTCAGTACGGTAAGGCACCATTTCTTTTCCACCCTGTTGCAGGGCCTGTTGGGTGGGAAAATACTTGGGGGGGGGGGGGGGCTTCTCTGTAATATAAATAAAATTATATAATATGAACATGCCACACTATGCTTTGCATTATAAATCAACCATATTAGAAAAAAAAAATTGAGGTTTCACAGGGTCTCTTTTATATTACATGTACATTGTCATTTACCACAACGAACGATTGTCCAGAGACTGTGTACAACGGATAGATCGTCTGCGCACAGCGATTCGGAGACCGCTGATTGGGCAATCGCGCAGATCACGTCATGACCACGTGGTTGCGTTTGGACTGCGTGTGGAAGTATCGATAGCGATAACGATATCCGGTCACGTTGTGTACGCAGGAAATGGTCTTGGTTCGTGATCGGATCGCTTCGGTATCAATCAAAATTATCGAAACTCTGCAATTTCATGCATATTGACGCGATGCTACGAAACCCGGAAGCCAATTGACTTTGTGCATGTTGCGATAGACTCTACAAATTCCAACAAACACGATGCGGGGATGACGCTAATTCATAAGATTTTGACGGAAAAGCAAGAAGCAATTGAAATTCGCTTACCTGTGCGGTATCGGTGAGAAAATAGATCCTCTGAGAATGCCTTTCAAAATTCATATAAAACATAGGAAAGTGAAATTCTAGGTCGATTTTGGTACGAGGTGATTGAGAATTTCACACTTGTTTTGGTGGAATACTGTGTGGGGAAATAGAAGGCTTGCACTGCGCATGCTTACTATATTTTCATTCATAAATTGGCTCTCGGCAGTGGCTGGATGCGTCATGTAATAAGCAAAAATATACACGACCGCTAGCGACCACGCTCCGCTATCTGTTGTACACAATTTGCCGATGTGTTTACTCTATACAGGGGCTCTCTTTTTGCACTCTCTCACCAGAGAGGTGTAAGGAATGGAGTCAGCATGAAGTGTAATTTATTCCTACAGCAGTCACATGCATTGATATCACAATGGAATATTTTACGCGTTTGGTTCTTTGATGGAGGGAGATCGGCCGCCAAACAAGAATAACAAATTTTTGATGCATTTAGAGGAATATATAAAAAGCCTGAGTCAAATCGATTTGTAAGCCGGTGTTCAATCGAAGACGTCGGACTCCGATTTTGTTTTGATGAATTCGATGCATCGACGAAATTACCAAATTGACTAGAAAATACAAAATCTTTTGTTTGATATTTGTAGTCCTGTTATACACAATTTATCTTCATATTTTCACAATTTTAATTTGCCTACTTGGTGCCTACTTTCAGTTTCTTCAGTGAGTTTTGCAGGTAACGAATCGAGAGAACGAACTGGTCGCTCGATGATCAAGCAGTTACTACATACTTGTCTTTGATTCGTTCAATACTCTATGCTGTATACGCAACGTCACAACGAACAATTGTCCATAGACTGTGTACAACGGATAGCATTGTGTGTTGTGAAAACCCTGAAACAGCACAGTGGCGATCGTGTGTAAGTTCGCTCATTAAGGCTCATTTGCATACACGCTGCCGAGAGCGTCTCCGCACAGCGATTCGGAGATCACATCATGACCACATGGTTCCCAAAATAATTCATTCGGACTGCGTGCGGAAGTATCGATAACGATAATGATATCCGGTCATGTTGTCCGAAACCCAGAAGCCGATTGACTTTGTGCACGTTGCAATAGACTCTACAGATTCCAACGATCATGATGCCGTATTGACGCTAATTAGTAAGATTTTGACGGAAAAGCAAGAAGTAATCAAAATTCGCTTACATGTGCGGTATCGGTGAGAAAATAGATTCTCCGAGAATACCTTTCATAATACATATAAAATATAGGAAAGTGAAATTCTAGGACGACTTTAGTATGAGGTGATAGAGAATTGTTTTGGTGGAATACTGTATTGGAAAATGGAAGGCTTGCACTGCGCTAGCCCCGGGACTGCTCCCGCGCAGCGGGAGCGTCCTGAGGGCTCACCACTAATTTCCCTGCATGTCTGGTCCGACTACCGAGAAATCAACCCGTGCACATGAATGAATTACTCATTTCAAGTACATTTATCACATATAAATGGCCAAATGTATTGAATGTATACCTGAGCTATAAAATTGCTTGAAAATGCTAAGCAACGTTACATATTTCCTCTTCACATACGATCATGATCTTTGTAACAAATACGGTTTGCCGAGGCTGCCATCTTGGCTGCTTCAAAAACGTACACGGTAAAGGGGAACTGGCGCATGCGCATTAAGTTTTGCATAGCAGCTGCTGTCGTGCGATTCTGAACAACTTTAGGTCGAAAACAATTTTTAAAAATGCAACATGAATTAAATTCATCTTCAAACCAACTACGGAATTATTCAGGTATATATTTTACGTAAATATGTGCAATAGATTTGAGATTTGAGTTACAGATTTGCTGAAACCAACTAATATAACCACTGCTAATCTCGACTTCCTTACTTCAAAGCTCCGTGCTACGCAGCCCGCTCACTGTGTGAGCGGGCTGGTCGCAGTAAGCACTGTGCATGCTTACTATATGTTCATTCATAAATTGGCTGTTGGCAGTGGCTGGATGACGTCTTGTAATAAGCAAAATATACACGACCACTAGCGTTCACTCTCCGCTGTCCGTTGTACATAATTTGTCAATGTGCCGTTGATGCATCGATGTTCAATCGGTGCAAAGCCTTCGAACACCGGTTTCTGAAAAAATCGATTTGACTCAGGCTTAACAGACCGTTTTCGTAATGTATGCAAAATGACGTCAATCACTCTCCGTTATCCGTTGTACATATTTTGTCAATGTGCCGTCGATGCATCAATGTTCAATCGGCGCAAAGCCTTCGAACACCGGTTTCTGAAAAAATTGATTTGACTCAGGCTTAATAGACCGCTTTCGTAATGTATGCAAAATGATGTCAATCATAGTTACTGTTGTTACCTCAGTCAAGCTTAGCTTTATCCGCCATCTTGTCCGCATATTGCTGCATTCAAATCTAGCGGGTCTTCCGAGGTTTTTATTTTATTCTCAGCCGTATATTACCTGAAAGAGCGTAATTTTTATGAGAGGGAATTCTGTGATGTCTTCAACATCAACAAGAACTTTTGACGGCATGACTGTCAAGCAGCTCCAGGATTTTTTGAAGGATAAGGGTGTTTCTACTAGTGTATTCTAAGGGTCGGCTTTAGCAGCTAGCAAGCGAAAGCAGTAGCAGCGTGAACACCTTGCATCAGACCCGGACCTCGCCGGCCCGTCCCTCAGCGTGGAACTGACGCTATGTTAAGATGCAAAAATTATCCTCTAATAAATTAAACGTATGTAAAGGAATAGTTTCACATATTTACATACAACTTGCGCCGTTCACTCATAATAAGGCATACTGTATGAAGTTGCAGTTACATGACATTACCTTGTTTTTTAATGGGGGTATGTGTTCAGCAAACTGACAAAGTGTTTGGTAACTTTCTGCCGTCTGGGAAGCGGACTGATGGCCGTGTACTCTCTCTCGGGGAGCTGGCCGCACGGCCGATACGATACGGCTTTCGCGGAGACATGCGGCAGGTCGGGTTTACGGGTTGACTGGGGTGATTGTAGGCCCATTCCCATAAAAAAAAATACTTGGAGCAAATGTAGCTGTCTTGCGTGATTTTGTTTGTTGTCATCAAGTCTTTTCTTCCACATGCCTTGATACAGAGTTTGCACTTTTCAAATTTTTTGTTTGTTTCACATTTTCTAGAATGGAAGAAATCTTACATCGTGCATTTCGGGCTGTATGTGCTGCACTGCATACCGAGAGTCCCGTGCCAGCAGCAGTGCTTCACCCCAATTATCGCCTGATTATTCCCCTGAAAAACTACTAATCTTACTAACAGTTACATGTGCCAGCTATGTAAATCTGACAGATGTATTGTCCACAACAAGGTCTGAATTAGTTCAAAGAGAAAAGTAAATCGAATGTTCTATACCTGCGACCCATGCATTGTGTACTTCGCATGCGTTTGGTGCAGACGACAGGCAGCGGTTGTTTGTCTGAGGTTGCGGCCGTGTGAAAAATTAAAGGTCTCGTGCATACATTACGAAAACGGTCTATTATGAAAGTAGATGGGGATTTGTGCTCTATAAGACTGCCCTACTTGGTCATGCTTGTCAAATCTCAAGATGAACTTGAATCATGTCATGCCCGAGGCCACTCAGAAAACATTGATTGGCTCCATTGATTGCCGCGCTGGGACATGTATGCATGCGAATGTGAGGTGGATCAGAACTGGTGACGACTGGGTGACGTACAGGGTGTAAAAGGCCATTAGCATAATCAGGCTTACATATGTGCAAAATGGCACAGATGGTTGGCAACCACCCATATTGACATTCCCAATACGCTTTTGCACAACTTGTACTGTACAGCACATTTAATAGTGTCTGCATATATGTATTTTTTTAATTTTACATACAATACATGTGCATACACGTTTTGTACCAGTTGAAAAACATGATAGTTTTTAGGCTATAAAGCATCGTGTTCATGCTGAGCTGGACAAAATATACTGTGGTTTAATATTTGTACACTGTACATACACTGAATGTTAAGTCTAGATTAGAGCCAAGAGAGATAATTACCATTCTCATGAAATAAGTGCAATATAAAGGACAATTTCCTCATCACATAACAGCTCAAAGGAATTGGCATCGGGAAAGGAAAATGGAAGGAGCCACAGTTTTAAACCGTGGTATATTTTGTCCAGTTCAGCATGAAAAATTATGGTTTAGCCTCTTCCCTTTCCCCTTCCCTGTGCCAATTCCTGTGAGCTGGAGTGTATGTTATATATTTTTTTTCTCTTTTTTTCTAAGTTGATGTTCATGGAACTCAGTTTTAGAGCTACATACATGTAGTACAGCATGAATCTATTCCTCATACTTTTCTAAATCTTCTTGTTTCAAATTACACATGATCACATTTCTTTTTTAATTTGAGCTCATTGATTTTCCCTTTACCCCTGCCAATTCCTTTGAGCTGTAGTGTACGGTACATTACTGTACATTACACTGTACCTGTACAGATACAGTGTTGATGAACACTGATGAATAATACAGTGAACAATGCACGACTATAAAATTATACACTGTACATAATAATGTGTTACGCTTTACACAGTTTGGGAAATATGTATGAAAACAGCTTCATGTAATTTGTCACCATTATGTACAATTAAATAGTGCTATCTAATGTAGCACTCTAGCATTGTAACCCACACTGTTTGGCTTCATTCTCAATACCAATCCGCTTCTTCTTTCGTATGGCACTCTGAATGCCTGTTTGATACCGTTTGTAGGCTGAATAGACCATTTTCATAATGTATGCACAAGAACTTTAATTTTGCACACGGCCGCAACCTCGGACAAACAAACGCTGCCTGTCGTCTGCACCGTACCGTGCCGCACGTATACGAAGTACACAATGCGGCGCTAGTTCTTTTAAGTGTATCCATACTTTGGCACTTATTTTATAAATTTCAACCCTAAACCTAACCCTGACCCTAACCCTAACCCTAAACTTAATTCTAAACCTAACTCTAACCCTAGACAACTTCTTTGCCGTTGAATTCGTCCAAAAAAAGTGATTTCTACGTCTGCATCATCGCCTGTTTCGGCCCTAGCCCCGATACTTCTGCGGCTAGCTAAAGCCGTGACTAGCCGCGTACGCTGCCGTGACTTATGAACTATCGCCCACAATGCATGGGTCGCGGCTACAATGCACTCGATTCACTTTTCTTTTTGAATTAATTAATATCACGTTGTGGACAATACATATATCAGATTTACACAGCTGGCATATAACAAATAGTAAGATTGTCAGGAGTTCAGTTTCTCAAGGGAAAGTTATTTTTTTGAGAAGAAAGTTCGGCAGTAATCGGCGTTAATCTCGGTGACCCACTGCTGCCACGGGATATGCACGGGGCTCCTCTCGGTATATATGCAGCACGGCCTAAAATGCAAGGTGAAGATTTCTTCCATTCCCAAAACAAACAAGCAAACAAAAAAAAAACTTGAAAAGTGCCAATTCTGGATCAAAGCATGTGGAAGAAAAGACTTGACAACAGACAAAATCAGGAAAGACAGCTACATTTGCTCCAAGTATTTTTTTATGGGAATGGCCGGCCGACAACAGATCACCAAACCTGAATACTTGCCGCTGCACCGCAGTGTCACAGCGCGAAAGACAGCGAAAGCCATGCGGCCAGCTCCCCGAGAGAGCTAGTAGCCATCAACCGGCTTCTTAAACGACAGAAAGTTACTGAACAATTTATCAGTTTGATGAACACATAGTGACATACCCCATTAAATAACAAGATAATATCGTGTAACTGCAACTTCATACAGTATACCTTATTATGAGTGAACGATGTAAGTTCTATGTTGTGAAACTTTTCCTTCCCATACGTTTGCATTCATTTTTTTTAGAGGATTACATTTGCATCTTCACGTAGCGTGAGCTCCACGCTGTGGGACGGGCAGGCGAGTTCACGCTGCTACTGCTTTCGCTAGTTGCAAATGCCGACCCTTCAAATACCCAGTCGTAGAAACACCCTTATCCTTAAAAAAAATCCTGGAGCTGCTTAACAGTCATACCGTCAAGAGTTCCTGTTTATGTCGACAACATCACAAAATTCCCTCTCATGAAAAAAAAATGCTCTTTCAGGTAAAGTAAGACTGAAAATAAAACAAAAACCTTGGGAGACCCGCTAGATTCGCATGCAACGATATGCGGACAAGATGGCAAGGAGTGCTAAGCTTGACGGAGGTAGCAACTGTAACTATGAATAACATCATTTTGCATACATTACAAAAACGGTCTATTGCCTTCTAGGATGAACCACGAGGGGTCGGCAAACTCAGCATCTTTCACCCGTTTTCCATGAAAAGCTTTCTGTTCACTCCAGCGATGATTTGGGTATTACAGGTACAGTGTACTTCTTACAATCTATTTGTAAGTTTTGACATGATCCAGAATGTATTTGTTTTGGTAGTTTTCTGGTTCATGTGATTTTGATTGTAAATGTTATTGATTGTGCTCTCTGTCCTGTGTGCCCAGACCCAGAAAGTGATTGGGGATGTGTCTGCGGCCCTGATGTATGACGTCCTCCATGATCCTGAGTACAGGAGAGAATGGGACAAACACATGATTGAGGGCAAGGAGATCTGCATGCTTAACCCAAACAATGATATCAGCTACTATTCATGTGAGTAAATTCTTGGCCTCTGCACAGTAGATGTCTGTAAACATACATGTACTGTATATTGTTCATTGTTTAATGTTGATGCTCATGGTCTTTATGTGTAACCTCAGTGGTAGTGTTATTTTGGGTGGTCACTGGACAGTATTTAAAGATTGTCAAGAAAATATATATTCCAAATCCATTCCCCTTTTCCCAAACCTCATATTATCATCTGTGCAATGCCAATGCTTCCCTCAATATTAAATGTAAATCATTATTACACATACAAGCCACTTTTTGTCTCGCCCACCGGAGGTGAAGGCGAGACTAAGGGATCCAAATGGCGTCCGTCCGTCGTCCGTCCGTTGTCCGTCGTCCGTCACAAATGTTAAAGTTTACCTGCAAGACTCTCTTTTGACAAATAACTTCACATGGGTTGCTTGGATTACAACCTAACTTGGGTCATAGATGCACTGGGGGTACCTTCATGTTATGGTACCGTTGGAGGTCACAGGATAAGGTCAAAGGTCATTTGAGGTCATACGTTAAAGTTTACCTGCAAGACTCTCTTTTGACAAATAACTTCACATGGGTTGCTTGGATTACAACCTAACTTGGGTCATAGATGCACTGGGGGTACCTTCATGTTATGGTGCCGTTGGAGGTCACAGGATAAGGTCAAAGGTCATTTGAGGTCATACGTTAAAGTTTACCTGCAAGACTCTCTTTTGACAAATAACTTCACATAGGTTGCTTGGATTACAACCTAACTTGGGTCATAGATGCACTAGGGGTACCTTCATGTTATGGTGCTGTTGGAGGTCACAGGATAAGGTCAAAGGTCATTTGAGGTCATACGTTAAAGTTTACCTGCAAGACTCTCTTTTGACAAATAACTTCACATAAGTTGCTTGGATTACAACCTAACTTGGGTCATAGATGCACTGGGGGTACCTTCATGTTATGGTACCGTTGGAGGTCACAGGATAAGGTCAAAGGTCATTTGAGGTCAGGGATACAATTCTTTTGCGTAGCAACGGAGATCGCGATATTTCTGGTTATTTTCGCAAGTGGGCGAGACACAATATTGCTAATGCCTTGTTCTATACAATAAAACCTTGTATTAATCAACCTTCCAGAGGTTTGCTTGTGGCATGCAATATTGTTAGCATATTAGCAGTCAAATGTATTTTATGTTACCAGTATCAATGGGGAAAATGAGTGCATTAATGTTACAATATTCAACTCTCGCCATGACCATTGGGCATATTGATTGCGCGCGCGCATTATTTAACATGCGCAAGGCAGATTTGATACAGGTGAGTAAACCCCTGTTTCTCTTTTCCTTCTTTTTTTTGCTGTTTAAATTGAACCCATTGCTGTTGTCCTGGAAAGTGGTTTGAATTCATAATTCAATTTAAAGCCTCACACTTCATAATATTTTCTCTGCTACAGTACTACCAATCTGCTGTCCCTAGGAAAATATACAGGTACCTCTGCCCTACTTCTCTGGGCATGACTGAACCTGATATTTGCAGACGTCCAATGATGTGTGAAAAGATTAACCTAGCTTAATATTACAGGATGAAGTGATATGGCGCTCCACAATACACCCTATCAAGCGTCAAGCTGTGCAATATAAAGTGTGTGCATGTCTGGCAATATTGGACATTTTCTGTGGTCCAAGGGAGTTAGGTGGTTGGAACCCCCATGCTGTGTTGAACACCTACTGCTCATCCTATTTTCTTTATCGAAGTGCTCTCTCCCTCATATCCACCCCCTCTTTATTACTGTATGTAGTTATCTAAGATCAAGAACTCTGTCTGCAGAATCTGCCTCTCTTCCTTTCTCCCTCTTTTTGTATCCTCTGTAAGTCTCATTTCCTTCCTGTCACACATATGAACACATGGTACTTTCTCTCTTCTTCATTACCATACTTATGTAGTTCCCTGTAAAAAGATTGAGCTAGATGTCTCTTCCTTTCTTCCTTTCAACCATCCCTTCTTCATGTACGTATACAAGTACTCTCCTTATCCCATAAACATAATACAATCTCTATTGTAGGACCATTAATTCTTCATATTACTTTGAAATCTAATCCAAAGTTATCCCATTTATTACTACTCACATGTGGTGGCATTATGATGCTATAAGACCCATTGCCCATTAAACCAACAAATGGGAATCTGGTATCATGATAGCTGATCTACTTGTACATGTATAGTGTATAAGATTACAACCTTCATGTAGAGATGCCACATGAGATCGCGATCGGAGCTATCCTATTCTGCCAACACTCAAAAGTCCCTTAGTCAAATTTAGACTTTGCATTTTTTTTAAATGTATAAATAAATTCATGGCTATAATTCCCTTAGATATACATACGATTTATTTCAGTCATTTTTTGTGAGAATAAAGCCGAATTTGTCGAAATAAACTTGCGTCTTTTTTATGTTGAGTCGGAGAATTACGGCCTTGATTACGGCCGTCGGGAATCACTTCCGCATTGGGCAGATCGCACGGAACCTCATTTTTCTCGACATTTTTAGTTCCACATTGATTGCGAAATGGATCCTTACGTGGGTCAGAATATTTCTGATATTATTTTACAAAAATTCATATTTTTCTGTTAACTTTCCCGTATTTTTGACGAAGGTGTATGCAACTTTAGTTTTCTTGAAAAATTTGCAGGCTTTTTTTTAAGCTTACTATTTTCATGGGTATACCCCTGGAGACAGGTTGGCGTCTATCTCTATCAGATTCTATGAAAACTCAGCATTGCAATGATGCATGATATATGGGTCAATCCATGTCAAATCAACCATCGGTGTTAACCTGACCCAATGCGTGGTCGAACAACTGAGTTTATATAAAATTTGCTATTTTTGATTGGCTGCTGCAGCCAAGTTACATGAGTTACATTGCTCATTTCCTGTAAATTGGAAGAACTTTATATTCATGACATGCACAGTGTATTGTGACGCTGATCTGACTACCCAATATTACGAATGAGGTCACCGAAAATGGTGTTAAGCGTCAATGGTAATGTGTTTGGGTGCATGTTTGAAAGCTGATAACTTTAAAATTCAATTAGTTTAGAACCCAATATTATGCAGATATAAAGTCTTTTACTTGTTCTACCCACCTACAAAAAAATCTGAAAACATGCATCGTTTTCTTGTAGAGCGCCCTCAAACTTTGAATTTTTTAAAAAGGTGCTAAATTCAAGGTCACAAGTCACCACTTGTCCCATTGAGAATCGGCACCAATTTATGTGTGTTGATAGACCTTTACCTATATTTTTATTCTGTACCTACAAACTTTTGTTACCGAAATGTTTAATAGCTAGCTTAAGCATTCGAAAATGGTTGTAAACACCCCAAAATGACACATTTGGGTTTATATTTCAAATTGTGATAATTCAGAGATGAAAAGCTAAAATACAATGGTACTTTCTGTGATAATAGTCTGTAATTAGTACTAAAAGAATATACATCACAAACAGTTTTGTCTTCTTGTCAATGACCTTAAAAATGCAGCTGAAAATCACACAAAACAATAAATCAGTCAGTTTTCCATAACCATGGTAACCAATGATGTAATGATGTTAAAGAGTATTTCCATCAATTTTTAGTTGTGTGTCATTTCAGTACTAATGGTAATTTTTATGCTGATAATTGCATATCATGTTTTAATATATATTATATTTTAACTACAAATAATATCTAAAGTCTTTATATCTTAATATAAATAATTGATAATAGAGTTCCGCCGTAATTTCACCGAACATAAGGCAGTAACTGTTCATGGAGAAGATGTAGAACAAGTGAAGGAATACAAATACCTGGGAACGTCTATAAGTAATTCGCTGAAATGGTCGAGGAATGTGGAACAAAATCAAAAGAAAGTAAACAAGAGGCTGTACTTTGTCAGAATAATGAAGAAATTGAGAGTAGATAACATAGTAGAGTAGATAATATAATAATACTGATAATAATAATATATAAATTTATAGAACGCAGAAACTATTCCATCAAGTTTATATTCTACTGCACGTTATAGGACTCCTAAAATACTGGCTATTAATTAAATATATGTGTTTTTGAGCTTTGATTTAAAGTTGTTTTTTACGGACGGTGTTTCCCTAACGTTCGGGGGTATATGTCCTAGAGCTTGGGACTACACAAGCAAACGCTTGATCACAGTTTCAGTAATTGTAAAGCTAATATAAACATCATGTATCCTTTAGAATTTGTATAATTGTATATGTCTTTCTGTTCATATGTACCTTGTGTAATGTCACATTCTTTATTTGTATCAATGTAAACTAGTGAACATGAAATTTCCAATTGGACAATAAATTGCAATATCTATCTTTTGACCTTTGACATCATTCTGTTGCATATAACCAATATAGTAGTTGCTTGTTGCACTATCTTTGTTTCAGTGGACACTGCAACTTTACTTCCAACAGGAATCAAACAAATGCAATATCCAGCACACCAATCAACCTTTCATATACACAACTCCTAGGTGATTAGGTGCTGATTGCAGTGTAAAGGGGCAAAGATGGATGCAGTAGACCTCCATATGAGTTTAGTATATTGATATATTGTTCAGGATAACTACAAATGTGTATAATGCGACTTGATGTAGATGATGTTATCATTTGTTTGCATCGTACATGTACTGCCTTGGCAGATTGATTTCAGTATTTGCATTATTAAGTTGTGCATAAATTTGCATATACTTAAATTTTATGTAAAAAATACCTTCATTGGAAAGATAATAACCTGCTTGGTAAAATGAATACAAACAATCAATTTTTTTTTTCAAAATGCCAAAATCGTGTGGCATCGCTACTTCATGTACATGTGCCATGTTTATACTGTACTTCCATTTGGTATCTGTGTTGGAGTTTCGCAAATACATGTGAATTTCACATGTTATAAATCTTGAATATTTCCCAAATGTCATGCAATTTCATTTACACCATGTTACCACCTTCAACCCCCTAAAAAGAACATTTTTGACTTGCCACCAAAATCGTCCAAGTTCAGAAATTGAAAACATTGTGACCGAAATATGTCTTCAGATGATGAAATCACCCTCGATCGTGACTTTGAAATTCTGGATGAAGAGAGCAGTGGTAGTGATAGTGACGAAAGCCACAGTGATATCGACAACGGTGATGGCAAAATTGAAAAATTTGATGTTGCAAATGGAGGTGGGGGTGATCAACAAAGCTGCTCCAGTTGCTGTTGATTTAAGGACATACCAACATGAACCAGAGCCGCGACGACCCGCGGGTGATCCAGATGCTCCAAGGCAACGCTAAAGCATTGTGTTTTATGTTGAACTGGACAAAATATACCGCGGTTTAAAACTGGGTCCTTTCCTTTCTTCCCTTTCTCTTTTCCTATGCCAATTCCTTTGAGGTGTTGTGTACATATTATATGTACATGTGTGTTGGAGGTCACACTGGAATTCCCAGATCATCATCTCCCTGTATTTGTTCTTCATCAGGCAGCATTGTTTGAACAATGAACTCCAACCTTTCAGGTTGTTTGCATAATCAGTTAATGGCATTTTGTAAAACTGCTTGAAAGAGGTATTAGACTGCTGAGCTGGGAGCTCAAACAGAAATCACTCTATGTCGTCAACGTACATGTACAGTTCAAAAAAATTTGTATTTGTTACGAAAATCAGGAAGGGAATACGAAAATACGAAAACGCATCCAAAAAGTAATTCATGACAAAATTAAAAGATAGGACAAAAGGTGCGTAGTTGCAACACACCCAGGTATACGATCGCACTTGTGACATGGCTTGCAAAATAAACTAGTGAATGATTATATACAGGTACCCGAGCGCCTTTTGCAGAACTGCAAAAAAACAACTGGCATGTGGAAACTAGTGAAAAAGCACGCCCTTACGTGAGCAGCTGCTTTGGAGTGAGTATCTCCCAGCACAGCGAATCTTCGTGTATATCTAGCCATCTAGCGTTTCGGCAGCGGGATGCTGGGGGCTATCGGTACGCACACTACAGCTCAAAGGCAGTGGCACGAGTAAAGGGAAAGGGAAGAAAGGGAAGGAGCCACAGTTTTGAACCGTGGTATATTTTTTGTCCAGTTCAGCATGAAACGCGATGCTTTAGCCTAAAAAGCATCATGTTTCACGCTGAACTGGACAAAATATACCACGGTTTAAAACTGCGGCTCCTTCCCTTTCTTCCCTTTCCCTATCATGCCAATTCCTTTGAGTTGTAGTGTACATTACAGGCAGCTGGGTGACTGTGCGTTGCTGTAACATGTGCTTCTGAAACAGCGAACGGAAGTACGATCTTTGGATTTTTTTTGTTTTTTTTTAGTCATCCGGTCCCCTAGCGGTACGCGTGATATTGCAGCATAAAAGTCTCAATTTCACAATGTTCCACATCAAAGCTGCTTAAAAAATTGCATGAAACGTTACTTACAGATATTTTCCTTTCAGACAAGTAACATGAAAAACGTGCCCAGCTGCGCCCAAGCTAGTATTTTCATCTCAAAAAGTATCAAATTTCGTATTCGCTTGTCCTTATTAACTACATAACACGCACTAAGTGACAAAATTAAAAGTTCAGTATCGAAAGCTTAAATATATGCATGTATAGGAATGCGTATGACCTATTATAAAATGCAGGTGAACGTGACGCAATCGCGTATGCATCATATTGTTGAGAGCAGCTGCTTGTCATGAATATTAAGTGGCGGCATAAAACCTTGTATCCATGTGCTTACACATCCTTGATACCATTTAGGACCATGCAGTTCAGATTTTTTTAAAGTGAAACAGTGTTAAACAATGCCTTGAAAGTTTTATTGACAAAGGGTATGAATAATTTTGAGCAAGTCAAAATACAAATAAAGCAGTGTGCTCTATGTTATGCAAATGAGGTTATACAAAAACCATTCTGAATTTTTAAATTTCAACTAAGGTATCCAACTATGGCCAAAATATGCAATGTCCACTTGTCGTTTTTCAGAAAAACATAAAAATCTGAAATTTCAGTAGGGGTATGAATACTTCTGTTGTGAAATGTAGGTGCGCCTAACCTATCAAGCCTCTACAGCTTTTACAGGCGTCCTTTTTTCATCAGTTGTTAATACATGAAAAAAAGTACTTGTTTATTTATTATCTATGAAATGTATTTTCATGTTTGTATCATATTTTCCTATGTATGTTAATATATTGTTTTTTTATGTTGGTGGAAATAGTTCAATCAATCACTCACAATGATGCATTGCTTTAAATCAATTTTGGCTATATTAATTTGCTGCATTCTCAACCAAGCAAAACATTGGTAAATTTGCAAGGGCTTCTTTTGGGGGCTACCGTAAATAGGCTAACCATAAATGAATACTGTATTTGTTTTCATCTCTAGTTTTTCTTGGGACAGCTTCCAAGAACAAATTATCAAATGAAGAGGGAAAAAAACTAAAACTGGGTAAAATGTGCCTTGTGCCTCATGTGCCTTTTTCTTGGAAAAAATCACATGTACATTTGTACAAAACTAAAGATAGAATTTGTGCATGGAATCATTGGTGTAACGTTTTCCTTCTTGTTTTTTGTTTGTCTTGCAGTGAAGTGTCCATCTCCCATGAAGAACCGTGACTTTGTCACCCAGAGGACCTGGCTGGAGACTGACAGGGAGTACCTCATCTTCAACCACTCGGTGTTTCACAAGGTGAGAACCAGCGCTAACTGTGTACAAGTCTATTTGAAACTCTATCTGATGTGATGTGCTCTGATACATTCTAGCACGGTTTAGCTTTTGGCTTGGATGAGAATGTATGAAAACTCCATGAAACCAGAACAATGCATGTATCTTTGAAGATCCTTCCAGGGGTTGTACCTTTGCCGCTGTCATTGGTTTTGATATTGGTATAGGTTCAAGAGTTGAGCTCCATGAAACCTGAACAGCACTGTTGAAGGTCCTTGAGGAGACAACATGTATTGATTGCCTGTTACATGATTTGGAATAAATTGGATACATTTACAGTATAGTACACTTAATACTGCCACTGTCTGTTTTGTCACCTCTGTCGCATTGGTACACTATTCACATCTCTCAACATGCAGTTTTCATTCCAGTGACATGGCAGTGTGCTAGTTCAAAGATATATCTTACGAATGCAATTACGGTACATCTAGCTACAGGTTAGGTTTGCTTTGTTGTATTTTAGCAATGCTGGTTGCCTTATATCTGAAACTTGTTTAGCCCAAACCCAACCAATACACACAATAATTAAAATGAATGAAAAAAGACAACACATTTGTTTGTTTTTTGGATGCAGAACATCCCTCCCCCATCCTCACCCCTATCCCCCATTTGTTTGTGTTTGGACACAGGGTAAGGCTGGGCCTATCTGTCCTGATGGAACAAAAGTCAATGACATTATAATTGTGGGTACTTGTACTGTATACGCCATATAGTTTGCAGGTTTTTTATTTTCGAGAATTTCGCGGATCTGGAATATTCATGAGTTTAACAACACGCAAAATTATGAATATGGCTTGCTCGAGCACATGTGTTACTAGTACTAGTACTTCATGATCGTGAATTCAACCACTCGCGAAATTGTCAAGAAGTCCTGATTCGTGAAAAATTAGACTCACGAAATATATGGCATATACAGTGTATACAGAACATTGTATTAATTATCTCTATCTTCTGAAACACAAAGGCTGCTACCCTAAATAGATAAGTACAAGGTCGTTCTGAGGGCTGCTAGTATTTACATTTTATCATATTTATTTATAGTTTTGAGTAACAACTAAGTGCTCAAGTTGTGTCAATAAATCATACTTCACACACAAGCTTACCAGCTTCTTATTTCATTTGTTTCTCCCTCTGTGGCTATTCAGCCTGTTGTTGAAATGTCTTTATCCACATGAACCACTTGAATATTCTTTTCTTGATGCTGATAATTCAGTGTACATGTATATGTTTCACTTATGGATGATGGCAAAAGAATAAAATTGGAGAGTCTTGAAGGAAGACTGCATGTTATTCAGCCTGTTGTTGAAATGTCTTTATCCACATGAACCACTTGAATATTCTTTTCTTGATGCTGATAATTCAGTGTACATGTATATGTTTCACTTATGGATGATGGCAAAAGAATAAAATTGGAGAGTCTTGAAGGAAGACTGCATGGGTCAGTGTTCATGGGCAGGAGAATGCTGTGTATAATAGAAAAGTTCATCATTAATCAAATAGCAAATAGTCTTGCGCTGTACACATAAAGATCAGGCACACACCCTTGTGTTGGCCCTGCTTTTTTTAATGTTGGTGACCGGGTAACAAACTAAAGACCAACTTTACAGCTTGGCATTTTATCCGGTACAGAAAGATTTGAGCCTTTGAGTGTCAGATTAAGTGTTGCTCTGTGAGTGTTGTGTGCATGTTCTGCTTAAAACTGTTTCAATAGGGCAGAAAGAGTTAAACCTGTTGTGTACAGGATGTGGGTGACCACTAGATTTCAATGCAAGGTTGATCAGTAACTCAAGTTTAGATAGCAAAGAGAGTATCAATGAATGATTACTTGTTACTGTAGAATGATGCAGCTGTATGTTGCAGTGTGCTGCATTGTAAAGCGCTCTACATCCTGAAACTTAAAGATCCAATAAACAGCAAGTTTATTGAACAATGACAAATTAGATATGTCTGTGAAGGAAGTGTTATGCAGTTTCTGTACTGTAAAATACATGTACCACAAAATAGCATAATTGTCAATCTGAGTCTACAGGCACAATTGTAGCTGCTGTACTCCTACTGTTTATTGAATCATATGTAATCAAAATTCTGATACTATAGGCTAATATTTCTTTTGTCCCCAACACACAAAAAATCAATGGGACACCGTGATGGTGCAGATAAACACTACCAATTATTAAATCCCATTCCATTCCAGTTGAGCAGCTCATTACAAAGCAATGATCTTTGTGAAGGGGTATTCCATTTGTTTTTGACATTCAAAGAGGAGAGCTGTCTTTGGATATATTACATGTGTGTATTCTCTAGAGTCTAGACAGTGCGTTCGATTGCCACAGCAACTCATTCATTAGAAAACCTGGAATGAAAAATAGAAGTTGGCTCCAGTAAAGATTAAAATACATTGTACAATTCCATGTGCTATCATACTAATAGATGAACACTACAGCTCAAAGGAATTGGCATTATCTTTGATAAGGGGTATTCCATTTTGCCTTTGCATGGCATTGAGAGAGCAGAGCTGTCTCGATTACTGTTCCCTAGAGTCTGCATTTGATTGCCTCAGCAACTCATTCATAAGAAAAGCTTGAATGAAAAACAGAAGATGGCTCCAGTAAAGCATGAATCCTAGAATAGGGTCAGTAGGGGCGTCTTCATTAGCCCAATGTGGCGAAATAGCTAGCTAGTTCTGACGTGAAAGCCTAGCCATATCACAAAATAGTTAGCTATTTTCGCCTTCATTAGCCAGATCAGGCAAAATAGCTAGCTATTTGGTCGAGAAAATTTCCTAAGATATCTTGGGCTTAGATGGAGCTAGCACGAGCTAGCTTGGAGCGTCTTCATTAGCCTGAAAATTTCCAGACCCCAGCATGCATCAGCACGCACTAGGCATTATTAACGTTAGGTTTTTATACATGCGTGAGTGCGAGCTCACAACCGAAGCCATGCGGTCGTGGCCTATGCCCGTCACACACTGCGTATGTGCGAACATCGGGATAATTTATGAATCCCGAGTTTTGAGCTTACGTATCCCGAGTTTCGAGCTAACGCAGACGTGATTGTAACTTCAGGTTAGTTCCCCCGATAAGCAAACTAGCTCGCTATTTCGTCTGATCGGGCTAATAAAGACACACCTAGTGTGGATCAGTGGTGAACCTTCTTACGGCGGCAAGAGGCTGAGAGAAATGTCATCTCCAGTCGTGTGACTTTAACCCTCTTGAGGATACCATACATGTAGCATCATGGCTCACTGGTTCAGGCCAGAAAGCATTACAGCAGTCTGTCACCATTTCTGTGACTATCAAAACTGCAATTTGAAAGTGTAACCATACATTTCTTTTAATAATTTCCTACATTTATGTATAATTTGGAATTTTGTTAGCCACATTGATTTGATATAAATACCAACATGTATACTGTATGTACAGTGTAAATGCCGTGTTGTTTTAAAGATTTCATTTGATTATAGCAGCCTGTCATTGCATAGATGCATGTAAATTGTACACGTATAGTAATGACACTTTCCTTTCATTATAACATGTCTTCACTTTTTACAGCTTTCCATATTTTGCACATTTTATAGTGAAATAGTAGTTACCTTATTATAAGGTAACTACTATTTCCTAAGGACAACATCTTGCTGAGTGTCCATGTGCTAGATTCATGGAATACTACAGCATTCAATGACAGCGTATTGTACAGTATGGAGACAAAGTACTGATACTAGAACAATGTACAGGTACATGTACATGTACAGTGTATTGTTTCCTCAGGCCATCTGCCACTACAGGAGTGGACAAGTACTACACCGGTAGTCCAGTACACAGTAATAGGGACCTTTCGATTTGGACGTGCCGCCAGGCGTCACCGTGAATGCGTCAACGTCGACCCCTCGGCTCAACACCCAATTTGAGAACGCGTTCACCCATGTTTTCACCGACCACCCAATTCACTCGCGCCGGGCTCATCCCGTGCTGTCTATGACGTCATATTCCTCTCGATATGGACGGTGCCGGAGGAAGATTATGCTGAGTTACAGCAAATCAGTGGGAAGTTCAACTATTTTTCCTGTTATTTTTTTAAACAAAATATAAATAGCTATATTACCAGAAAGTTCATGTACTTCTCACTTAACATGAGCACCACTGACGTACCACCTACAGCCTATCAGGTACCGGCTGTTTGCTCTGTCGTCTAGCAAGTTGCAAATGCACACTACAGTCCCACATATACATTTTAACCGCGCCCGTATACATATTGCCACCAGTGGGGAGATCAGTGATTGCCCCGCGGGCCACCCACTGACCTCTATCCACCGATGATGGCGCGCGCGCTTTTCACAGGGGCCATGATTTCACTACGTTGACTAGACGTGACGCCTGAAATCGAAACGCATTTCAGGAGCGGCTCAACGTAGGGAGTAAACGCGTTGGCATACGCCTGCCGCCGGGCGTCACATCACTCTCGTTCACCCAATCGAAAGGTCCCTAGTGCTACAGTTCATGTGCAGTAGTCTCCAATACTGAGTGACTGTGTTTTTTCCCTCATTCTGCAGTAATATAGCTGTTAGGAAGGAGAAACAACTCGAGCATATAACATCTGTATGGATACTAAAGTGTGCTAATGAATTTCCAAAGCATTTCACAATCACTACAATGGTTTGATGTTCCATGCGCAGCACATACATTTAGCTGCCGTCAACTTGGAAAGAAATATCTTTAATTCCCTCTTTTGTCTCTCGAAGCTGTGTTTCTTATCACATGTTTTTTTTGCAATTCTCAAGAAAGTTAAGGGCAACACCACTAAAGATCCTGTACTCGGTTTTCTTCTTAAATAATTTTTGAATGATGCACAAACAGAGATAAAAGATAATATTCTTACTTACACAGTTAACAAATTTCTTCACTTTCCAGATTTTTCCAGAAATGTGGGATTCAATCGTTATCAAAATTATATCTTAAGCTGTGTATTTTCTTAATGCGTGCATTTTCGGGCAGCTGAGATATTTTACTAGAAAAAAAGCTGTTTACTTTTGTCCGGTGATATCTCTTTTCCTCACCAAAGTATTGATGCAATCCAACAGAACTGGACAAGCAAAATAAGACTCTACTTTTCTTTTGTTCTCTATGTGAAACTGTTGCTATGCAATCCTGTTTGTTATTTTTAAAACAATTGAAAAGCACATGCTGAGACCACATAATTTTTCGGCGGTGCCAAGCTTGGGTTCAAAGAAAGAAAGTTGCTTCATATCCTTCCATAGCACATCCCTGCTGTTACCTGGGCCTAACATGTTAGTATTCCGTTATTGTACCTGTAGATATAACCAATGATGTTCAGTACATGGAGTACCATCAGCCTTTTAATTAATGCAGATTCATTGTACTCTCCTTCTAGTCACACAAGAATGCTTTACAAAGATTTTCTCTTTGATCTCACATGTTCAATGCCTCTGATTCTCTGTCTCATGATTTTTGCCTGGATTTGACGTATAAACAAAATCGGATTTGGGGGACAAACAATATGGAGAAATATATATATATATATGTTTGCGCAGTTGTGACGTGTAAAATCTATGATGCATCTATAAAGATTCAATCAAGGAATATTGTAACAATATGGCAAAAATGCTCTTAATGTGATATCGGGTTGCAGTATAAAAGTCTCAATTTCACAATGTTCCGCATCATATTCCATTAAAACATTGCATGAAACGTTACTTTCAGATATTTTCCTTTCAGACAAGTAACATGAAAAACGTGTCTAGCCATGCCTAAGCTAGTATTTCCATCTCAAAGAGCATCAAATTTTGTATTCGCTTGTCTTTATTAACTGCATAACAAGCACTTAGTGACAACATTAAAAGTTCAACAGCGTACATTGTACAAGTTCATGTACCAACTGTACTGGTGTTGAACAATTACTATACAGTACGCATGTACATGTACATGCTTCTGAAATCATACATGTATTTTTCAGATTCAGATTCAATTTCATTGTCTATAAAAAGATAGAGAAAATGGGGCTCCACTGGCAAGTAGATACAAAAGAATGACAGAAAATGACAAAAATAACACAAAAAACACAACAGTGCATTGGAACAACAAAAATGTACACAATATAGAAAATACAGAAGGGAGAGGTTCTTAGGTGCTCATTAGTTAAGGAAAACTTTGTGTTCTTCTGCATGTGCAAGTACACATATAACATGCTTTGCTGTTAAACTTTCCATGCAAGAAAATTATTTATTGTATCAATATTTCAAGTTATCTTAACTCATCGCTAAATCCACGAACCGGCACAAACCCTCGAAAATTGCGTCCAAAGTCGAATTTGAGTTATTTTCAGTTTTGTCATTCTCTGTCCATGGTCATTCATTTCACATTTTTAGAGCCCAATTCTTTCTCATAAAAGATATAATTAAAGTGCAAAAACGACACTATTCTGGAAATCAACAGTAAAAAAATTCACGAACCAGCACAAGCGCGTGGCACCGGTACGCGCCATTCAGTTCTGTAAAAAAAAAAAACTCAACAGCGCTCGCACTTGTGCCGGTGCGTGGATTTCTTTAAACCGAGACTAGATTTTTCACCAAGCGACACAAGACTTTAGAGCCCGACTGTGTGGTTATTTTACATCATTGGGAGCATTTTCATGTGTAGCAAGAAAGAACAGATGCTCCTTATGTATAACATGTAAATTTATTGATTTTCAATTCCATTAACATACACTATCAGTTTGAAAATCCCAGAAACCTTTAAATGCGATTTACTCAGAAAGTTCATCGCGCACCGGCGAACTGCTTGTGCCGGTTCGTGGATTCAGCGACGAACTGAGTGAACTTGTTTTCAGTTTCTTACTTCATGCTCTGATTTGTTCCAGGATATTCCTCCAAAGAAAGGTTTCATCAGAGGAGAGTCGATACTGACTGGCTACCTGGTGAGGCCGACTGGGAAGAACAGCTGTGAGATGTACTACGTCACCCAGTCAGACCCTAAAGGTAAGGAGGAGGGCAAAGAAGGAGGAGGAGAGGAGGAAAAGGGGGGGGGGGGAGAGGAGAGGGAGGGAAAAGGAAGGAGGGGGGGAAGAGATGGAGGAGGGGGAGAAGGAGAGGGAGCGGGAGGGGAAAGAAAGGGGGGAAGAGTGGGAGTAGGGGGAGAAGAAGAGGGAGGGGAAGGGGGAAAAGGAGAGGGAAGGGGAGGGGTAAAGGAGGGACTAGAGGAGGAGAAGGAGGAGGGGGGAAGCAGGGAAGGGGGAGAGAAGCTGAAGGGAGGAAGACTGTCCTCTATCTTCTCCGGTGAATTGCCCTGCTAGCGTCTTAACAGAGAAGCGTGCCCGGGTGTTCTCCAGAGGTTACCCCAGTCTTACCCCGGTCCTGACCGCGTAAGAGTAAGGGCAAACATACCAACAGGATGGGATAGAATAGTGGATGGGAATGGAAAGCTGAGAGGGAGGTGAGGGGAACCTGAAGAAATAAGGGGAGAGATATGGGAGAAGGGTAAAATTCAGATATTGATTGTGTAGCAAAGGTAAAAGGATGTAGACATTTGGTGTACTTCTTGTCCTGAAGCTGCAATTTGAGTTTGTGAGGGAAAAGAGGAGAAGTTACAGAAAAGAGGGAGAAAGAGGGGCAGGAGGATAGGAAGGAAAAGATAAGATAGATAAGAAGAAAGCTTCAAGATCTATTATATTACACTGTACATTCCCAGAGGTAGAGAAAAAGAGAGAGAGAGGGGGTGGAGGGGTTTGCTGCACAATGAAAGTTTGACACAGAAAATATAGTTATTCTTTTCTGCCCTAGGGTGGAAGTGGCAAGTAATGACGATCAATAGAGGGTTTAAAGGCAAGAGGAAGCTAAGGTTCTAGCAGGTGGTAAGATTAGGCAGAGTAGTACGATCATAAGATTTCCCTTTCCTGTTGTACCTGTTATGCAAAGAGTGAAGCAAACCAGTCCCTACAGTTACCAATTTCTTCAAAAATTTTTTTGGATACAATCACTACCTCCTTGTCTCTGCACTACAAAAGAAGAAGCATCACACAGCAGGATCACATTGTAAAATCGATTGAAGAAATTTCAGTGAAGATAAGTGATCACATATCAGTCAATCGGCAGCGCTCGCTTGTTCTATAGAAATCGTGAGCGTTTTATTTTTCGTCTCATTCGCGCAGATTTTGCTGCACCTAGATTATGAAGGAATTCTACATGCTCGCGAGATCTTTTGCTGGTGTCTTCTGTAAGCATACTGATCAGGATTTTTTTAAACAGGGATTGAGATTATATGTTTCTTAAATGTTTTCAGTTCTTTTCGACTCTTGGATCGCCGCTGGAATTTCGTTTTTATCGTGGACTATGATTGGCTGGTTAGGATCGTTCACAACTTCGTCATATCTCGCTCATTTTGGATTTGAACATGGTTGATGTTTTGCTGGATCCTGACCATTCTATGAGGGGAGGTTGAAAAATAATGGTATCTCCATAAAGTACAATAAATTCCGCTTCAGATGACCTGTAAATGTTAGGGGCTCAAAAGCGATTGACATTGAAATATAGAGTTTATTTTTTATTTTTTAATTTTTATTAGAACCACATATTTATCTCGAATTTGCAATATTTTTCTGCCTGCTTAAATGAAATGTTTTTTCACACTTGTTAAATGTCGACCTCCAACATACAGTTACAAAAGAAAGTGCAGAAAAATATGGTATATTCATGAAGATATTGCAGTTTGAAAAGGAGACGTTTTCCGCGGTTCGAGAGGTCAAGTGAAGGTCACGACTACCTCGCTGAAAATAAAATAAGTGTATTTTCTGGTGCCTGCCATTTGGCTGATATTTAAATGTACACACTCTGATCACTATCCTGTGGCATGTAAAACATTTCTTTAATTAGCTCCGATAGATGCACTTGATATGAATAGGGTGATAAAATAGTTCAAGTATGTCATTTGCATGATTACACTTATTATAAAGAGGGTCATGAAAAGTGTTGCAACTCACAATGAAGTTTACATTGCCTTTAGGAAATCATGTCAGATTTGCAGCATTGGTTTGCGTAAGACTTTTATTCAAGTTTTCATGGAAAGCAGTTCCAAAGCATAATGAGACAGCCAGTATCATTCAACAATTGCACTGTCCTTTGAAAGCATTTAAGCCTGCAATATTCCAATATTTTTTTTAGTTTACCTTACTTCATGGCAGTGTTTTCAACCTGTCACGAGGATTGGTCAAGTACAATGGACTGCTTCATATTCAATAATTCTGATCTGTTTCAAGTTTATCATGATTCATATACATGTGATGTAGTAGTGGTATTGAAGAAATATAGGTGAGATGCATACACAGGCACTTCAAATTTACATGTAACTCATGTTTATCACTAATCATTACATTGATTGTTCTAGGAAAGAAAAGATTTACTGGTGCATGAGAAGAACATCCATATATCTTACAAAAGATGGTAGTGTTTTATTGTCTGTTCACATCAACATTGTTGTTTTGAATTGCAACAGGCATTCCTACATTGGGTTGTTAATCAATGGAAGGTATAAGTGGTGAAGATTATAGGCAAAACACAAAGCTGGTCCTGTTCTAGTTTAATTTCAGGATCATGTGAAGGGATTGTTTCAAATTGATAAGGTGGCTGAAATCAAACAAGACCCAGTATCCATGATTATGAATGAACCCTCCTGCCATTCAGGATTATGAGTCATGTTGTTTACACCATCAACCATGAAACAATGACCCTTTATAATTTAAGTGCACAATGTTTTAAAGTCAGGACAGATTCTAAGCAGTACATCTTGGGTCCCTCTGGATATTTTCTCCTAACCACAACTAAGCTGTACCCTAAACTCTCCACTCACACCACGTTGACATGGGGTACATGTTTGACAATGAGCTGCCATGAAAGTGTGTCAAGGGGGCGAGGGCTGCAGTGATGACTTACAATGCTACGGAACCATTCATAGCGAACTATATTTGGTGGAGGTAAGGGAGAGAGACGGAAAAATCAATATATTTGACGGCAGGAAGGAACTGTACATACGTGCCCTACATTGTATGTTGTCATCAGGGATGGAGTGAAGAATCGGGCAGTTAGTAAGAAATGCAGGCTGCTGTGTGTTTGTATTGGGAGGTGGCAAGGCCAGTGATGTACAATAGCACATGTATACATGTACACATTAATCAAAGCACACGTACTGTGTCACAGTAAGGGCACTTAAGAGAATCCTGACAGGTAATAAGAAAGAAGGATTCAATGGACATGACCAAAGTTAATAATTGAAGACAGGGTGTCCCTTTTGCAGGTCAATTGTGTTCTTTTTTGTGTGTGTGTAAAACCACAGAAAATGAAAGAAAATGCTGTTTAAGAACTTCCTTTCCAATCAGCACATTAACAGAACTAGAAACTGAAGGTAAACGCAGTTTAGCGATTGCTAGATTTCGAGGAGGTTTTGGGTGGGTCGTCCAAAACCTCCCAGTTCTTATAGCCTAGAAACTAAAGACTACTGGTTGGTATGGTCCAAACCACAGTGCATACTTTCAATGGCAGCAGTGCCTGCAGTGCCCAGCGCATTACATACTAACAGGGGAATACAATTGTAAATGTAGACTACACTGTACATGTATTCCATATGTTTCAAATGAAACAAGAATAGTTCTTCACTCTTCCTGAAAAGGTTTGTGAGGCTATGACTCTGAGATTTTATGTTTATACACGTTATCGTTGGGTATACTGCTGATTCCTACAGTTTCATGACTTTTGCAAATGAACCATCCTGTCTTTAAGTACAGTACCAGATATGAAATGAAAGATATGGGAGGTGGGCTGGACATCTAGTCAGGAAGAAAGATGGCAGATGGACAAACAAAATCACACCCTTAACACCTAGAGCATATGCTATAAGAAGAGGTACTGGTAGTCAATGCAGGTGGTGGATAGTAAGCAAATAATCAATGTTGGTTTAGGTGATGGGACGAACTATCACTTCCGAGGCGATCTGGATGTACCTATCTTCAGAAGCGAAGCTGAGGAAAGATAGCATGTACATTCAGATCGCCGAGGAAGTGATAGTTTGTCTCATTGCCTGAAACCAAAAGTTGATTATTTGCTTTATATTCCATATCTGATACCAACAATCTATACAAAAATATGACAATTTAGCGTACAAAAGCGTTTGAGTCGGTGCGGCTACGTGATGGTACTTTTTGGTTTCTTCGGCCTTGGCACTATTGCACATGCTCACTACCTGGTGACAAAATTTGTTGCAGTACGCGATACATTTCTTTCCAGCTGCTTTAATGTGTTTCAGCGGAAAATAATTGATCGCCGTAAGGGAGCTCTCGCGGTGTTGCGGCCGAGGCGGAACTTTGAATTTCTGTTGATTTGCCCAAGCCGCAGGAAATTTTAACAAATATGAATCGGGCTCCTACATTCAGAGCTTAGAGCAATATCTGAAACCAACTATCTACACAAAAAAAATTTGACGTACAAAAGCGTTCGGGTTGGTGCTACTTCCGAGAATCTAACGTTTGGCCTATCGTTGAATCTAACTTTTAGACTATATTCTGGTTATTGGAGGGGGGAGGCTACAAACAACATTACCAAATAGATTAAGTTTACCTGAATCATGTTTCTGATCATGCATACAAATGCTGTGAAGAGATGTCAATCATAGTTCACAAGTTCACAAGAAAAACAATTCCGCTCAGGCTTAGCATTATAGGCTAACTTTGCTACAGTAGGCCTGGTCTAATGTTTAATCTAACGCTAGTAACGTTAGTTGTAAATGTTCACAAAGCAGTTATTAAACTGAAGCGTCGCATTTCTTGTTCTGAACTTGGACATTTCTATTCTCAACAGAAGCACTAACAGTTTTAAACACACAAACTGACTATGCAAAATTAGTATCCTACAATGTCTATGTCCCGCAAATTCAAAAAATATTTCTGCAAACCATCCCGCATAGCTTGCATAGATTTTTTACTATACAACTCACCACTAGAATTTTCCAAGCAGTTGATCCAATGGCAATGATTTCAATTCGATGTCCACTAGCTGGTCAAAATCGACGTCCCCTAGTGCTGCGCAAAACTCCTGAAATATTTGAAGGCTAAACTTCAGTTGTCTCTTTGTATTTTTACTTTCACTTTCTTGCAGCAAATGTTCCAGTTCAGTTTTGTTCAGTAGTTCAAATCTAATTCCATTGGCATGGGCCATTTTGATTGAAACGCGACTATGTCTATGGTAAACAGGAACTGTACATAGGCTATGTAATATGTGTGCGTGTACATACGTAGTACCCGCGCCCAGCATAGCGAGGTATTTACAACCACAACCATAAATTTGTAATTACCGCACACCGCAGAGGCGTCTGCTTTGAGCTAAAACTGATAGTTCGTGTGTAACACATTTTTATTTCGCGCGTACTCAAAATATTAATCATGCATTAGGACTGTGAGGAGTGAAGAGATCAGCGAAACCAAAAAGTACTATCGCCTAGAGTGTAACAAACTTTTATTCTCAGGTGATCTGATAGGAAAAACTACGCCTCATCACATGATCAACTCTTGACCAATCATATAACAACATTCTTAGTATGTGGAATATAAATTAAATTATTGAACTTGAAAAATTGGTCAAGAGGTCTTCCTTCAGCAGTGGAGTAAAGTAGGCTAGATCTCTAGATAGATACTTCACAAATAACCATTGCGAGCTGTGACCATGGATACTGCCTGTAGTATCAGATGACGCAATTGCTAATAGTTTACTCATCCTGAGAGACTCCACATACATTAATGTTCCATGATACCAACAACCCATGTACCATATTTTATATGTTCTCTCAATGAACAGTAGAACTACAGAGGTATGAAGCTTGGTGCATACCTCATGGGGGGATAATAATCTGTACTATGATTTGGCTAAAATTGTGTGTGTGATGTTGTATACATGTTTTGGCATGTTTTAGTAGGAGTGCAGATTTAGGCCAGGCCAGGCTTATACATGTATATCATGATGTGAGAAAACCGTTAGCTAGTTAGCTACACAACAGCCCAAAAGAATTGGCATAGGGAAAGGGAAAGGGAAGAAAGGGAAGGAGCCGCAGTTTTAAACCGCAGTATATTTTGTCCAGTTCAGCATAAACATGATGCCTTAGCCTAAAAAGCATCATGTTTATGCTGAATGGGACAAAATATACCACTGTTTAAAACTGCAGGTCCTTCCCTTTCTTCCCTTTCCCGTCCCCTATGCCAATTCATTTGGGCTGTAGTGTATAAACATGTACAATCCATGTAAAATGTCTACTATCCAACATGAAGGACATATCATTATTACCAGGAAAAGTGAAAGTTTAGCATGTGTACTTGTAGCAATATTCCAGTGTAGTTAAACAACATGATTTTGGTGATATGGGTATATCTGCTAGTACACACTAATTTATATGCTGGGGCTAGTTTTGAAGCTGGATTTCATGACACAAACCAACTGAACTGCTTTGTGCATTATACCCTAGTTGAAAAATCAAATTTCACATGTAAGCTCTATTTGCTCTGTTATTCAATGATAGCTATAAAAAAAAAATGCTCCTTGGAAGGAAAAAATCTAGGTGTTCATTTTGATGTTCTAAGTAGTCAATGAAATGAACCTGTGTATATATCACTTGTACACAAATGCTTGATTGCATTACATGCACAACACTAAACATGTACACAGTTTTACTACACACAGAATTTTAGACCTTCACAGGTGCATTATGAACCATAAAATTCAATTCCATATTTAGTGTGTTGAGTGAAACACTATCCTGAAGTGAATTGATATTACCGCTGCCCATATATGGTAGGTACATGTACATGGTAGGATAGTGCCTGCTGTATTCTGTTGTTTCACAGCTGTTGTGCCTAGCAGTACCCTGAGCCATATGAGAATTATTCATTACACTCATTTCTCATTCTGTACACTGTGAATCAAGTGTGCAGTATCATGGAGCTACCTGTACATATACTGTGAGAAATCAACCAGAACTAATTATTCTTTTGTGAAGAAGGCCATTGTTCCTACACTCTCATGTCATTTGTTGATTGTTGAGATATGTACAGTACATGTACATTAGTAGTATAGTATTGAAGTAATAATAAATCTTACCATGTCTTACATACACATTACCACATGTATTTAATGCAGATGGGTGAGGAAAACATTTTTTTATGTTCATGAATAGCATGCAGGTGTCCATGTACCTGAAGGTTAATGTACTTATTTGTTCAGTGTTTTCTGCCCTGTTTACAGACTGGTGATTGATGTAAACCCATACTGGTGTGTATACTGCATACATTTAGATGTATTGGAAATAAGTGTCTAAGCAACAATTGTACCATGTGCACCTGTTGGCCTTAGATGTTTCTGTACATTTAAATAAAATTTACATCAACAAAATCATATTGCCAACAAATAAACAGGGTTGCAAGGTGATTAATCCCCTGCAAACTATCTTCCCCCTACTGAAGTGTAACAGGCTCCCAACTTAAATCATACATGTACATACCAGTGTTGTTGTCAAGACCAGACCATCCGAGACCAAGATCAAGACCAAGACCAAACACCCCGAGACCAAGATCAAGAACCAAAAAATTGGTTCAAGATCAAGAACAGAGGTCCGAGACCAAGACCACCAAATTACGAGATCAAGACCAAGACCAAGACCACTCACCAGTATTTAAATTTCTTCTAGTTTTGAGGAAACACGCGTTATTTGTAGACTATGGTTATGAGTATAAACTGTCTAATACTTGCACAACTTGCACAACATGAGCAGTCTGTAATATTCTTCTATATGGCTGAATTAAATGAAAAAATTGTTTTAAAAAAGTTATACTTTCAATGTGCTTTTTCAATCACTTCACAGGCATGCTCAAAGTTAAATGCACAACACAAGTCAGTAGCTAGTAGTTTAGCAACAAACTGCACAAAGGATCCAGGATCGTGATAATATGTATGATGGGGGAAAATACTTCTTTATTTCTGCATGAACATATTTGTCTGAGTTACTGAAAAACATATCAAATACTGTGATTTTTTGTTTAATAATGACAAAGGCACAATGCATACAAAATGAACACAACTTCTTTCAAGAATGATGATTGTTTTCCGAGATATATTCAAGTCATTCGTTTTTCTCTATAAACACATACACATGACTTGAGTTACTAAATACTTATATATTCTTCTTATATACTTCTTTATTTCTGCATGAACATATTTGCCTGAGCTCCTGAAAAACATCAAATACTGTGAAGTTTTTTATAATAATGCCAAAGACACAAGGCATACAAAATGAACACAACTTCATTTCAAGAATGATGACTGTTTTCTGAAATATATTCGTCATTCGTTTTTCTCTATAAACACATACACATGACTTGAGTTACTTATATATTCTTCTTATATACTTCTTTATTTCTGCATGAACATATTTGCCTGAGCTCCTGAAAAACGTATCAAATACTGTGAAGTTTTTTTTAATAATGCCAAAGACACAAGGCATACAAAATAAACACAACTTCATTTCAAGAATGATGATTGTTTTCCGAAACAGATTCGGAAAACATTAGTATTTCTCTACAAGCACATACACGTTACTTATATATAGTTCAGGCAAATTGAGTATTGGTCAAACTTTATCTTAATAACCAAAACCTGCACCATTATGATATAAATGAATAATTATAACTGCACCATTTTCGAGATATATACACTAATACAATGTAAAAACCCTGTCATCATTCAAAAAGACCTGTGACAACTCGAGGGCATTCTCTATAGACTTATTGGTTTTAGCAATAATTACTAATAATTACTGAATAGGGATATTATCAAGAACTATTCAAAAACTTACTTTGATTTTTAAAAGTAATCTATTATGCATTTCTTGCATTATCAAAAAAGTCGCCTGGCCAGGCGACTTATTAAAAATATTTTTCAACCATAAGAGCATTTGAGAGAGAATTATTCTGCCACACATTTCATTTAATTAACTTTCAATAGGAATTAAAAACCAAACAATTTAGTGACAAGGGGCATTTCGGGAATTACCAATACTCAATTACTCAACCATCCCTTTTACAAATTAATGCAACGATACAGCAAGGAAATAAGTAAATACACACTATTCGCTAACAAATACAAACAAAACATGACATTTCTAGAATTTTTGTTTCCCAAGCTTGTTTTAATACTTTTCCTCTTAATTTAACTTTAATGAAAGGAAATGTGAATATATGATCCCATGAAAATGTTTTAAGAATAATGTAATGTATACATTCACATTTATTCCTGTGTTATTTTTTTTCTTTAATTTGTTTTTTGATTCCATGATATTATTTTATTTGGCAGGGTTGGGCCTCAGTTTATCAGTTTTAGCAGCCCCCCCCCCAAAAAAAAAAAAAAATACTGTTCGGAATTAGCACTAGAATGTAGAAATTCAATGCTTGCATAAAAAGCATATATTTATGTACAGTACAAATGATAACTACTACAAAAAACAAATAAAATAGAAAAAGATATCAGGCATTTCATGTAAAAATCTGTTTCATTGTGGAGATGTTCATTTGTGTTTATCTGCAAAATTCCTTAGTTATTGAATGGTGACAAGACATGCTCATTGCACTTCAGAAACATTAACAATTCCAACATGCGTGAAGACAGCTTCGCACGATGTGGCCGCATTATGATGCCACCTCTGCTGAAAGCCCGTTCCACTGGGGCACTTGATGCAGGTACAGGCAACACCTTTTGGGTCAAGGAGTAGAGGGCAGGAAATCTTTCTTTGTTCTCTTCCCAAAAGGCTACAACATCATCCCCTCCTGCATGGTCAGTCTCTAGGAAGCGGTTGAGCTGAGCCCTGACACTTTCCTGTTCACCGCTTTTGCTTCTTTTGCGGATGTTGGAGTATTTTGCCTTCAGCCTTGGCACCTTTGCACAGGGGACAGCAGTTTCGTCTTCACTTGAGACAGGCCCGCCCTCCTGATGAGGCGCTGCCTCTTCCTGAGTCCTAATTATCTGCTCAGCTTCTGAGATGACCATTTCTGCAAGAAATCAAACAAAATAAAAGAACTTTATTTACAGTATAAATTTTCTAATCATTTGAAGTTGCATTCTCTTTTTAAAAAGTCATATTCACAATATATTTAATGTGCATCTTATATCTTTAATAAATACAAATTATATTTCATAAATGTTCTAGTTAAAAAATACATGCCTTTTAGGGTGTTCTTCAGTTCATTTTGGGCAACTAAGCCCCTGTCAGTGTGGACATCTGCATCCACCCAGAGGAGCAGAAACTGTGGATCCAGTATGGGAGCAATCAGGAAGATCTTTTCAGAGAAGGGTAAGTCCTGGGCCCCAGGTGCACCATCACTCATGAGGCAGTTGGAGAAGATACCTCCGAACCGCTTGTGGAGACTCTCTATAAGCGTATGGACCAGCTGCTTACAGCACCTCGCTCTGTCCTCCATCTTCTTGAGATGGCTGTTTAGATCAAGAACAGTCGGGATGACCATACTGATCGTCACATGTTGATCACCTATTGTTAAAAGAATGAGGAAAAAAATACAAAAGAAAGAAAGTCTTATAAATACTGAATACCAAAGAAGGAAGAAAAATGTTAATATGCTGAATGCCAAAGATTTTCTTTTTCTAATACTTAATAAGATTTAAAATAACATAATAATAATAATAATATTGCTTATTTATAAAGCACCACATCCACAAATGGAATGTGCATAGGTGCTAATATGAAATAAATTCCCTGGACCTAGGGAGGAAGCAACCCGCCCCCTTACCCCATGCTCACAAGGTGGCAATTGTGGAACAGTGGAAGTGTTGCATGAACATGTACCATCATCCCCATTGGGGTTTCAGTGAAAATATATTTTAATCAGTATTACTCTTCTTTTTTTTTTCACTAGTATTTCTTCTGTCTTTGACTTCACGTTGAGTATCATCATCACCATCAAGGTTATAATCTTATCTTGATTTTCTCAGTAGACTTGCATCTGCCTACATGTACTTCACTTCCCATAAAATGTAATTGACACTATGTGGGTCATAGCACTAAGAATAGACTACCTAAGACAAGTCTACCTTGAGCAATTGCAGTTGCATCAGCAAATTGCTCCAGCACCTCGCACAATTCTGTCAATTGAGTCCATTCCCTGTTGGATATGGTCACGTGGGTGAACTCTCTAGTGTTGCACACATTGACCAGTGACTGATAGTCGAAGCTCAGCAGAGACTTCAGCTGATGGTATGTAGAATTCCAACGTGTGGTGTTGGCAGCAGGGATGGTGCGATTCTCACCGAATGCAGCTTCAAACCTAAGACAAAATAATTGCCCCCGAAAAAGAAAAACATAGATTCAATTAAACATGCTTTTAGTTCAATTTCTTATAGTTAATACTTAATACAGCACATTATTTAATTCTGCCCAGTTTGCCCACTGAGATATTTTGAAACTATACATATTATTTTTTTTAAGTCTGTTGTCCCCTTTTTTTGGGGGGTGTACCCCATTTTGACAGAAAATGCTTGATTTTTTTTTATAACACTTCAATTTGTCCACATACAATGTTAATGTAACTAAGCATCAGTCATTATATTCACACAATTCAATCTTTAGTCGTCTAATCAATCAGTAATCACCTTTCTTTGAACACTGTGCTTCGATGCAGAAGAGTTGACAGTTTGGAGACTTTGGCGATGGCCTTTCCAATGAACTTTGTGTCCTTCATGCCATCATTTACCACCAGTTGGAGGGAATGGCAAAAGCATGAAAGTCGCTTCTTAGAATTAACATCAAATGTTGCATCAACAATGGCCTCTTCCTCATCTGGTAGGGAATTCCAGAGGTCCTCGTCCTCCACTTCTGTGGCTTCTTCATCTTCATTTTCTACCTCTTCTTCCACTGGGAATCGGACCTAAAAAGGATTTGAGAAACACAGACAAATTGGGATTTAATTCAATATCATGTACCTGAACCATTTATGTAAATTGTAAAAGTTGAAATAAAAATGCATTTAGCCATTATAACATGTATACAATCATTTCAAAATAATTATGAATTGGTTCAATAAAATCTATCAAATGAATATTATGTGTATATACATATATATATATATATATATATATGTACATTTTACATTATGTACCTTGAATGCTGATTTTAATTTGCTGCAATGTCAGTTATGATTTACGCGCAGGCAGACAGACACGATTGTTAAAAATTCAATATTATGTACCTGTCTACCTGAACTCCTGAAGTATTTATGTAAAAATTAAAAAGAAAATGTACCTCGCTTACAACAGAATTTTATCACATTACATGTATTTCACAAGTATTATGGATTTGTTCAATGAAATTTCTCAAGGAAACTTTGCAATTTCAGTATCTAAATGTAAGTAAACTGCATACCTTGAATGCTGCCTTCATGTTCGCTGCATTGTCGGTGACAATATACTGCACTTTGTTTTTGATGTTGTACTCCTCGACAACATCTTCAAAGTGCTGCGATATCAACTCTCCAGTGTGGGCCCCAGAGAATCTCTTGCAAGTAAGGAGGATGGAGAGAAGGGCTTTGGATTGCGATGCAGGATTCTGTCCTATAAGGTGTGCTGTCACACCAAGGAATGACCGCATCTTTCGGTCCGACCAGATGTCCACGGTAACAGATATCGTGTCCTGGTTGTCTAGGAGATCTTTGACAACCTTCTTTCCAGCCTCAAACTGACTAGGTATTTGCTTGCTTGTCAAAGTAGATCTTGCCATTGGTTGGTACCTGCAAGAAGTAGAAATCAAAACAAACTAATTAAAATGAATGCAAAGACATCCATTTAAATATACTTTATTAAAAGTCTGAAATACAGTGCATCTTGGACTTTATTTTAACAAAAATGAGTAGAAGAGTTAAAGAGTATCAAATTATCATTTTCAAATCAACATGTTGCATGTTCAGGCTACCTTGATTTGTATGGAGAGTGGAGACGGATAAAAAAAAAATCAGTATATAATGATAAATTGATAATAATAACACTTGTAAGGTGCTTTATAGGGATGTTTCAAAGCATTAAAAAGTTCTAGAAGATCCAGCAAATAACATTCATGTACAAAATTAAAAACTGAAATTACCTTGGTTCCATAATGCTGCAGAAAGCCCGAAAGTGTTTGTTCTCTACAATGCTTAGTGGCATTGAACAACCAACCACAAGGTGACCTATGATGGCGCTTCCGATTGCCTTTTGCCTCGGGTGATTCATGTTGAATGGTACAAGACGCGAACCTTCCCCTTGTCCACTAGAGCCAGAAGTGCTGCATGTAGTGCGTGAAGCGAACATCGGCATCTTTGGCTGACTGGAAGGAGGACAGGTCTTTCCAGACAAGTACTCTGCATGTCTAAAGTTCGAAAAGCAATAAATTTTGAGGGAATGGAAAAAAAAAATTACTTACAACCCTTACCTCATAAACATGTGGTATTATGTGAAGTCGACATTGTGACCATGATTTTGAATTTTATTTAGAATTGCTATTTTTACTTCGATTTAAAATTAAAATTCAATTAGGCCTATGTTAAATCGTCCATCTTTACCAGATAATTAATATTTCATAAAATCCGAATGAATGAATGAAAAGAGGTTCAAATTCTAACTTTAGTCCGGATCCTCTTTAATTTTGTAATAATAAAGTCTATTATTGAAAAATATAGTTAACTAAGTAAAACTCGCAAAAAAAGGACAAGATTAAGACTCTCCTGTGTTATAAAATGGACGACTGCCTCCGCTCCCAGTCCCACGTTAATAAAATGGAAGCGAGTGCCTAGGACCGAGGCAGTCGCTGTTCTTTTTATAACGTGGGAGAGTCGTAATATTTGTCCTCATTCGCACGTTTTAATTTGTTCTTTAAACCTAAAATTCTTTCACTTGTGAAAAAGCTCAGTAGTCATATCTAAGTAATGTGCATATAAAGTAGGCCTTCTAAGCCTAAAGACTGTTACACATTACAAAAATTTGCGAATTTCTCAAAATTTATCTCCTGATAGTGATAACAATTTGCCAATGATATGAATGAAGTAGAGGTACACGAGCGACAGCGGCTGTTAGTTTGAATAATAATGAATATCATGTCCAGATCCAGATATGATACTAACACACCTGTGCATGAAATGATAAGTTAAGGCTTGACATCCATACCAATATCCATACATAAATATTTTATTTTAACTAACTTAACGTCTACACTAAAAAGTATTAAAAGTTAGGCCTACTTACTTTGTTGGGTGTTGCCGCCGGAGGTGTTTGATAAAGGAAGACGTTGTGCCAAGTATATCGGTAATGCTAGTTTTTTTCATGCAGAATTTGCACACTGCGGAGTGTTTTCTGTTTTTGCTTTTCACGTCTTCGTATTCCCTGTGATCTCGATACGCATATTTGATGATTGCCGATGTTGAAGACATCATGAAAACATGAGAACATGAACAGTACAGGGTCGACCTTGCTTTGATGCTTTCCAGTACTGATATGCTTTCGTTTGTGTGTTGTATCGGCGCGGTAGCTAGAATAAGTAGGACTCCTACGTACTGCCGTTACGCGTTGACTGCAAGCAGCCGTGCACATGCACATGTGGTATCATGTTGGCGTAGCAGTGTAGTGTATATAGTGCAGCGTGTGTGCCTTGCATTACATGTGACTGAGCTAGCTGCTCGCTTGTTACACGAACCAATTATGTGCACAGTGCACACGCCAGATGCAGCGCACTCAGTGAAAAAAAATTTTTTTTTCATTTCGGGGGCTCCATTTTCATTTTTTGGGAAATTTTCGGGGGCTACTTTTTCAACTTTCGGGGGCTTCTTTTTCCATTTCGGGGGCTACTCTTTTGGGGGGCTACTTTTTTCATTAATTCACAAAAGGATACTATTTGTTCAGTTTATTTAGTAGGCTTACTGGCTAATATATCTTTGAGGTTTGGGGCTTCCTGCTTCATATTTATCCATTAACTTATTAAAAAGTAGTCATTTATTTTGTTATTTATAAAGTCGTTGAAAACTTTTGATGCATTGATTTGATGTAAGGACCGTTTTTGAAAACACACTTCACCATTGACTGGGTCAATTTGACAATGTACACGTGAGTGAACACATGTCAGCATTACATCAAATTCAAAATCAAATGACACAACAGCAACATACTCAGTCAGTCACAGGCGAGAGTCACAGGTCACACCATCACATGCTCATAGTCATAGGCTCATAGTACAATTCATATTACTAATGACACAGACACTCAGGCCGTCAGGCGTTATGCAAGAAGCAAAAAATACAATGTTTGTTATTTCACTTTTGACTTTGTTTCCGGCCGGTACGTGCATGCAGGTCGCGATCGCTGGTGGTAAACACACGCACGTGCGTTTGTTTATCACTGCACTAGCGACATGCGCTAGCGCTGCTCCGGCCGGGGAAGCACGGCGCGTCTGGCGGCCTAGTCTAGGTTCTAGACGTATTTTATCAGCCCTCATTCGTACACAGCGCGCGATGAAACCCAGCGAAACGTTATTGAGTGATCGTGCGATCGCCGAGAATTGCCATTTTTTTCTCCGGGCTGGCAATTCTCGGCGATCACTCGATATCGTTGCGCTGGGCTTCATCGCGCGCTGTGTACGAATGCGGGCTGATAAATACGTCTAGAACCTAGACTACTGGCGGCCCGGCCCTGGGAGCGAACGGGGAAAAATTTCACGCCCTGGGAGCATGCACAGTGCACACGCACCGCATGAGATGTATGCGCGCGCATTCATTATAAACAATACTCTATCTCGGCCGGGCCGCGCCGGGAGGCGGGGACTCACATACTCTTTCAGTCTCACCTCTTGGCTCGCATAAAGACGCATGTATCACCCAGTGTGATGCGCTTTGCATGTGTGATGTTGTATTGGCGCATATATTGAATGCTCGCTAATCTGCATCTCACGCTTCCTGTGCTATGCAGTGATCGGGCCGGGGCCGGGCCGGGTCGGCGGCAGGCTTGCACAGTATATAGTAGGGATGATTGTAACTCCAAATTGTATGCGCTCCGACCAAGGAGAGCGATGTATCATATCTCCTTTCTCCGACATGCATTATCAATATGATTTATGTGTAATATCGTAATTTTAGTAGCTGGTCTCGTGCTGGTCTCGACGTAAAATCCGAGACCAGAAAGGCTCAAGACCAAGAACAAGACCAAGACCAGAGGGTTCGAGACCGAGATCAAGACCAAGAACAAAAATCCTGATCTCGAGACTGGTCTCGAGACCAAGACCAGTCTCGAGGACTACAACACTGGTACATACTATTTTTACATGTATATTCTGCCCTACTATGACAAAAGGAAGCATTTCACTCAAATATGAATGATTAGTAGTGGAGATTGCACCCAGCATCGTCTAAATACAGGCCAAATCTGGAGAAGAAATAGTCATCTTGCTGCAAGATATTAAATCTAACATGATGGAGTGTTGCACTGATGCCATTGCAAGTGACAGACACATTTTGCTCACTTACAAGAATAGTGTCTTTTGCTCTGTATGTACATGTAGTTGCTTCCTTTTGTAAAAGTAGGGCTGTATTGTATACTTCTTTTTTTCAGGTCTGTCAATACCTTCTACATGGAGTCATAAATTAAATTCATGTATCACATCTCATTTGTTTGCCTTTGCAGGATCAGTACCAAAGTGGGCTGTCAATAAGGTTGCTCAGATTGTTGCACCATCGGTAAGTTTGTCATTTATCTTCACCTCTGTAAAGAAAGGCGCTCTGTCATCCATGATGATAATTATATCAAAGGGTTGCTGTTTGTCATGGTAATATATTTATAATACTAATATAAATGGAAGTGAACAAATGTGAATTATAATCATTTTGATTTGATAGATCATGATGTGTGTTATGAAAGACCTAAATGCAGCTTAACTACATAATATTTGTAATTATCATTACATTGCTCGTCTTTTCTTAAATCAATGTGATTCCACTTAATAAATCCTGGGTTTTAATCATTTGCTTTTCTAAACAGGTGATGAAGACGCTGCACAAAGCGTGTCTGCGCTACCCTCAATGGAAGAGCGGCCACAGACCTGAGTTCAAGCCCTGGCTGTACCCTGAGCAGGCCATCGGGCTGCTACCTCGCCTCAACATGGAGGACATCTTGCCCAAGCAGGAATACCCGTCCGATGATTCCCTGGATGAGAGCGAGATGTTGGAGGACGACTTCAACGACAGCAACCTGGTGGCAGAGGACCGAGAGAAGAACCTTTGATGATGCCACGCCCCCCTCACAGAGGGACCAGGGTCTGGTGACCGAAGGGTGACTGATATGTTACTGATGAGTGACCAATGGTTGGCCAATGGGTAATCGCCTGGACGACCTGGTGGAGAGAGTGTGAACCGTCTGGAGAGCTCTGGACCCCATGTGGGCAGAGACAACACTGTACCTTCCAATGATGTGTTGAGTACCAGAGTTTGCATATATGTCTTATTCTCGCTTGCTGTCTCATCTCCTTGTGTAATGTAGTCAGTGAGAGAGAAAAGTTTTTCTCGCAGACTTTGTACCAGTGATATCAGATGGGAGGTGAGACAGAAAGTAAACGGTATATGAAAACTTGTACATGTCTGCCCTATGGTGAATGATGGAGGGTTTGTACACACCAAGACAGTACTTCTCACGTCACTAGTTAAATAATGAAAATTGATCAAGACTGAAAAGCAATATTCCTCATGCTGTTTGTGTCGCCCCTTTCTTTCAGTATTGTGAATTTTAGTTGGAGACATCAGCCCATGTCTTAATGTACAGGCTCTCAATCACAAGGGCCTTTGATCTATTGCAACTGTAATGCTCAGCCAGTCAGAATCAAGGATGTAAGTCAGGATTACTTGCAACGTTTATACACGTAGGATTGGGCTGTAGGTGTTTATTATATGTGAAGGAATTTTCTTTGCTTAGGAAATTATGAAGCATGAATAGGAAATTGTCTCTGTTTTCAATTTTTAAATATTTGCTTCAGAACTCTCTTTTTATTTTGCAGCTCTGAAACAAACTGATAAAACTTCAATCAGTGACAAAGAGCACCTACCAGCACACAGGCTATGTATTGAAGGTGATTTGAGTACTGGCTGGATACATGGGTAGTATCAAATTTTCATAGTAGGGGATGTGTTAGCACGATTCCCCAAAGTGTTAACCATTGCAATATAAGCAGAATGTAGGGTATCAATATATTGCATCATTTCATTCATGAACATGTCTGAAAGATTCATACAAAAGTCTAGTCATATCATAGTCAGCCTTCCTAACTTCCTTGATTCAAGAATCTAGTAGTGAATATTTCAGTAATATTCCCACAGTGTGACCGCCTTACAGTGTGGAGGATCGCCGAGGACATGCGCTGTAACATGAGAGAGCTCTTGAGAATAGGAGGGCAGACAGCTGATCAGTCTGGCCTGTTTGAAGTGCAGGGAACGAATGCACACATTGCCAGCTGCTGTAAACAAGCAGACCAATGATATGTCTGCTGATCCTGAACACTTTCCTCTTGTTCCATCTCTCTATCTTCTACACGGTTATGATCAGATTAGTACTTGTTGTTGAAAGCATAGTTTTGTTTCAATCCCAGGAAGTAGATAGTATGTTTATGAGGAGGTGTAAGATATCCAGTGCAGTATTGTTGCTCTCAATCCAAATGTACCCATTAGATCTTCCAGGTTTTTTGTAGGGTATTGATGACCCACATAACTGTAGATTTGATAACAATTTGATACATCTCCTGAAGCCCCATACCCTAATTCACCCAACACTCTTTATATAAAAATCATAAGTTTGATTCGTACTATGCTAACTGTTGTACATAAATGCAATTTATCCTGTGAAGCTTACTCAGCTCAATGAAATACAAAAAAAAGATTGTTATATGATTATATAATTGGGAGATATTCCTGCTTTTAGCCTTTATTGAATTTGAGATCTTTATTTTGTAACACCCTTCTGATTCCTGAGCTTGCACATTCCATTCTAAATGAGAGTAGTTTGATCATTTCTGTACTAATTATATTTGGATCACCTTGGGGTAAATCTTGTGGAATTGGAGAGAATGGAAAGCATGAAGCATTCCATTTTCTTGTTTGTATTTCATGTGATTACATATATCACTAGATCTTAAAAGTAAAGTATACTCTGTGAAGGATAATGGGGGTACCTAAATGTAGTCTCCTGGCGGTCTGCATATATGGGTCCCCAAAACTTTCTTGTTTGCAAGGAATATTGTGATTTTCTCTCCATTCATGCATTAACTCAGATTAAGCTCTCTGCTTGAAAACACACATTTCTCATTGATCTCATTGATATTATTTTAAGGGAAGAATTTAAGTTCAATATTTCACGTATTTGTCTTTACTTTAAACTGATTGCCAAAAGAAATGTGAGGATACCTATTATCAAAATTTATTCTTGGACCAAGCTCTTTCATGGCATGCAAGCTTACCCCTGACAAATGTGTGTCTCTGTAGAGCGTTTGAGAAAACTTGGCAATCTACATTAGGAAATATCTTCTATACTCAAGCATTAAATGAAATGGCAGATTGAAATTAATGTGGACACCCCTTGATTGTAATTGTAACCAAAGATGCTTTTGAAAGTCTTTCTTGAGTGATCATGTATTGACCACAAGCCCCCATTACATGTACATAAAATGTACATGGTGATGACTGAAATAGATGAGAGGGAAAGACTGTGTCATACACAGTGAGGGTGTTTGTCTGCATATGATATACCATTGTGACTAGAGGAAGCCCTTAACTTGTATTGTGCCAAACAGTTCCCAATGGTGTTTGACAGGCAGTGTCAGTTGAGCTTGAGAGGCATACTAAGAACAAAGACACTACAACAAGATATTGCAATTCAATTCAAGTTGATTTGTGTATCATATGTTGTACAGAATAATTCTTGTCGTATGTCGTCATTTGGTGTATCTTGAAAATACAAAAACAACATTCCCATGTATTATGCGTTTGGATTCAGGTTGTACCTACATGTACATGTACAAGTATACATTCTTACTTTTTCTTGTCTTTCTTTCTCTATCTCCCCCTTCCTCCCCTTCTCAATTTCTCCCCCTCCCTCTCTCCCTCTCTCTTTTGTTCTATTTCACTTTCTATCCATCTCTCTCTCTCTCTCTCTCTCTCTCTCTCTCTCTCTCTCTCTCTCTCTCTCAATGATTTATTACATATAGCTCTTGGTAATTTCAAAACATTATTTATTTGCTTGGTTTGTAGGGTTTTTTAATTAATGATATATGCCATATCATTAGGAACTATATAGATCATCATATATGCTATATATTCTAGATTGTAAATAATCTGCACAGAAATATGAGTTCAATGCTGATTTCAGACAGGGGAGCAATGCAGAGTTGATTTCATTCACACCACCATACCACAGTGCTACAGCGCTTCAAAAGAAGGCAATGCAAGATATCTGTTTGATGGCTGTTATAAAAGTAACTCCATAGTTGCGAAATCCAACATTATTCATACTGATTATGTTTATCTTTTAATAGCAATAGTGAAATATGGTTTACCAGCTTTCATGGTTTTGTGCTTCCATTGTAAAGTTTCTTCCTCATGTTTTACAGCACAGTGCCACTAGTACTTGTCAATGATGCTTTAGGGTAAAGCACTTTATTTGGTAAGAGTGTAAGTAGGTACTGGTACGTGTACATGTACCTGTGTATGAATACTGTGCACTTGATGCATGTAAACACACACAAAAAAGGAAGTCCCCCCCCCCCCCCCCTAAGCAAAATAGCATAACTTTTTATCAAAGAGGTTTTGAGCAACATAACTTGGTAGGATTGTACCTTCACTTCTTGACTAACTTCCATGTGAAAATCACATTTATCCACTAAGTCATGCATGAGTGAACACACATTAAAGGCAAAATTGTCACTTTTCAAAAGTCACAAGGGTAAGTTTGGGATTCTGTCATATGAATTTTTTATGAATTCCATTTCTGGTGCATAATTTATGTCTTTTCAATGTTTATCATCCATCTCTTGACGCACTAACACCTATCCTGATACTTTACCCATTATTCTGGTTGAGTGAGCACAGTTTAAAATATATTCATCCCTCTTGAGTTTGAAACTTCTAAAAACCCTTTATTTTTGTTAAAAAATAAAACTCTGGATATTTTGACAAAGATGCAACACAACCTGTTATGTGAACATAAGAAGTCATTTTCATGTCATGGTTGAGTGAATACACTCTAAAAATTGCACAAGAAATGCCCAAATGTACTGTTAAAACAGCATAATCAATTACCTTTGTGACTTTTGAAAAGTGACAATTTTGCCTTTAATTTGTGCTCGCTCATGCATGACTGAGTAGATTAATGTGATTTTCACACGGAAGTTAGTCAATAAATTAAGGTACACTCCTGCCAAGTTATGTTGCTCAAAGCCTCTGCAGTAAAAAGTTATGTTATTTTGCTTAGGGGGAGACTTACTTTTCTTGTTGTGTTTATTTATAACATATTTGTCAACTGCAATTCATGTACATGTATGTGTTGATTCAGGTTTCTCTTTGCTACATAGTGAGTGGTTAAGAATATTATTTGATAAAGGGCATCTATTGTGATACATATTCATCATTTTAGCTCGATATTAGGCAGAATTCTTTTTTTTTTAATATCAAACATATTAGCCTTTTGACCAATCAGACATGGACCCTATTTCTAAAAATTGTATTCAGATAGTGAAACATACTATTGCATACAGCTAGCCATGTGGTGTATTAGTGTATGGATTAAACACCTCAGAAACTTGAATTATTGTTAGCATTCCACTCATACAGATGATAAATTCCGATAATAAAATGCATATATGCTGATATATCTCATATAACATGGAACATATATGTGTTGATATGTCTGTACTAAAATGCATATATGTAAGGTTATTCAAACAAGATTGTCACTTGTTATCTTAAAAACAACCACATGGTGTTACCAAAAAATTTACTATTTTCTTAATGGTGTTTATTTGTAGGATTATTACTGGTATGTTGATATCATTCCTTTCATTTAATATATAAGGTAAATTATTGTGTTCAGCTTTGAAATACAAGCTTATTCTTTGGACAGGTGTCTGGACTATCAGTACTTAACATACATCTACCTGGAAGTTTCAGTGAGACAAATTCATTTTCTTGTCAGGAGCCAGTACGCTCCAGATACAAATATATTTTATATGTAAGACTACACTCCTACTCTTAGTATCATTCTCTATGTGTAAGCCACCTGTATATTCTCCATTTGACCTTTGAGATGATTGATTCCTTTTTATATCTTTTAATAGGAATACAAAAGTGTCTTTAAACTATGGATAATCCATCTGAACAGTCAGTTGTGTTGATACATTCCTGAGAATAACAATTACAAAATCATTAATGTTTTGATGACACCCACATCTATGTTAATTCTAAAGATGTTTGTATATAAAAGAGATGATATTCAATATACGTGTATCCAGTATCCTACTTCACACTAGCAATACCACTTCTCTTTTTATTCCTTCATCTGTTTGCTGTGCTTTCTTCGTATTCAGTGAATGGCAGCGAAATGATTGCTTTGATGGTATCATGTGTGTATGTTCATGAACACGAGTAGCTGAGGATGATTGATTGCCCATGTCAGGTGACATGGATTGCACTTACAGTACTGCAGCAGTCCTGTGCACTGGTCTAAGGTACAAGAATATAAACATGTAATGTGCTTTACAAACCGGGCATCAAATGTAAAAATATATTTTTGAGGAGCAGTATTCTTCTAATATGTTTGAGAAACAGTCATACATCATATATTGTATACTTATTATGTAGATAGTATGAATGAGCTTGCCTCACCCACATAGGTGTATCAAGGTGTACATTCAATGGGCATAACTGGAGAGCCTGCATGTGTATTGTAAGCACATTGATGTTTTTGTCAGAAGGCAGATCAGTACAACAACAGGATAACAAACCACTATTGGTAAACTATCATGACAACAGCTACAATGCTCAAAGCTTATTGGCTGATTCTAGAATTGCTCTATGAATGAATGCCAGGCAGGCATGTTGATGACATGGTCATGACCATCTAGGCCACCACAAAACTCAGAGAGGTACGTTCGAATAGTATTGTCTCGTCGGTTGGATTGAGCTCTGTCCTTTCTCATTGCAGCATTCATTTCTTCCCCAATGTATGCTGGCATGGCTTCCAAGCAGACCTCTTGCAATTCTTCATGACACATATTAAAGAAGAAGCATGGTAAAATCCACAATGAATCATGATTTGAAAAATCTGCAAATGCCTGGAAGTCATGCTTTTTGTAAAAAAAAATTTTCTTTTATGTGTACATGTGTCTTTGTTAGCTTTATTTTGTGTGACATTGTTATCAGTGGCCTAGCATATTTCTCAAAATGCCAAATCAAGTAGAGTGATTTTAAGAGTATTTTTAAGTACTGAGGTAATGACGAAATCAAAGAATACTGATTATAAATCAAACTTGTAATCTCTAAAGAAGAGTGCCTTGTACTAATGTTATTTTATTACAAGATACAGGGTGACATGTGTTGGTTTTATTTCACCATGTAACCTAAATCAACTATTGCATTCAGAAATCTTGAAATCTTATATACTAGCATAAATGATTATTTTGTTAATGATATGTGTATATATATATATACACCTGTAATCATTATTTTTTATTTGCTCAATGTAAAGATTTAATTTGATCCACATCATTCCATTCACTTTTCCAGTGGCACAGCCCACAGCAAATCAGAGTTCCATGACATAGATGAGGCTCTTATGGTAATAACGTCAGTATCATAGTTATGTATACTAGAACCATGGCTTCTCCAGGATTGGTAGAAACGTTCATTTACTACATGAAGAGCTGGTATGCAATACACTATTGTGTGATATTTGCACACAAATACATGTTGCTAACAAAAAATACACATTGTACTTTTTTGCCCCAAAATTTTGGCCATGTGAAAACAAGACTTCCAAAAGCATGATCACAACTGGAGATTTTCTTAGCTATTGTCCATAACATTTTGATGATATACTCCACATCCGATTTCAAATTATAACCAACCAATCAGCAAGAGCATGTTGGGAAGGGTGATGAGGGAGGGTATTACAAAGGGACGTGGCTTGTTTACATCATTTTCTTGGCAAGGCCTGCAGTTGGTTCAAAAGTTTGATAAAGACTAGTCAACAAGTGTATCATACTACTCGCTAGTCCTTGTCAGAGGGGACAAATGGATCCTTAACTTTGAGCTGTGTCATTAGATTTTTGCAATCATATGACTTTTATTGTTCATTGTTTGAGATTTTTAGGACTTCAGAAACAAAATACTTCATCAAGTATTCAATAAAATCTTATACTGTATGTTTAAAGCTCATCAATGGATCCACTTATATCAAACAAAGATTGATATATTTTCTCATGATAAGAAAACATATAATGTTGAGCCCTGTAAGTAAATGCAAATTTGAAGTTACTTGCAGTGAAGAATGGATAAATTACAAGTAATGTGTCTTGACGTAGTACATGTATTTTGATGTGGAAAACATTTTTCCATTTGATTCTTATTTCCCTATTAACATATGGCAATACATATACATCATTGTAATGTGGCTTCATAATGTATATTGAGAGAAAAAAAAAGAATATCATATCTTATAAAAATCATATAACTTTTGTGATGTAGAATAGGACTTAACATTTATATCTTTATCTTCTATAGGCAAATATTTGTGAAATAAAGTATTATATTCCGATACAACAAATAGTTGTGAATGTTGTCTTAATGAAAAGTTCTGGTGAAATACTGAATGCAAATATATTACATGTAGTATAAATCTCCTTCACCAATGCTCCCTCAATTCTCCACTATCATTTCTTAGTCGTTTTCCTCCATACTCTCCTGTTCATGTGTTTTTCTTTTCTTCCCCAACCTTTTCTTTTCATCTTATCTTCATCATCATGTTTTTCTTTTTTACCTCTTCGTCAGTTTTTTTTTTTTCTGCTTTGCCTTTTCGCCTCTTTTTCACTCTTTTATTTTGTGCCTCCGCCACGAAGTGTCGAGAGGCATTGTTTTCGGGTTGTCCGTCCGTCCGTCCCCAATCCGTTTAGGCAATATCTTGTGAACCATCAACCAGATTTGCTTCAAACTTGGCGCATGTGTGTATGGCACAAAACTAATGAAGTGTGTAAAATTGGGGTCAAATCTGATTGAGGTCACAGGTCAAAGGTCAACAAACTTTGAAAAATTGCCCAAAATTGAATTTTTTCACATTTAATCCAAATCCAAGGATGCATTTCTCAGTAAACATAGTACACAGATGGACCATTACTTTAGGATAGACTGGTGACATTTTTGGGAAAATTCATGAAAGGTCGAAGGTCAATGAACTTTGCCAAAATTGGCTAAAAACTGCCACAAACTGTATATTTTTCACAATAAATCCAAATCCAAAGGGGCAATTCCAACCAAACATAGCGAAAAGATGGATCACGACTTGGGGGTAGACTGGTGACATTTTTGGTGATATTGCTGGAAGGTCAAAGGTCAAAGATCAATGAACTTTGCAAAAGTTTATACATGTATTTTTCATCATGAACACATATCCAAATGCAATGGTGCAATTCTAACCAAATATGGTACAGAGATGTCTTTTTCTTTTTCTTTCACTTTTTTTTTGTATATTTGTCTTTGTTTATGCTTTACTTTTTCGCCTCTTTTTCACTTTCTTCTTTTTTTCATGTCTTTTTCTTTTTCTTCACTTTTTTGTATATTTGTGTTTGTTGTCTTTTTTCACACATAAGTAAATATACTTGTCTCACTCACTGTGAGGTGTACATATTGGCCCGTATTCTGAACAGAGGTTTATTGCAAACAGTGACTAACATTATGGGCGCCAACTTACATCGTCTGATGAGCATACCCCCAAATCAGCGATTTTTATCACAGAATCACAACAGTGGTTGATTTCAATTATTCGCCGTAGTTACTATGTGGACATACTCAAGTGATTCCGAGGACAAAACCAATCAAATGTTTGACTATGTTTTATTTAGTGTCCCACAAAATTAGTCCAGCTAGGTTAGTTTAAACCTCTGTTCAGATTACGGGCCATACAATACATGTGTGAGTGTGTACATGTATTACTGTTTGATTGTCCATGTGGATGATTGTGTTTGTTGTACCTAATTTACTTCCCCACCCCACCACCTAAAACGGATATCATAACATGTGTAATATTATATTATGTATATTTCACAAAAGTAAAATTATCACAAATACGCAATTTCATCCAATCGGCCTTAAAACAACACACACACCCACGACATTTTGTTTATTCCTATTAACCATATAAAACATGATATATGATGAAGATTTTACTTCTAGTTTTATTTCCAAAATTCCCATATAGTAAAGTTTTCAGACGAATGGGCAAGACATAACGACACAAAGATTTTAATACAGGTTTATTACTTCAATAATTCAGGCTCCATTTTTCGTTTCCATCGCAGAAAAATCGAAGTTATTGTTTTCAAGTTAGTGATGCATATGAAGGCCAGACCCTTGCTGCTTCCTCGCAGTTACATTTTTGGAAATATGCCTTAGTTAGTTTAGTTTATTGAAACCGAATCAATCATAATAAGGGTACAAATAGAAATAGGTTCATCTAACTGAGAGGGGGGTTGGGGGTGAATTGGGCGTCTACTCCCCTTGTTCAAATTACGAAGTCTGTCGAGTGCTCTACCCAGAGGGGTGAATGATTAAAAGACGGGTAGGCCTTTATTATCTATTGGTGGTATAGTGGTGGTGGTAGCAATAGGGAAGGGGGAAGAATTATATCGCCACCATCACCTCCTCGCCCATCTCTTTCACGACTTATCTGATGATGCCTCTACTTCGCCCTCATCACACTGCTCATCTACGTCATGTTACGTGCCTGGGCAATAAGCTGACAACCTTCCTCCACATTTTCTCAACCATAAATTATGAATATATGAAGTCTTCCTAGATTTAATCTGGGACCTTTCTGTGCTCAACCATTGCACTGTTCTGGATCCATCATGATAACTCTTGTAGCGGCACAAGGTTTTAAGGAACAACAAAATTTAATTGCTGCCATCTTAAATTACATATCCGGACCTCACACGGGTGATACTTTACATCCTTTACAACGAACTACATCTGTTCTTGCGGCGAGAGTCCGGAAAACCTCTTTACGATGATTCAACCGGACCCAGCACGCAGTTGTTATGCAACAACAGCGGGAATTAATGACCAATCATCGGACATAGTTTGGCATATATTATTTTCCCTCATCATTGTTCTGAGCAATGTCCAACCTAATTATATGAATATTATATTCAAAGATGATGCCATCTTTACAGATTGCTTGTTTAGTTGTAAGCTGCACCCCTCCAGTTCAACGTCATTATAAAAAAAAATGTTCATGCGATTGAGTTGAGCATCCGGCGAGTGATTATACCTCATCATGGTTGGCAGTCATGAACTAGATTTAGCCATCGATCCTCGTAATTGCATACCATTAGTCCTTTTCATGAAGTAGTGGTCAAAAGTACTACATGAACGTATAGCTAAACAATAGTACTTTTATTAGCAGAAATTTGCACCAGTTTGTGCTCGAGTTCCTGTGGGAGTTTGCTTGTCAAATTATTTACGCGACAGACGTTGCAATCGAAAAGCCCATAGACGTCAGGGTCGTCAGCGTGTGACAGTGCCGATTCCCGGGAACACAGCATATTGTTTTGCGAGATGTCTAACGTGACGTCAATAAATACGCCGACGTAGTACGCGAGCTGTAGAGTGATGAAAATATAAGGTATAGGGTCTGCTCTTGACAAATCTTGTTATGGTTGTCGGCTCGAAATATCGTACTTATTCGTCATTATTTTATTCGGTAGATAAACAAAATATATATACTGCGCTGATGTGCGGGACATGGTGAATACATATAGATTTGCGATGATCTCAAAACAATGAGCTCGAGCAGTACGTGTAGCGGCTCAGTGATTCATGACGTCGCATAACAACTGGAATTTGGAGCAAATTGGGATGTAGCTCAGTTTCAGGTTTTCAAAAAAAAATTGTCCGCAGAGTGCTCTTCAAATTTTCACGAGGCAAAGATAAATGAATTAGCTTCCTGTGACAGATATGTGGATAGCCTCATTATTGACACTGATTTTAAATCGTTTGTTTTTTATTTACAGGCGAGTGACCTGTACCTGTAGGCACAGAGTTATATCCACGGATCTCTCTACTAACAACATGCTTTCCTTGTTTACCTCCTCGTTAATTGTTTTTGTTTATGCTTTACCTTTTCGCCTCTTTTTCACTTTCTTCTTTTTTTTCATGTCTTTTTTTTCTTCACTTTTTTTGTATATTTGTGTTTGTTGTCTTTTTTCACACATAAGTAAATATACTTGTCTCACTCACTGTGAGGTGTACATATTGGCCCGTATTCTGAACAGAGGTTTATTGCAAACAGTGACTAACATTATGGGCGCCAACTTACATCGTCTGATGATCAAGAAAAAAAAATCCTGATCTCGAGACTGGTCTCGAGACCAAGACCAGTCTCGAGAACTACAACACTGATTACAGACCAGTGGATTCTAATGGTACTGAAGATCAGTAGAAACCAATAGAAACCAGTGAGATCTAATGGTTTGAAAAGGAGTGTAAAAAAACAAAGTCAAACCAGTAGAAACCAATAGAGACTAGTGGATTCTAATGGTATTGAAGACCAGTAGAAACCAATAGAAACCAGTGAGATCTAGTGGTTTCAGAAGGAGTGTGAAAAAAAAAAAAAATCAAACCAGCAGAAACCATTAGAGACCAGTGGATTCTAATGGTTTCTACTGGTCTTCAATACCATTAGAATCCACTGGTCTCTAATGGTTTCTACTGGTTTGACTTTGTTTTTTTTCACACTCCTTAATCTCAAACCATTAGATTTCACTGGTTTCTATTGGTTTCTACTGGTCTTCCAGACATTAGACTCTACTGGTTTCTACTGGTTTCTACTGGTTTGATTTCGTAGTTCCTCTTCAGACCAGTAGACTCTACTGGACCAGTAGAAACCAGTAGACGGTCTCTACTGGTTTCTACTGGTTTCTATGGGAATTTCGACCTGGGGAGCATACCCCCAAATCAGCGATTTTTATCACAGAATCACAACAGTGGTTGATTTCAATTATTCGCCGTAATTATCATGTGGACAAATTCAAAGTGATTCCGAGGACAAAATCAATCAAATGTTTAACTATGTTTTATTTAGTGTCCCACAAAATTAGTCTAGCTAGGTTAGTTTAAACCTCTGTTCAGATTACGGGCCAATGAATACATGTGTGAGTGTGTACATGTATTACTGTTTGATTGTGCATGTGGATGATTGTGTTTGTTGTACCTATTACTTCCCCACCCACACCTCCCAAAACTTAGGCGTGGAAATCACATCGGACATGTCATGGAATACACATATACAACAGATAGTAAAAAAAGCAAACAGACAACTTGGACTCATACGTAGAAATCTGTACAGCTGTGATAAACCTACTAAAGCAATAGCTTATCAAACACTGGTTCGGCCTTTATTGGAGTACTGCCATGCGGTATGGGACCCTCACCAACAATGCAACAAAGATATGATAGAAAAAATCCAACGTCGCGCAGCACGTTTTGTTATGAATGATTACAACCGGACAGCTAGTGTCACCAGCATGTTAAAACAGCTAGGATGGGAGACCTTAGAGGACAGGCGGTGTAAAGCTCGTCTCCACATTGTTTTCAAGGAAACTCACGGCCTGATCCCTAGTAATATATCAACTCATAGAAGCAAAATTCAAAATCAACATACGGTCCACCGGAGACCATCGACTAGACTTTCCTCTAAAAGCTTTATTTATGATCACATAAGAGCAAATAAAAGGTGCTATCAGCAATCTCTATATCCAAGAACATTACCCACATGGAACAAGCTTCCAGACGACTACCGTTGTGCCCCAACTCTACAAATATTTAAGAAATTACTGGAAAACACAAAGTTCGAGTCAATGTAAAGTTTTAGCATAATATAAAATAGGCTTTGCATCCGACTGCTGCATATGCGCAATCTGTACGTGATAGCCACATCACTGAGGCGTTTGTACAGTATCGAGCAGAAGCAGAAGCAGAAGCAGAAAACGGATATTATAAAATGTGTAATATTATGTTATGTGTTTTTCACAAAAGTAAAATGGTGACAATTATCACCAAAAAAAATTGTGGAGAGATCATTGATTATATATCACCCGAAGCAAAACTCTATGCCCGTAGGCCTCTTTCAAAGATACCATAGTATTGCGTAAGATTTTTATTGGTCGCCAGTTTCAAGGAGCGAGGAGCGTATTATCTTTTCTCACGGTAAAAATGTTCCCAACAAATAATCTTAGAACCATCCTTACTCAAGTTTCAGCGGTAAGTTACTTTGTTTGATTTTTTTTTTAACCCAGTAAAGAATGTATAATTTGAGGTGTACCCTCTAACTTGTTTGTGATTTCAACTCAGCTCAAGTCAACTCACGGCGAGAACAACAGTCCGAATAGAGAGTAGAAGTAGTCACCACAGTCCTACCCATTAACGCCCATGTTTGTAGTACTATACTACTACGATGATGCATGGGGGCCTGTTTCTGCATTAGAATGCCAGCGACATCTGATTTAGAAATCACGTTAGCGCCAATGGTGCTAAACGGATTCTCGAAGAGAATGCTAAGTCGGATGTCGGTGACATTTTTTTTTGTGTATCGATACTGGATCAGAATTTTCAGACAAATTGATAGCCTTTCTCACGAAACTCCGCAATAATTGATAAAATATCAGGTTGATTGAAATAATATTATTTTGTTAAATATGGGGTGAAGTATTGTTTAAAACGTTGATTAGACTATGGCTTGATGTATAATGCATCATCTTCATTTACTGCGACCAGCCCGCTCACGCAGTGAGCGGGCTGCGTTGCACCGAGCAATGGTGCAAGGTAGTCGAGATTAGCAGTTATCATTTTAGAAAATATCATCAATTATATTGCGCAGAACTTTAAGCTATTAAAAACACTTACGGAGAATACATACATGAATACTTCCGTAGTTGGGTGGAAGATGAATTTAGTCCATGATGGGTTTTTTTTCTTGTAAACGAACCATAGTATGGTGGTCAGAATTAATGCAGCTGCGATGCATGTATACGAAGATTGCCGACTTTTTGAAGTTTATGCGCATGCGCCAGTTCTCCATACGATTCGTGTGTGTTACGTTTTCAACAACAATCCATTACCGTAGCACTCTTTTCAGATCATTGTTTTTTCTTTTTTCATTATTATTGGAAAAGATTTTATATTCCAATTTTTATTTAATTGTATTTAAAATTTTATTTTGGGGGATTTATTATATTTTGCATATTTATGTTTGTCCGTAATTTTTTTGTTTGTTTGTTTTTAAGAGCCACTTTTTTCAACTCAATAACGCCACCCCGCTAAGCTAGATTTCAGTGATGGTCGTGCACGGTATTAGGAAAGTTGGAAGATTCGGCCCTATTTCTTTTACAGAATCCTTGATCCGCCACTGAAGTTTATGACATAGAAGTTAATGATATTTTGGTCACTTTAAATGACACAATTAATGAAAATCAGGTTGATAATTTGCACAATCAAAACAATAAAAAATCACTTTTCTCATGCATATTCATCAATAGCGCTAAATACGGTCATCAGAGCGAAGCGTAATCATCATGAATATTATTTTGCGCATGCGTACGAAGTCATTAAACAGCCAAGATGGCAGTCTTGAAGGACCTCGTTTTGTTAGACCATGGTTAGACAGACACATGAAGGGGAAATTGGTAACGTTACTCAATATTTTCCATCATTTTCTTACTTCAGAAATATGAAAGTTACATTCAACCATTCATATGTGATAAATATACTTGAAATTAGTAATTCATCCATGTGCACGGGTCGATTATTCATTAGTAGTCGCACCCGACATGCGGGGAAATCGGGGGCGAGCCCTCAGGACGCTCCCGCTGCGCGGGAGCAGTCCCGGGGCTACATCTTCATGAACATTGGTGTGCTATCAATCTATCATTTTCTTTTGTTCAATCAATGCAAACATGCCATGCTTAAAAAAAATGTCTGAATATTGAAGAAAGGGGTTATCACTAGACCGAAAAGTCAGTCTCTATACTAGCCAAGGACGTTGGATCGATGAGATTACATCTGACTCCTCTGAACGCTCTATCTAGAGACTGAACATTACACCTGTATGGCGATCGATGCGGATCGCCTTTACAGAATGATCAAATGATATGAATATGACTTAATATATTATTTTGTAGCTAAAATAGAATATATATTAAAACATGATATGCAGTTATCAACACAAAGTTAACATTAGTACTGAAATGACACACAACTTAAAATCAATGTAAACACACTTTAACACCATTATGGTTACCATGGTTATGGAAAGGAAAATTGACTGATTTATTGTTTTCTGTGATTTTTAGCTGCATATTTAAGGTCATTGACAAGAAGACAAAACTATTTGTAATGTTCTTTTAGTGCTAATTACAGACTATTATCGCAGAAAATATTATTGTGTTATATAGCTCTTCATCTCTGAGTTATCACAATTTGAAATGTGCTTAAACCCCAATGTGTCATTTTATATAGATTTTGGGGTGTTTACAACCATTTTCGAATGCTTAAACTAGCTATTAAACATTTCGGTCACAAAAGTTTTTAGGTACCCTATAAAAATATAGGTAAAAGTCTATCGACACTCAGAAATTGGTGTCGATCCTTGATGGGACAAGTGGTGATTTGTGACCTTGAAATTGGCAACTTTTTAAAAAACTCAAACTTTCATTGCACTCTACAGGAAAGCAATGTATGTTTTTTGACTGATTGTTAGTAGGTGGGTAGAACAGACAGAAGTAACAGACTTTATATTTGCATAATATTGGGTCCTAAACTAATTGAGTTTTTAAGTTATCAGTTTCCAAACTTGCACCCAAACATATAACCATTTACGCTTAACACCATTTTCGGTGACCTCATGCAAAATAACAGGTAGTCAGATCGGCACCACAATACATTGTGCATGTTAAGACTATAAAGTTCTTCCAATTTCCGGGAAATGAGCAATGTAACTCATTAAACTTGGCTGCAGCAATCAGTCAAATATAATTTTATTTGAACTCAGTTGTTCGACCACACATTGGTAGATAAGGGAGGCCGTATCTTAGCAACCATTTGACCATGGGGCAAAATATTTCAGAATCTTCTGTCAGACACTTAGGGCTGCATTTGGTGCTAGTTTAAAGGAAATCGAAGGGGGTCGGGTTAACACCATTGGTTGATTTGACATGGATTGACCCATTTACAACTGGAAATGAAAGGATGAGCTCAAGAAGTTAGACAACAGGGATGGGGAGATGGATAAACATTGAATGTAAAATATAAAAAACACATAATGCATAACGCCGCGTGACATAACAATGCCTTGCTTTAACCATAAAGTTTATTTTGAATCTTGAATCGTGAAACTACAGGCATCCTGACTACAGTCAGCATATTTATGCTTACCGTATTAATGGATCAAGACAAATTTCTCTTTCCCCTTCTTCTCTCAACAGAGACTCACAACAGCTGCACCATGCCAGAACATCTGCTGTATGAGATTGTATGGGACACTCACCAAAGAGCAGAAAGAGAAAATTGCCAGCGGACCCAGCTTAGCCAACTTTATTGATGGAGAGTTTGATGTAGATGCAGAGAACCATGGATATGATGGAAAGCTCAAGAAAGAAAAGGGAGTCAAAAGGTATACTACTTGGACAAACAGGTTTTAACCTATACATCATTCAGGGTTTGCATGGCTACTATTAACAAAATATTGCAAGTTTCAAGTTCATTTATTTCAACACTTAAAACACATACATCAAGATAGACATGACATTGAGAGATTGAAAATGTGAATTGTCTGTCAATGTACAGTGTATCTATAATTTGTTAATGAAGACTACCCAAGGAAGACAAGAAATGTGGTATTGAGGTGGTCTTTATGTACACATTATGTCAATACCGATTTCATTGAGAAACATTGTTCACAGAAAATGATAAATGTCTAGATACATATTTCTACACAGGTGGAACACCAAAACCAATTTCATGGTACATGTACATGTATCTACTTATCAAGTAAGGTAGGTGATTAAGTACATGTACACACTTACTCTATTTTTCTTTGTCTACAGACTGCGTCTTCCACCTTGGCTGAAAACTGAGATTCCCATTGGCAAGAATTATTCAAACATCAAGGGGGATCTCAGAAATCTAAGTCTGCACACTGTAAGTTTTCAGTGCTCAAAATATAACTTATTCCACATCATTTGTGTAGTTTGATAGTATTCTATTTTGCATGATATGTGTACAAATAAACACAACAAAAAAGTAAGTCCCCCCTTTTTCTTAAAAGCATAACTTTTTAACCAGGAGGTTATGGACAAAATAATGTGGCAGGGGTGTTGCTACACTCATTGGCTAACTTTATTGTGAAAATGATATTGATTGGTCCAGTCATGCATGAGTGAGCAAACGCTGAAGGTAAAAATGTGACTTTTCAAAAGTCACAAGGGTGATTGTTTATGCTGTTTTAACAGTACATTTTGGCATTTCTTGTGCGATTTACAAAGTGTATTCACTCAAATATGGCACGAAAATGACTTCTTATGTTCATATAACAGGTCATGTTACATCTTTGTCAAAATATCTAGTTTCATTTTTTTCACAAAAATAAAAGGTTTTTACAAGTTGGTGTGTCGAGAGATGGATGATAAACAATGAAAGGACATGAGTTATGCACCAGAAGCAGAATTCATTAAAAATTTATATGACATAATCCAGAAATAACCCTTGTGACTTTTGAAAGGTGACAATTTTGCCTTTAATGTGTGCTCACTCATGCGTGACTGAGTGGATGAATGTAATTTTTCACATTAGTCAATTATTTTCATTAGTGAATAGGTGAAGAAACAATCCTGCCAAGTTATGTTGCTCAAAATCTCTTCAATAAAAAGTTATGCTATTTTGATTAGGGGGGACTTACTTTTTTTGTTGTGTTTAGATGTATGATAGTATTTCTTTGTCGATTCAGTATTAATGTCATATTAGAGATATTAAAGAAAAACATGTATTCAGTGATATCAGTGAGCGAAAATAATTCAAACACATGTATGTAAAATTGGTTTGAATTAAGTCCTAATATATTTTACCTGTGCTGTGCATCTTATGTAAACAACAAGTATTTACAGTCAAGATTTCATATAGTAATAAGTTGAGAATTATGCTAATAAAGAAATTAAGTGAAATTAATGGAAATTAATTCAAGCTTCATTGGCACCTTAGTCACCTAATGAGAATGAAGAATGTCATTTAAATGTTTTCCAATGCAAAACATTGATTTCTTTGATCAGCAGGTAGTTTTGAGAGGATAAATTGCTCTCTAGAGTAAATTTATTATATGCAAACATGTCAAATTAAATTATGTAAAATCAGACATATCTTACAAGAAGGTGTGTGACTAGGTCAAGGTCTTTAAATTTTATGAGGCTGAATGTGCATGGTTCTTTCAAATGTTTGAGGAGGGAAAATGTTGATGGGTCTTCTTTTTAACATATTGCTTAGGGAAGCTGTATGAGTCCTGTGTTTAAGAATTCAAGAATTTGTTTGTATTGCCTGTAGGTGTGTGAAGAGGCCAAGTGCCCCAACATTGGAGAGTGCTGGGGTGGAGGGGAGCATGGGACATCTACTGCAACCATCATGGTAAGATTCCGATCCCTAATGAGGGCACCTTACTGTACAGTGACAACACTCCATGATAAGAGACACATGACATTACAGATGTTCAGTCAAAATGGATTGTATTTCAAATGCCAGGCAACTTTGTACATCATTCAATACCAAGGGCTTTACAGTATCAGTATCAGTTATTGACTTCAGCTTTTAGTCACCACAAGGCACTTACAGCGTGTCCACAGAAAAGTTTATACCCAAACTCTACAGAGAAATGTTGCATATTTTTTTGTATAGTGTCCACACAAAAAAATCTATCCCATAACTTGATAAAGAAATGTCTTTTTAAAGTTAATTTTGTGACGTCATTTGAGAGTTGCTCACTCATATGTCTTGTGCTCTATGCTTCAATAAATTGCTTTTGTTCTGTTTTTGATTAATTAATAAATCTTTTTCTGAGAGGTATTTGTGAAAAAACATGACTAATGAAATATCATATGCGCAGGTAAAATGTAATATATCCTTATGAGAAAATTGACCTTTTCAAGAAAAAAATTGTACACAAAACATGGGAGAGCAACTCGCTGATGACATCACAAAATGAAAACTTTAAAAAATGTCTGATCCTTGACCAATTTTTGTCAAACCCTTCACTCGTATATTTTGTTTGTGTTTCTGCTTTTATTAAACCAACTTAACTTTAGAATGGACTTTCCCTTTAATACTGTGATTACTTGAATGTTACCACTGTGTCAGATTCTTGGTGATACGTGCACGAGGGGTTGTCGGTTCTGCTCAGTGAAGACTGCTCGGAAACCCCCTCCACCAGAACCCTTGGAGCCACTTAACACAGCCACCGCCATCGCCTCCTGGGGTGTCGACTACATCGTCCTCACATCCGTCGATAGAGATGGTGAGGTCATTGAAAATAATAACCTTTTTTTACTGAAAAATGTCCAGTGGAAAAAATATTCTCAGAGTCAGGGGCTACTTTTGAGTCTGATGTCACAAGATAAATACACTGAACCTTGTCGCACATCATGCGCTATGAGCAAAATCATGTGCTCCCATGTCCTCTCTTCTCTTATCTGTGGGGACTCTTTTTTGCATTTCATCCTGAGCCCTTGGGTGCTTTTTTCAATCATGATATATAAAGTGTGATATGTTTGAAAAAATCCTGCTTTGTGACTACTCAGCCAATTCAGTTTTGTTTTTCACAGAGATGTGGATAAATAGTGATAATCTGAAACCATATATTGATTCAAAACTTTGATCGCTATTGATGCTAAAGCAATCAGCAAGATGTGGCTGATCCTAAGCTAAATCCATTGTAGCTTTGACAGTAACTATGTTTCATGCATTTTGTGCAGATGTGATAAAGCTAATCTGCAGTTGATTTGTACTCATTTATGTGGTTAAGGGTATCGTAACTATGAGCCCCAGGACTGCTCCCGGGAGCGTCCTGAGGTTTGTAAACAAAAAAAAAATACAACATGGATTAAAATCATCTTTAAACCAGCTACGAGAATATTCAGGTATATATTCTCTGTAATTATGTGCAACACATGTGAGTTTTAAACAATTAGAATTGCTCAAATTTACTGATCTAATCACAACTCTCTTGCTCCAAAGCTCTGTGTCACGCAGCCCGCTGACTGCGTGAGTGGGCTGGTCGCAGTAACTTAACTATGCAGTGCCAGACAGAATGCAACTTCCACAAGTTGTGTCGTTTACTAGTTCAGAAATGTGGCCATGATGTGGTTGATGTACAAAGAGTTCATGTGACATTCCTCAGTCGAACTGTCGAGGCTTTAGTCAAAACTGAAGTCCTGTGATAAAAACTAATTTAAAAACAAAGCAAAGCATGATAAACACAAGAGTAATGTCTGTGTGGACGTTATGTCCTAATACTGGTTTTTAGAGTCTCATTGCCTATTCAGTCCTGAATGGAATACGGTGAATTAACTGCCAGTTTCACATTATAGCTTTTGTTTCTTATCTTCTATGTTCAGATTTAGCAGATGGAGGGTCAGCCCATTTTGCAGAGACTGTGAGGGAAATCAAGAGACAGTAAATATCTTCTTTACCCTTGCTCTATCATTAAGGACCAATTAGTCTCAGGTCTTATGAAAGTCCTATTCATTTTAAAGGGGTGACAGTGCTCAAAAGTTGTGAAGTGAGTATATATTTGAAAAAATGGCAATGGGAACTCATTTGTTGCAATGGCTCGCAAAATATTGTTGTGCAATTATTGCAGTAAAAAAATTATTTTTAATCTACCCATTGATTACATTTCAATTGAGACGTTCCAAATGTGTCTGTATGCTAGTATATTATCATTATCTCATTCTTGTAAATGTGTATTTTGTTTATTAAATGCCATTTCAGATAATTTGTCTTTGAATGACATGTGTATGTGAGTATTTGCACATACAGTTTTTTATATTAGGCTAATGTATATTTGAATCTACAGGGGTGACATACCATGCACATGCTAATGAAAATTTTCAGTCATAGAATGTGATGGACTGCTCACAGTTTGTCCCTGGTGAGAATGAGTTATGAGATTAATGATCTAAGTACCAAGCCATAAATACGACCGGTACATGTATTGAGCAGCACTGAGTGTTGCTAACCTGAGGAAGTCAGGAGACATTTGTATTTATAATAATGATAACTCAGCTATCAACCATTCTGAAGATGACTGCCCATTTCCATGTGTAGAGGGGTTGTTTGCAACCAGTGGAAAAAATTACAAGGGGGGGGGGGGGGGGCTCCACCATGCAAACAAAGAGCCCCCGGAAACAAACACGTTTCCCTGGCTGCTAACATGTAGATTTTGACCTCTAGAATGGAGTAATGAAATGTTTTGAAAAGTGTCTGGAAGGTATGTAGTATCATATCCTTTGATCAAACTGGAAATTCATATGATTGTGAAATCGCATCCCACTTTTCTGTGCTTTCTCCCACACCTATAGAAGCCCAGACATGCTGGTGGAGTGTCTGACCCCAGACTTCAGGGGGGACCTAGAGGCCGTGGAGAGGGTAGCTGTTTCTGGTCTAGATGTCTATGCGCACAACGTGGAGACCGTCAGTAGACTCCAGAAGTGAGAATTCAGCTCTCACCATTTTACGGATTCAGTATCGATTTTAAACAATCACTATTGTCATCATCATCATCACTTCTGTTTTGTGTCCATTTTCGGGTTGTCTGTCTGTCCGTCCCGAATCCATTTAAGCAATATCTTGAGAACTATGAACCAGATTTGCATCAAACTTGGTACATGTGTGTATTGGATGGAACTAATGAAGTGTGTAAAATAGGGGTCAAATCTGATTGAGGTCAAAGGTCAATGAACTTTGTAAAAATTGCCCAATATTGACCTTTTTCATAATAAATCCAAATCCAAGGATGCAATTCTCATTAAACATGGTACAAATATAGGTCACTATTTGGGGGTAAACTGGTGATATGTTTTGTAAAATTCCTGAAAGGTCAGAGGTCAAAGGTCAATGAATGTTGCCAAAATTGGCTAAAACTGCCCCAAACTTTACATTTTTCACAATAAATCTAAATCCAATTGCGCAATTCCAACCAAACATATTGAAACGATGGATCAGTACTTGGGGATAGACTGGTGACATATTTGGTGAAAATGCTGGAAGGTCAGAGGTCAAAGGTCAATGAACTTGCAAATTCACAATAAGCCCAAATCCAAATCCAATGGTGCAATTCTAACCAAACATGGTACAGAGATGTATCACTTTATGGAGGTAGACTGGTGAAGTTTGGGTAATATTACGAAATATCAAAGGTCAGTGAACTTCACCACAAATTGTCTAAGTTTAAGCAAACTTGATACAAAAATGGATTTAGGCAGACTGGTTAGATTGCAAGTCAAAGCTGTAAGAGGTCAAAGGTCAATGAACATTGCCAGACTTGGCTTAACATGGAAAAACAGAATATAATATTTTCATTTCACATAGGAATTCAATGGTACTTTGCCCACCAAATATACACATTTTCTGTGAATAAATCTAAATAGAGCTAGCAAAGAGGCGGAGGCATATTTGTCGACTGTGTGGGAGTCGAATTGCTCTAGTTTCATATACTATGAGGAAGGATGTTGTCTTTCCTTAAAGACAGTGTGTCCGATTTGCAAAAGTCATTAAACTTGGCAGGAATCAGCAGTATACCCTAGTGACAACATAAATGAAATCTCACAGTCATAGCTTCACAAACATTTTCAGGAAAAGTGAAAAACTAGCCTTGTTTATGTTTGAAAAGCGCCAACCATAGTCTACATTCAAAATTGTATTGTCCCTGTCAGCACGTGATGCGAGCATTACTCCCATTGAATGCATGCACTGTGGAGCAGACCGATGGGAACCATAGTGCACAGCGGTCCCTGGACTCTAGACTGTAGGTTTTGGGCGACCAGCTGAAAACCTCCTCAAAATCTAGACTGATATAATTTCACTTAAAATCAGTTTCCAGTTCAATTATCGGGAGGAAAGTTCTGATACAGTATCTTCTTCCAATTCCGAATCTTCTACACAATTTAATTCTTGACCTGCAAAAGGGACATCCTGACGTTAATGGTCATTTTTCACATAGCAGTTTTAGGTCTTCAGTCAGAAGTGTTTGATATGGTGCATGTTTTTCTTTATAGCAAGGACAGTAGCAGTGACTTTTTTTTTTCATTCCCTAGGACTGAACATAGCATCAGCTTGGATGTTCTTTTCATGATGAGAGTGTACTTTTAGATGCTATTTAGAGAAATGTAACACTGTTTGTAACACCTTGTGGTTACATTCTTTAAAGATTTTTGTATCCTTTTACTGTGGTTAAAAAGCAAATGATCACTGCTTTTAGCTTGAATTTGGGTTTTTAAACCAAAACCAAATGAGAGAAAGAAGAGGAAAGTGGTGGTGGAAAAGTTTGTGAGGTAGTCCCAGAGAAAGGAGAGAAATGGAATATATCACCATCTTATCATCTTATATAGGTTTGTACGGGACCCAAGAGCAAACTACAAGCAGACACTATCAGTCTTGGAGCATGTGAAGAGCGTTCGACCTGAGGTCTTCACCAAGTCGTCCATCATGCTGGGACTTGGAGAGTCAGACAATGAGGTCTTCCAAACATTAAGGGGTAAGTGGGGAGGATGAGATGGGAGGGAGAGAGAAAAGGAGGAGAGTTGGTGGAGGGCTGTGTTGATTAGTTCGATTCAAAGGAATAGTATTATTGATTCAAGATTACATTTTAGTTTTGTCCACAAAAAAAGTGCTAGCACGAACTATAGAAATAATTTCTTCCTACTTTAAACCTGATATAATAACAATCACAGGAGGAAAGGAATAATCAACCTATTTCTCACAGTTTCATCACATTTTTGTTTTAAGTACTCGGTATAGAAATGGTGATTTCTAGCCTACAAGTAGTTTCTTCTGCATTCTCATTCATCACCCTATTGCTGTTTCTGCTCCTGCCCCTGCCCCTTCTCCTCCCTAGACCTGCAGTCAGCTGGTGTCAGCTGTGTGACGCTGGGCCAGTACATGCAGCCCACCAAGCGGCACCTTAAGGTGGCAGAGTACGTCACCCCAGAGAAGTTCAACTACTGGCAGAAGGTTGGAGATAAGATGGGTTTTGCCTACACGGCCAGTGGACCCCTCGTCAGGTCCTCGTATAAAGCAGGTGAGATTTGGCCATCACTAGGCAACTGGATTTCAAAGATGGTAATCCCAAAGTCCTTTCCAGAGGAAAGGTAGCATTAGTATTGCAGAATTTGTTCCTAATGCAAATTGGGAATGGTTTGGATATGCCCATTGTTTATTTCCAAACAAATCATGGGCAAAGTTTTATCAAAACTTAGTTTTGTGGGTGCACAAATCTCTGTGCATGCATTTATCTACAGATGATTTCTGCTTGTCTATTAGTGTGTGTTATGAATCAGTCTCCTAAGTGTTCTCAAACATGTATTCTGAAATTCTAAATCTTCCTAACTTGAATTTCAAACATTCAAAGCACATTTAATTTCAAAAATTTCTCTCTATGCTTCAGCAGATAGTCAGGAGGAGATTTACAAAGAAACTTTATAAGAATTGCAGAATACCTCATAGGGAAAAACACATTTTTTTGTCAAATGTTGAGTGATAAAGACAATAGTGCAATAGCACAATCTAGGATTTGGTGTGCTGATAGGGTTGGTGATCCACTGTGTTTTCTCTGAAGTGAATTAGTATCCCAGAAAAGGGCTGTCTTCATATTGTCATTTGGGACATGCTCTGCCCAAATTGAATTGCATAAACTCTTTGCTGACACTGACAGTGTGCATTTGCCATATTTTAAAAAATATCACCTTTACTCATTTCCTTGATTTTAATGATTGAGGTGTTATATTTTTCTGCAGAATGTGCCTTCTTCCTTGAATCACCACTTTTTCAATTGTTTTGTTTAATAGGAAATGTAGTCTACACTTCCAGGTTGATCAAACAGTACATACATGTACATGTAGCATGGTGGATGGAACTGGAAAGTGATGGGCACAAGATCTGGATATTCATTATATATTTGATAGGCTAAAAATATTAGCCTTCTATGAAACTCGTGTCAGTATGTTGTGTATATTCTTTCCTCACATCACATTACTACAGGTAGAAAATCAGATTCTTATGCCTCTGCCAAGAAATGGCCAGTGGCATTATGTTTTCGGGTTGTCCGTCCGTACGTACGTATGTCTGTCCGTCTGTCCATCCGTCCCGAATCCGTTTAGGCAATATCGTGAGAACCGTGAACCAGATTTGCTTCAAACTCGGTACATGTGTGTATTGCCTAAAACCAATGAAGTTTGTAAAATTGGGGTCAAATCTGATTGAGGTCAAAGAATGAACTTTGTGAAAAATTGCCCAAAATTGACCTTTTTCACATCAAATCCAAATCCAAGGATGTAATTCTCATCAAACTTGAAAGTTTGAAAGGTCAGAGGTCAAAAGTCAATGAACTTTGTGAAAAATTGCAAAAATTTGACCTTTTTCACAATAAATCCAAGTCCAAGGATGCAATTTTCATTAAACATGGTACACAGATGGATCACTACTTGGGGATAGACTGGTAAAGTTTTTGGTATAATTCCTGAAAGGTCAGAGGTCAAAGGTCGATGAACTTTGCCAAAGTTGGCTAAAAACTGCCCTAAACTTTATATTTTTCACAATAAATCCAAATCCAATAGCGCATTTCCACCCAAACATGGTGCAAAGACGGATCACTACTTGGGGCAAGACTGGTGACATTTTTAGTGAAATTGCTGAAAGGTCAGAGGTTTAAGGTCAATGAACTTTGGCAAGAATTACGTTAAAATTTCCCCCAAAGTGATATTTTTCAAAATAAATCCAAATCAAATGGTGCATTACCAACCAACTCTGGTGCAAAGATGGATCACTACTTCGGGGTAGACTGATTACATTTTTGGTGAATTTTTTTAAAGGTCAGAGGTCAAAGGTCAATGAACACATTGAATCCAAATCTAATGATTTGATTCAAACAAAACATGGAACAGAGATATGTCACTTCATGGAGGTAGACTGGTGAAAGTTGTGGTAAAACTCTTGAAAGGTCAGAGGTCAAAGGTTAATGAACAAAATTGGCTGAAAATTGCCCCCAAATTGATATTTTTCACAATAAATCCCAATCCAATAATGCATTTCAAGAAAACATGGTACAGAGATGAATCACAAGGATGGATTTAGACAGACTGGTTAGATTGGAAGTCAAAGAAGTAAGAGGTCAAAGGTCAAATGAACATTGCCAAACTTCGCTTAACAGAAAACAGAATATATTTTCATTTCATATAGGAATTCACTGGAACATTCCCAACCAAACAAACAGATTTTCTGAGAATAATCTAAATAGAGCTAGCAAAGAGGCGGAGGCATATTTATCGACTGTGTGGCAGTCGAATTGCTCTAGTCTTTGTTTTGAAGCTAGACTAGTGCTGAAGGCATTGAAAGTGAAACTACATTGTTTTTAAATTTGTCAGTCATGAAGTAAGGATTCAGACGAGCTCTTTCCTGCTTCTCAGTAATGAAAGAACAGTGAGAGATGGGGAATATTGAATAATTCTTCATTGTTCATTATAAGCACTTGTGGTAATTGTGATAGAGCTGATGCTGATGGCTGTCGTCTTTAGTTATGATTGTGCCAGTTGTTATTCAGTGTAAGGTTTCATTGTGCGGCTATATTAGCAGCTTGGTTGGCTTGTGAAGAGAATACACTTAATTCATACCAAATGACTGATATTGCCTCTAATACACAGTTTTACCTCACACTAGCAGAGGTTGCATGTTGAAGTGAGGGGAAGTGTGTAGCATTAGAAAGTACTCTAACCTGCATCTTCACAGCAGGAAGTGGCTGTGAGCGTGTTCGCTGTTAATAAGATTCAATTATATTGAAGTTTGCAAATTCAAACACTATGGATATGGGTCAGCTGTATGGCATTTTAGCAGTCATCTTCATTGGCTGTGTGATAATATGCTTCCTCAGTGTCCGGGGACAGAAGAAGTATGGGTGTTGTCAATGCCCCTGTACTCCTAGAGAAGATGAACTGTCTGCAGTCAAGATCGAAGGCCATGACTCGGCGGTGTCTCCAGTGGAGTTGAGGCAGACTGTGGGACGGGGCGAAAGGCGGTCTAACACCTGGCCATCGGAGACCAAGAGGCCCACTCATCCCTCAGCCAGGGTCACCAGGGGAGATGGCAGTGGCCTGCAGAGCGAGTACCAAGACAGCAGTGTCATCTTCAGCAGCAACTCCATGTGCCTCAAGGTGATGAGTGAGGATGGGGAGGAGAGGTTTGAGGTTCTCACAGATGGAGAGGCTGGACTTAGGAGGAGGGACACCTTGAAGCGGGTGCAGTCAATCATGAGCAACTTTGAGGAAGAGGTGCTGAGGAGTGTGGAAGCCTTGGACCAGGCTGGGGCAGGAATGTCTGATTCCTTGACCAATGTAGCAGGCTCCTTCAGCTCTCCTGGAGGAGATTGTCCTAATGGGGGAGGCGATGCAGACAAAGTCATCTGGATTGTGGGTGAGGAAGATGGTATTGGGTCAATGGAGACAACAGATGATGAGGAAGAACATGTTGAGCTGTTCATCTCTGATGCTAAAGACCAGGCGGCCAGTGAGACAGGAGCAGCAGGTGTCATGGTCAGGATAGATGGTCCTGATGAGATGGATGCTGCCTCTAAGCATCTTGTCTGCCAGCCAGGAGAGAGTCCTGTTCCCTCTGTGCTGAAGTACCGCTACTCCATGGCGAGGGAGGAGATCCTGTGCTGCTCCTCCAATACCTCATCCCTGGCCCTGGAGTCCCCCTTTCTGGACTCGGACCTGCAGCTGCAGCAAGGGCCGGGGCTTGCCTGCAGCTTCCTGCAGGCCACCCCTGACAACCCCTGGCACCCATTCATGCTCTACCGCTACTCCGTTTCTCTAGAGGAAGTCCAGTTCCCCTCTCTGGTTCCCCGCTCACCTCTCCCCTTTCCCCATCCTCTCTTTCGCCCATCACTTGAAGATGAAGACAGCGACGTCTTCTATGATGCCAGATCTACGCTGGGAAGCACACGCTCCTCACTTCTTGAGCAGAAGGAGATACCTCGGTCTCCACTCCTTGATGAACCTCAGATGCTTCCACCAAGGAGTCCTTCCCCAGACATTGTGAGTGGTGAGGACGGGCAGCTACCAAGCAAATCTCTGCACCGTCGATCCGTCTTTGTCTCAGCCCCGTCCACCTTCCCTCTTATGGAACCTCCCAGGAGGTGCAGCAGTCTGCAGAACCTGCTGTCCTGATCTTGTGACTGAATATTTCAATATATCAGTGTCTATATCATCTACAGTTTTAATGGTAATTTTAGTGCTGTAAACATATTCAAACACTTGTGCTGTACCTTATTATATACTTTTATACTTGATAATTTCGTAAACCGCACTTATGACCTGTCAGTACGAAAACAAGATAAAATCAAGAGGCATTACATTCCACTTTCTTTCAGATGAACTCATTTCAGTTTAACGCTCACATTACCAAGCCTTGAAAACCCCATTGGCATACTTCTTGTCTTAATGCCAATGGTAATGAAAGAGTTACGCTTTCACAAGATAAATATTATTATGCCAATATTTACTTCAGTTAGGTCCATTAACTCCTGCCCCAATGAATAAAGCCCAGTGCCATGCTGCTAATCCCCATTGTGCCCGCCCCAAATCCATCCTGTGCCAAGTTTATTTTGAGGCCTCGTTAGTTGCGCTTTAGTTTCTGTGTTGGTATTTTCGAACCACTATATTTTGAAACCTATACACTTTTACAGAAAAACTTGTACACAAAGTTGTAGAAAATCTTATCAGCTTTATTATGATATCAAATTTCTACAGAGATCTTATTTTCTTGTTTTGTTATAAACTAATAATAAACGTTAAGTTGTACTTTTTATTTTGAAGTCATTTCTGTGCTATATTCAGTTGAACTGCATACATGCTTCTTTATCTTCAGATCATATTCATAATGTTGTATGTTTATATGGTAACTTGCATTTGGCATTTTGTGAGAAATATTCCCCTTGGACCCCACAAGTAGGCTATGCCTTGACTAGAAACGATTGGGTACACAATGTACATCCTGTGTTTTGTTCCCTTATTTGCATGAGGGAGTGATATGGTACATCTTGTATATCAAATACAAAACGCTAAATTATTCGAGAAAATCCAATCTGAAAGGTGTAAACAAACCTGTGTAATCCAAAGCCGATAAGCTGGTGCATGCGATGAACAATAGCGTGTGCGAAGCATTCAGTACATGTGCAATGAGCATGAGCAATGACTGCTATGACGAATGCAAGCAAGGGCGCTTCTGGCACTTGAACGGTAGCGCCCTTGCCTGAACAAAGCAGTCGATCGATAGCGAGCTAGCGTGTATGAAGCACCGTAACAATAGCATGTTTGCAGCTCTATGGCACAGTTAAATAAAGCACTGTAAGAGTTAATGGAGACATACAAATCATCCAACAATTTTCGTATTTCCTTTATTTCTTTATTTGTTTGTGTGCTAATGGATCACAAATTACCTCTTAATTGCGTAAGACTTTCAAAGCAAAATTTAATACATCCATTTTATACTATTTGAGAAATGCAACATGTGATGATTGCTGATGTTTATTGCATTGGAGTACCTTTTCCAATCCAACCAGTTTGTGCAATGTTTAAGTTAAGGGGTAGTTGTAGTAACGATTACAGGTCATAGTCATGGCAGACCTGTTATACCATCATAATGATGGTCCAGATATTGGATAATTTTCTATGGAACCAATTGGACTCCATTGATTACTTGTCAGTCTAGTAGTCTGGACAACTCCTACCCCTAACCTATAACTCCGCTGTTCACAAGATTGCTTGCAGATATCTGGAAATTCATTTCATGCTGATATTATACCAAAAGTGTGGCTTTAATTGCATTTTGCAATATGCTCTCAGTGTTGCACATTTTGTGCAAGGAACCATCACAGTGTCAAATTTCATATCTGTCCATCTACCTTTCAGTCGGTAGTATGGGTACTGTGAAGGATTTTGCCTTTTCTAATAGCAAACTTCAACCAACTGCTACCATTACTCAGCCATGTTAAAACTTTCTATCATCATTTTTACAAATTACAGCAGTATGTGGAAAAAAAAAAGAGTTTTTCCTGACAGACAAATAGAAACATATTTGTATGCCATTCATATTTCCTTTTCTTCCTCTTTCTTTATTCTCTTTTCCATTTCTCCCTCACCTGCAATTAGAGGCAAATAATAAGTACTTTTATCGTATTCTTGTAGTTGTCCTTTAAAGACAAGTTAGCCCATGTGCAAAAGCATGCCCTAATGATAACATGTATGAAATCTATGGTAAGTCAAAGCTTCAGAGACCTTTTCAGGAAAAGTGGAAAACCATCCTTGTTTACATTTGATATGTAGCGATTATAGCCTACATTCATAATTGTTTTGCCCCTGTCAATGCATGATGTTTTGGGAAGCTGCCATTGCTCTCATTGAACCTATATACCGTGATGTGGACTATGGTCTCTATACTATAGGTTTCAGATAACCTGCCCAAAAACCGCAAAATCTAACGATCGCTATGATTTTGCCTCAAGTCAGTTTCAAGTTCTAATATTGGGAGGGAAGTCCTTATAAAGTATTTTATTCCATTTCCATGGTTTATTCAACATTTTTTTTTACCTGCAAAAGGGCTACCCTGCATTTAATCTGTTAAGAACTCAAATTGGACAGCTTGGACAGCGTACATGTATCTCTCACTGTATAGGCACTCAGCTTGAGCAACATACCTGTCAGTGCAGTGGTACAATACAACTTTTTCACATATAGTACTTTTTAAAGTAATTATGTATCAATTTTGCAGGCTTCTTCTTTATGGGGACATGAGTAACGGCATATGCTGATATGTTATGCATGAAACCAAGTCAAGCATTCATCTGTGCATTCTGTTTCCTCTTCTTATCATTCACAGGGGAGTTCTTCCTGACGAACATGGTGAAAGAGAAGAGAGGGGAATCAGCACACTTAGCCAAGCCAGAAGACACAAACAAGGAAGTACCTCAATAAACTACAGGCTGAGCTGGACACTCAGGCATTGTATTAGCATCATCACGTGTGGGAGAGGAGTTTTAGTTTCACTCTGACAGGATGGGTGAGGCATGGCTCAATCCGTGACCTTTGTGTGCTGAGTATCGTTAATTGTTCAGATAAAAGTTTGTCTTGTCTCGAGAAGGTCAGCAATTTTCTGCATCCTCTGTAGCCAAATTCACCACTACTAGCTATCATTATCAAAATTTAGAGACATTTTTGCTCTGACACTGTTATCTGGTTTATTCAATGCTCACTTGATTCGAGTTTGGCACATTCAATTTTTTTTTTCGATTTTAGACATTCTTTGTCCAAGTTTCTAACATGAATCTTTTTTTTCTGACCAGACTCAGAGAATGTTCATGCAGCATTGAAAAGACTTTCTTTGTGAAAACAAATTTGGTTAATTTGCATGCGTTAACAAATAAAAAGCAAATAATATTATGTTAGGTACCGGAATTGATGCCCGAGTTCTTCACCATGTTGTGTTTGGGATTGGTGTACTTGTAGTTATTGCAACATCGAGAGGTACATTAATAAAGAGGTAATAAGACTTCCATTTTAAGAGTAATATACGGGAGTATAATTTACTTTCTCCAAACAACAAGTCACATAGTCCAGATTCAATATCATATGTTGAGCAGCCAAGGTATAGGTGTTAGCTTTGTGATGGTCTGCACTCCCCTCCTCTCACGAGGGGTGCACACTCATTATATTCCTAGTCCATTCTCATGGTGGTTTTCACACATAGAATCTGTTCGGGGAAAGGGTCTTATTTCTTACTAATCAAACAAGGGGGCTTTATTATTGGGCGGTAGATAGGAAGTCTTTTCTTTCAGGGGTATGGGGGTTCTTATCAGGTACCTGTATATTCAATTTGGGGTTTATTTGGCTGGGAGTAAGTTATTAAACTAGTGTTCTGAATGGGGAGTCTGGTATCACAGGGTGGGTTTTATGTAAATTGGGGCGTATTAACTAATATCATGTACTGAGGGGGTGTAGACTGGTACTTCCATTACTTAACAGTTAAGAGCCAGAGAGCTAGAGTGGAGCCTATGATGCACTTCTCAGCTGACTTCAATCAATCTGTAGGAACACACGAATCCAATTGCATTTGATTGCAATCAGTTCCAGTCAGCGTTTGCAATTACACTGTACTGTGCAGTTAATCTGGGGCTCCACTGTATACATGTACAGTGTATATGATAGTGAGAAATATTTTTGGAGTATGCCCCCATTATGTCCTCAGCATTACCAGCTTTAGTTGGGGGGGGGGGGGCAGTTTGGACTCACCCCCCCCCCCCTCACCATGCTCCCCATCAGCACAACACACCTTTAAACCAAAGTTTGACATTTGCAGTTGAATGTGCAAGGCTGTGATATCTTGGTTGAGCATAGACTATTAAACTGTTTAAACAAAATCTTAGCCCATTGCTCATGGTTAAATTTTGGGGCTTTGTGAACACTGATTCACTTATTTGATACATCAAACTTTGACATAGAACAGCATTTAACAGCATTAAATAGGGATAAAAGATAATGAATTCTTCAGTCTCAAAAGCTTATTCAGATTCACCTGTGCATGAAACAAATTTACTTGAATGAGTACATGTACATTTACTTCATTTTCAACTTATAGTATCCATTGCGTGTGAATAGTATATTGAGACCAAGGCAAAAGATATTGAATAGGAAAAGGGCAATTAATTATAAGAAGCTAAAACAAAAACGGAAGAAGGTTTTTTTTTAATTGGTCATTGGTTGTCTTTATGAAGTATAATATTGCACAGGAGAATTGATGTTTATGAAGTCTTGTTTATAATGATATATGTTTATTATTACAGAATGTAATATACATCTTTAAATCTGTTGTTGGAGAAAAATAAACTTTTGATGTAGAAAAATGAAATAAAACTTATTTTATTATAGTTTAATATCGTTTTCTTGTGATATTAGTTATGCAAGTGTGGTAAACATTAGTACATCGTCTTACAGCCTAGAGATATTGTGACAGAAAAGATGTTTGTTTTGTATGAAATCTGATACTGTGTGTGGGTGTAAATTGAATGTATGATTTACTTCGATGTGGATTTTTTTAATATTATTTTTTATTTATAAATATTAAGTGTGAATTAATGTTACTACAGAGTGAGTCTGAAATAATTGCCCATCTTTTGGTCTTGTTTGAAGCATGAACATATACCAGTCATCATGGGTTCATAATCACGCCTTGGTAGAGTTCCAACATATTTTGGTACCTTTTTTTTTTTTGTGTGTGTGTGTGTGTGTGTTTTGTTTTGTGTGTGTGTGTGTATGTAAGTGAGTATGCATGTGTGAGTGGGGGAGGGGGGAGTACTAGTACACAGCTTATGCATGGCATAGTAACACACACACACACTTCCTCTTTCCCCATGTGTCCCTCTCTCACTTTCTCTATCCGTGTCTCTCTCTAGCTCTCACTCTCCCATGCACAAACTCTACCTTTCTCTATCATCACATTCCCTTTCTTCCATTTCCACTTCTCTCTCTCTGACTCTCCCTCTCTCTACCTCTGCCTCTGTCGGTCTGCCCCTCTCTCTGTCTCTGTCTCTCTCTCTGTCTCTCTCTTAAAACATATATTTTGACCCTCATCCCCCTCAAGTCTCAGCCCCTATCACATACCACCACAGAGGGAAGCCACTCACTAACACATATCATACAGATACACACAATACGCTAGCATACACATTTAACAGTGTAAATAACTTATTTGAATAAATTTAACTTAAAAGATTTTCTTTCAGACATAGCAAGGATTATTTAATTTGGTTAAAGGTTTGTACCAATACAGAAAAACAGGCCAGTGTTTTGCTGCCACCTCAAAATACGATAGGAGCTACTTGTACAATGGCAAAGCGGTTCACTGCTTCTCTAGCTGGAGGGTAGAACCCCCGGGTAGAACCCACTGAACTATACCACGTAGTGGTACTTGTTCAGTGGTAGATCCTCGCGAACGGACAAACGGCTGGCACTGCAGTTTCAACAAACCTATGATCGCGCATTGCACCTTTAATTTAGCCGCCAAGCAAATTGTCCCCATTTATGCCAAAAGAGGGCTTCAATAAACCGTATTAGACAAAGATTGCAAGGATGGCTACAAGAATTGCATTGATGAATGCGAGAAAAAAGTAAGCATTCTTTTAGCTGTTTTTCCGCCTTTTTTCAAATGAGTTTAATGTTCCATTTTTGAATATCTTACTTCAAATAATGTTAAATGTTTGCATGCAATTTATTTGAATTGAATACTGTGACCGGATACTACGTAGCGGGAGTACGGAATGAACAAGGGAGCTTATGGCCGAACCCAGCCGGCCAGGGACGGGAACGTGCGGCTGCTGTTGATGCTCTCTTTTTGTCCATTATGTCCATGGCGCGGATCTGTGATCCTGCGTGCATCATTTGTATAGGGGCCCATTTGCTTATCTGGGTCCTGGGGCATTGCTTATTTTGGTATTGCTCGATGCACTATGGGATTCAATAATTTGGGTATCATGCACTTTACCGACTTGCGTCCTACTACTAGCGACGAGGCGGTCAAGGTTAGCAACGAGTGCCCGACGTCATCAATCCCCGATGTGAATGACTTATTGAGTTACTTTTTGGGTCCCTACAAGTTAGAGGTCGAGATACGATTGCCATGGGTTTCTACAGTGGCTCGCTAGTTTCCAGAGTGTTTTGGGTGACAATATCCATCCGCCGAAACACCTAGTCCTAGTTCCTCAATATTCTGTCCTAAATAAATACCTCAAAATTAGGGTTAGGAATAACCGTCTCATTTGGGGAATTCTTTAATCAACATTACTTCTTTGGACATACCCCCGAATAGAGAAGGTATATCCACACCACAGGGCACAGGCAACTTGGTGATAAAGTACAATGTACAGTTCAATGCGTTAAGTAGAAAACTAGGCAATTCCGTACAATAGGGGACCAGACAGTATCGCACAATGTATAATGCACACAAATGGGAACAGTGCAATACTGATTGTCGTCGGCAAAAAGTGACCTAGTAATCACCTTTTTTGACGAATTAAGCAGCGAAAATTTTGTCTAGGGTTTAGGGTCAGTGTTAGGTTCAGAATTAGGTTTACACATCGACAAGTTAAATTGTGTACAACAGATAGCGGAGCGTGGTCGCTAGCGGTCGTGTACAATTTTGCTTATTACATGACGTCATCCAGCCACTGCCGAGAGCCAATTTATGAATGAAAATATAGTAAGCATGCGCAGTGCAAGCCTTCTATATCACCACACAGTATTCCACCAAAACAAGTGTGAAATTCTCTATCACCTGTTTGTTGGAATTTGTAGAGTCTATCGCAACATGCACAAAGTCAATTGGCTTCCAGGTTTCGAAGCGTCACGTAATATGCATGAAGTTGCAGAGTTTTGATAATTTTCGATCGATACCGGAGCGGTCCGATCACGAACCAAGACCATTTCCTGCGTACACAACGTGACCGGATATTGTTATCACTATCGATACTTCCACACGCAGTCCGAAGGCAACCACGTGGTCATGACGTGATCTGCGCGATTGCCCAATTAGCGGTCTCCGAATCGCTGTGCGCAGACGATCTATCCGTTGTACACAGTCTATGGACAATAGGTCGTTGTGGTTTACGGTTAGGGTCAGGGTTAGGTTTAGGGTTAAAATTCATAAAATTAGTGGGATACCCTGGTCCCCTATTGTACGGGATTGCCGAAAAGTACCCAAAACTGTAGAAAGTCTATGGGAAAATGGATTTTGAGACTATCATAGATACCTCGTCTTAAATTTACCCATCTTTCAAGCTATGGTGCAACAAATCTACTTCAATCAAAATTAGATGTATATTATAAATTTATGAATTCTAGGGCTAAAATTCAATCAAAATATGTAGAAAGGTGAAAATTAAAGACTTACTTTCCGTCGATCACACATTTATTTATCAAACACTTTTAATATGCTCGAGTCTGAGACTCTGACATAAATTTGACCAATCAGATTGTTCGATGGGTTGTTGGCTTTAAATATTTAAATCGTGAATCGGTTTGACAAAAAAAAAAAAAATAGCACACAGCAAACGAGCGGGAAAAAAATGTGCGCATGCGTAGCATTAGCATTTTCATGTTCAAAATGGCGACCCGCATCGATCGCCATACAGTGTAGGCCTTCAGGTGTAATGTTCAGTGTCTAGGCGTTCAGAGGAGCCAGATGCAATCTCAGCGGATCCAACGTCCTACAGAGACTGATTGTACGGTCTAGGTTAGGAAAGCAATTTATTGGTCTTGGGTTTAGGTTTAGAGTTAGGCCTATGTCTAGATCTAGTTTTTTGTAAGGTCGAGCCAACGATTAATTTACCTTGAATTATAAATCCATCTATCCAAATCTAATCAATTATCCAATTCATTATCTCCTCAGTCAAGTGGTTAAAACCACTAAAACAATAAAGCAAAATGATCCCACAAGTTCCTCGAACATTGTTCTGTCCTCAATATTCAGATGTGAATCAATTGCAATAAACTGAAACAAGCATACATGTATTTCACCACAAAAACATAATTTCCTGAACAATTGATTGGTGTATTAATGGCAGCTTCGTTATAGGGCTTTAACACGGGAGTCAATGCAATGGAAAACACAGCGCGCAATCGCGGTCAACAACAATTACAAAGAAATAAGTGCGCATTATGCATGTATTACGCTTGTCATAGACGAGCTGATACCAAATTCCCATAGACTCATGTGTAAACTTCGCACTTTGATTATTTTTCATGCTATTTCACCTGAAAATATTTCTGTGCTCTGACTCACAAATAATGTTTGGGCTCCTTATTGATTGATAAATTTTTGAGACCTACTACAGCCAAAGCTGTAGTATAGGAGAGTTGGTTTTACTGTGAAACTGTTTTTTCCACTTTTGAGGCCGCAAACCTGCTGTTTTCCCGGATTTGAGCTCTACCAGGCTCAAATTCTTCATAAGCAGGCCTCCGGCCTCCTTCAACCTTAACCTTGTTGCTAAGACAAGTTGGTAAAATGCACAATAATTTTTTTTTTATGTAGTGGGGTTATAATCAATTTCCCCCACTTTTTCAGATGGTTTATATAGATCTCGATAACCGAATTGAGGGCCGGAATATTGGTCCTATTGAATTCTAAAACTAAAACTTTAAAAAGACGCCAGGAGGGACAATATTTAAGAGAGTAAAGAGGAGCCCAAAATCAGCAAAGAAGCTGCCAAGAGCAGCAGAAGCGTAGTAGTCACCATAACACATCGTAGACCTCATCTGGACTGTAATAGTTGCTCAGGCCCTCTGTGAATTGAATCAGTATTTCAGGAGAATTTTGTGTGAAACCGTAAAATCTCTTGGCGGCCTGTTGGCAGCAATACCTAAAAATAGCTATAGCAATCACAACCTCTTGGAAGTATGTAGGCTGCTCTTGACCTGGTGGCTCTTACATAGGACACCAGGAGTATTCTTATTGTTGACTTGTCATGTTATCACACATTCTTTTGAATAAGTTAGGAGTGAATGGTCCCAACATAAAACATAATCATCAAGAATTCTAATCAATTGGCCCATGTATAGGATATAGATCTCTTATTTACAAAGTTGCAAATCCATGATTAAAGTTACAATTACTGATTTCAGTCATCTTCTTTACACCATACCCCTGTTAATATGCAGCCAAAATAAGGAGAATGTGCGTTGTCAAAAATGTCTGGAGATGGGGCACTGGACGTATGAGTGCACAGGCAAGCGGAAGTATGTCCACAGGCCATCCCGCATATCGACGCTGAACAAGAAACTAAAGCAGAAACAGAAAGAACAGGAAGAAGGGGCCAAGAAGTAAGTTCTCCCCAGAGTTTTGTTTTGTTTACAGTTTATAACAATTATGACATCGGGAGGAGAGAATTTAACACTTAATTATTCAGAGGATATTTTTTTTCAGGCATTCTCAAATCTCAGTAAAAACATTAAGATAATTTGTTCAGAAGTTTAGCTCCATTCACACATGGTGTTTAATTTTTACTGTCAAATTGTGACTGTATGCTATGAGAAGGTTTTGTATTCATGAGCAGGAGTGGATACTCAATTTTGTATTGATTGTACTACAACTGTATCACTAAAAAGCCTCATCTGATCTATGGATGATACATCTGATGTACTGCAACAACTCCAGCTATGACGAGAAGTGTATCAACTCACTCTTCAGAGGTCTGAAGAAGCCAACAGGTCCAGTCAGCAAGAGCTTACCTATAATGTATTTAAAATCTCCTGATTGTGCAAGAACATTTTCATAGTCTCACTGAATGATTTGACTGCCTTGCTTGATTCACAGGGCTGATGAGCCAGCGAAGAGCGGGAGCAGCTCTGATGATGAGAGCGACACGTCATCGGGCACCATTGACTCGGACTCCTCCTCCACGCCCAGTAGCTCCAACGACTCCAGTGACGATGAGTCAGACTCCAGCTCCAAGGCAGACACGGACTCAGACTCATCGGGGACCAGCGACTCAGACTCAGACAGCAGCGATAACAGCACACCCAGGAAAAAGCGCAAACGTTGATGCTTCTTTGTCTTGACAGTGAGGTGTTCCTACTGGGTCATTCACTAACTGACCACCGTGTTGAGTTTGAAGTTGCGGTTCAGGTACAGTTGTTTCTGTAGGAGTTGATTCTTCATCTTCCTTTGTATGGTCCAACATGAGCTTCGTGGCCAGGGAGAGGTGAAGCCCGGACAGAATCCATTCAACATGGCAGATAAATGTGTACTCTTACAGGTATATTGGACTAGACATACTGACAAAGCTGCAACAAGACCAGAGATGGGTGTGTTTTACCAAGTAGGTCCGCTGGAACTGTGTTGTGTAACTGAAAGCTGCCGTTGTGGAGGAGGGAGACTCTCAGCATGTTCAAACTTTTGGATTGGATGAGGGTGCATCATCAATGTTCACCTGTGCTCACATCCCAAATGAACCATTGTTTGTCTATGTTTCATCCATACCCTCCAAGAAGATATCAATGTATTTGATGATAATGACAACAACCTTTGCTACCTTCTCATGTACAGTAACAATGTATTTTGTACTTAGTTGTACAGTGGGCACTCATGGTAACAAAATATTGAAATTCATTATTTTTGATTGTTGATGTTTTTCATCTTGTTCCCTTCCAGCTGTGTTACCATTCAAGGCATGTTTGGTAGTTCTACATCCTTGATAGTAACTCAATGGGCCATATTTGGATGTCTAGTTTGGGTGTGCTGTCTAACTTTAGCCATGATGTAAAAGTATGGACAGCAATGTAAAATGTATCGTTAATTTGCAGGTCTAACAATTATGAAATCAAATATGAAATTTCCAAGTCCTGAAAAGGTTCTTTTTACACAGCAGCATATTGTGACAAAGAGTTTTCAATTTGAAATTTTCAAATTGTTATATTCCGAAGGGCTTCATATTTTAGAGTTGTATTGGAATGTTACACTGCAGTCTTGAAACATGACTTCAGAACCTTACTCTGAGCCAATATTGTGTCCAGATGGCATACTTCTTTCAGTATTTATTTTCAACAGCAAAATCCCTGTCCAAACGATATTCATTTGCATTGCAGTCAAATGTAGAGTGTACATGTAGTTCCATAGATGATGCGCTAGTAACATGATAAAAATTACTTGTGATGCTGATGTAAGGTATGTACAGTTATGACTCATGGTGCTCAAGAAGTATGGTAACAACACGGCACTGTTATAGTTTCTAGTGGTCTGTCATTGCTTCAAAATGCATAAGAGTTCTCAGGCTTTGGCATGGCTGACTATGACTGTAATGTCGTTGAATTTCTTTTTTAGGATTGATGTTCATGTCTTTTCTGGCTCTGTTCAAAAGTGGTAGTGACATGCCTGCTTGAAGTGGTAGGAAAATTTTCAATAGAGCTTGAAGTTTGTAAACTGAAAGTAATTGGGCTCGTGATGGCTGATATACTTTCCATTGCTACATTGGGACCCAATCAAATGGATACATGTACCGGTACCAGTTACCATCTGAAATGTCAAATGCGAGATGATAATAGTCAATGGGTCTATGGATTAATCTAATTGTATTCATGGACAAGATACCAGGTGTGTGTGTTTCCATGTACAGTGAACGCTCTTGAGACGTATCTTACTTATTTTTGGAACAGTAACCATTACTTTGCCTCATGTTCATCAATGACTGTTCTATTTTTTTTATCAGGGTTGAAAATAAATTGAAGAGTTTGGCATTTAAGGAAAGTGGTAATTCATTACACTTTTGACAAAATATGATACTCTTCAAAGCAATGTTCAAAGATCCAACGTTCAATCTTGCCTGGAGATATGAATCATTCGAACATCAACATTTATTCAGCACAGAGCTACAATCCAAGCCTCTACATGTATCAAATAAAGAGAGCATATTCTTACAATTTTCAAATTTGTTTATGTTTGTTCTATGCACCAGATCTGCCCAACTGAACTCCTCCGCCCCCCCCCCCCCCCTCAATTGCCTGCGCTCACCCAGCATATATTGTAGGTGTTTTTGTCTCACTGAACGAAGTTCATTATTTTTCTCAAAGTTTCCATTTTACTTGCTCTCATTTCTTTATTTCTGTCTCAATTGTGATCACACTTGGTACAAATGATCCTTGGGTAATACCACATGTGTCTCTTCATGAGGCTGATGGGGTCAAAGGTCATCAAGGCGTCAAAAAGTTTGGAAAAAATATTTGAAATAAAAACTTAGTACAGTACTGTTTATCGATTGCGAAATCAGACGAGACTCGTGGTTCGCGAACCACCTTGTTTTAGAAGTGATTAGTGAATATCACACCTGGATCAAATATAGTGTGATCAACAGTAGACTAACAAATCAGTCTCAGTAATTTAGTTGGATCTGCCGTATTCCACGGTATTTCCAGCCGGCAACCTTCACAACACAATGTCTATAGCTGAACTACCATCTCAGAGCTTATCAGAAGGTTGCATAATATTCATTAATTGAAATGAATTTTGATCACTGCTCAAATCCCATTCTTTGGAGATTTACCAGTATGTAGAAGCCAAAGAAGGTTTAAAAGGTTTCTGTGTTGCCTGTACGTAACTATATTCCAAGTACATGTAGTATGTACACTAGAGCTCAAAGGGATTGGCATAGGGAAAGGGAAAGGAAGGTGCCACAGTTTTAAACCGTGGCATATTTTGCCCATTTTAGCATGAAACCTGATGCTTTTTAGGCTAAAGCATCATGTGTCATGCTGAACTGGACAAAATATACTGCGGTTCAAAACTGCGGCACCTTCCCTTTCCCTATGCCAAAGCCTTTGAGCTGGAGTGTACCTGCATACGTTTACACTGTTTATATTGTATGAAGCTATATAAGTTGCTTACACCAGTATTCTGCCTAATTTCTTATTTTGTCATATTTCAAGTGAAATATCAGCATATTTGTAATATTACTGTCACTGAGGCATGTGTGCAATTTTTTATGTATAACATTTCGTGACAATTTGAAATGATGAAATTTGGCATACTTGTTTGTTCAATCCTTCCAGGAAATAAGAATCAGTGCTTGTACTGTAATCAGTCTTATTAATATTTGATACATTAAATATGATCACATAAACAATATTATGTTTATTTTGATGTTCAGTATAGTTGATAAAGTGCTGTATGCATTCATACAATTAAAATAAAGTCTAAACCAAATGTACATACTCAGAAGTATACTTCAAATTGTACAATGGACAGTAAATGCCATTCAACCTTGTCACTTTCTGTATCAAGTTGTCCTGTAAAGTTAATGGCTTTTAGCATCAGGATATAAACACATTTATTATCTAGTAGGCCTAGATTATATACCACTCTATACAATGGAGGCCCACTAGCTACATGTATATGTCATGGATGTTTACATCCTGTTCAGCTATTAAAAACAGCTACTGGATGCTATACACATACCTGGGTAAAAAATGCTGTATTATTTCCAAGGCCAAGGGGCACACTGTGTCTTAGAAATACAGATTTATGTTGCCTTTCCAGTCAAGAGGGGAATATAGTTCTATAGCTGATGATATGCCAGGCATGCCAATTGCTCAATACACAGGCTTCACACTGTTATTGATCATGCTATTGATAATCACTGTGACTCAGTGCATTAGTTATTATAAAGCTCCTAAATCTGCCAGAATAGTTTGAAGATATGATATAGCATATACCGGTAGATTGCATTGGCCATATACTCATACTCCTGAGGCAAGTTACTAATGAATACACTCCCTCCATGTCTAAGATAAAACAACAAAATAACAAAACAGTAGGCAGCATTGTGTACATCATGCAGTATATATTACTTTAATATTATAAGTGGTGTTCACTCTAATCTGTTAAGTTTGTTTCACAAAATATATTAATCGGCAACCTACCCATCAATTTTCTCAATTTCAATTTCCATTTAATAAATAACTGGATCAAAATTAGATACAGAAATATGATTTAAAATACATGTATATGGTGAAGATGGTTGTTTCCCATCTCCCCAATTAATGTCTGGATCAGAATGAAATACAGAATGAAACCGTGGCAAAGAAGGTTGATGAATCACTCTTCCTCTAGTATCCTAGATATTGCTCATATCATAATATTGCGCCACAACTTTCAACTCTTACTAATTTTTATTTTCAAGGTATCTTCAAAATGAATATCAAATTAATAATTGAAGAACTTCCGAAATAAGCTTCTCAAAATATATCGGGAGCAGTTTCCAGGCTCAAGCCAAAAAGTACTATAAAGGCCTAGAACTTGGCATATTTACATCATAATACACAGTGAGACGACTAGCAAAACAAGTAGCGTCTATAGGTATCATATTCATACATATATATTAGACATTATAAATTACTAAAAATAGGAATAAATTATAGCATCATAAACTCTTCATTTTAATGGACATGGACGGAATGAGCATGGAAAAATAAGACACTAGTTACATGGCTTTTTATTTCCATCCTGCTTAGATGCAGACAGTATGCCGCTTAGCTACTGGATCACATTCAGAATCCCACATGTGTACCATCTGCACTCTCCCAGGGAGATGTTCATTGTGAGCATGGCTGATGCAATTCTAAACACTTTCTCTTCACATATCTCATGTTTACATAGGGATTGTCTTTACAAGGGAGATGTGGTATCAAGGTAGATGGGCACACTGGCCCACAACACCTTCACATTTTTGTTTTTGTACACTAAATAGCAACACACAATACCCTAAACAAAAAAGAAAATTCTGGTGTAGCACAAAATCGTCGCTGTCGCCACGAAATTGCATTTAGGTATAAATGCCAGTTCGTGGTGACAGCTGATGAATATGATTTTACATGTTCGTTTCTGTCACCACGAAGTGGCTGTTTGTGATGACAGCGACGAAATGTACTAAATGAGAACACTGCATTAAGGAGTACAAGTTCTGGAATCCAGCTTTTCATGCCTTGCTTATTTTAAATGAAGATAAGTTAACTGTATGGTATTATGTCAAGTTCTGATCTTTGTTGTAACATGTCTTTTTCACTTCCAGGGGCACAAGTGGGCTGGCCAATTGAGTCAGTTTGTGAGGTGTTTTTTACTCTGAATTTCAATGGCCCTCTTGTAGTCCTCGATGGCATCTTTCCTCTTGCCTAAACGACCTCTGACCTCGGCTCTTCGCTTGTGGACCAGGGGGTCATCAGGCTGCAGCTTGAGGGCTGTGGGAGAGATGAGAGGTTGAGGGGGATGAAGGGGAAATAGAAGGAGGGGGTGGATGAGATTTGAGAAAGGATAAGAAATGTGGAGAGAGCGGTGAGGAGGGGGAGAAGAGATGAAGAGAGAAGAGAAGAGATGAAGAAAGTGAAGGTGATTCATCTAAAAATATTCAAAACACTGGAAAGAGCAGAGCATCAGAATGAAATGGAATGTCATTGCTCTGTAAATTACGTGTCAGAATTCCATTTCAGAATGAAGCGAACTCTCCACAGGTATCTTGGTACATAAGAAGAAGATTGAAAGAAAATCATGCAGCTAACAAACAGTTTCACTTCAAATTGTTAATGACCAAACAATTTGGATAATCTTAATGTAAAAGATCCCGTGTTTCTTCTTAATTCCTGAGCCATAGTCAATACCATTTAAGAATGTATTTAACCTCTTTCAGAATGAACCAAAGGTTCATTTGTTCACTTCATCAATTTCGTGAATTACACACAGATACCAGGTTTGATGCATACCTATATCTCAAGACATTGCATAAAAGAATTTGGTATGGATGGACGGACAATCCAATAACAAAATGCCTCCAGGCATAGAAATACAAATTGTTTTGGGCACTTCAATGGAACTGATTGTTGCATTCAAATGCAGAGACAGCCTGCTGTACTACCTTCAGTGTAGTCCTTGTCTGCCAGCTCGTATCTCTTGAGTGAGGTGTAGAGGTTTCCTCGATTGAAGTAGAGGTGTGCTGAGTAGGGACTCAGCTGGACTGCCTTGAAGAAGTCTTCCAAGGCACCTCGTGCATCCCTCATCAACACCTAGAGACAACAGCAAAGCCATGACAAACATTCCATCCACTGCTCAACCAAAAAGCACATTAAGTCTCTTGGTACCAAGGCAAGAAACGATCTTTGATTTATAACATCAATGTGCCCATGGTAATGAGAGGGTTAAAAGGAAGGGTGAAAAAAAAAAACAATTCTGGCTCGAGAGCTTTCTAATTCATTCTCTATTCTCTTTCAGCAACATATCACATGAGGGAATAAAATCAAAATTATACATCAATGGTATAATCATGATCTAGAAGTACATATGATTATAATGCTTTGCTCAAAGAGGTGGTTAATATTTGTAAATATCTCCCAACAGATGGCACCCGTCGTGGTTTGTCTTAGCCGCGATTCTGTCAACACTGGCATTCACAGTCAACTGTCATTTTACATATGCTCTCATATATACAGTTGAGGCCAAAAGTTTACATACACTCATGGAATTCAGTAAAATTTGTTCACTTGCCAAACATCGTAAGACTTCCATTATCTTCAGAAATGTAGATACTACCATGACGAATTTGGTATCAAATGAAAGAGCGTATTAAGTTCTTTCACATGATTGGAATACTGTTGGGATTAAATTATACTTCAGGTGGAATTTTCTTTGAAGAAAAGCAAGTAATATTCATGCCAAATGTATTTTATTGTGTGTTATTACGTTTTCAAACATCGTTTCATAGAAATATATACATTTTCTACCATGATATGTCATCACTGAACAAAAAAATGTAATCTGAAATGTTTGTGTTGAGATGTAACTAGCACAAATACAAAATGTTTTTGTCAAGGTTTAATCTTTAATCCGCCTAAAATGTGAAGATTTTTGGAGAAAAGTGACACCTAAATATTCTTAAGCTTCTGATGACAAAGCAATGAGATGAAGGGGCATGACATACTCATTTGTTTGATATAGAATTCGTCATGATAGCACAAATATTTTATGAGATACAGTAAATTTTTTGATGTGTCAAGTGTCAACTTTTCTTTGAATTTCCTGGGTGTATATAAACTTCTGGCCTCAACTGTACATCATATGTATTTTCACTGGGCATATTTTAGCAATTTCAGGAGAAATAAATATTTCATACCACTTCTACCCCTTCCTATGAAGAAAATGAAATCAAATTTCATAACCACCAGGATACTAAGTGTGAGGTATCCCATGCCACACACTTGAAAATCAGCTGATCTTCTCAATTTGTTATGTGTTCCTCCCTCTCCCATCCTATTTCTTTCTTCTCACCTACATCCATTTTTATTCTTCAACGCTGATAATGCTGGAAACTGTTTAAAGCAAGCTGCTGCACTGCTACACAAGGGTAATGCAAAGAATTAACTGTGTGCATGCCAAATATGTTTTTATTCAAAGACAAATCCCAAATAGAGCGCCATTTTATCCGCCACACAAAATGTGCAGGACTTTGGGAGAAATATAAAAGTGAACTGTACCTTTGTGATGGCCCTGTTGAGGAGGGCCGATTCATCTGATGCGTTCAAGTCTATTGTCTTGTCATAGAACTGGATGGCCTGCATATAAGGAAAGAAATTACACTTGTGATAATTTACATTAATAGCAGAGTATCACTTCTCAAGTTATTGCCCAAAAATCAAAGGTCATGTGATGTTGACCAACCCCCGCCCCTCTTCTCCATTGACTGATTTTAACTCCTCCATCTTCTTTTTGTCTACTCTTTGTCCCCTGATTTCTGACCTGTAGGAACTACCATCCCTCTCTTCTCTACTACCACCTCCTCCCCCTCCCTTGTACTTCATACTTACCTGTAAAAACTGTCTGTTGCTGAAGTACAGGTTTGCAGCATTGAAGTAGGCCAGTGCATAGGCAGGGTCCTTCTTGATAGCTGCCCTGTAGTCTAGCATGGCACTCTCATGGTCCTGCAGGAATTGGCTGACCACTCCTCGGTTGACCAGCAGTTCGGCTGTCTTGCTGATGCGCAGGGCCGTGTTCATGTCCAGCAGGGCAGCGAAGGGGTCACTCATCTGAAGCGACACAATGGCTCGGCCCTCCAGGGCTGGTTGATGGTCTGTACCACAAACAACAAAACCATTAACTCCTTAAATGGGCGGGAGGAGAGGGGGAGCAAAACTCATTAAACTTGGGGAATAGGCAGGTTAGTAAAGATGTTGGTTTGGGTAGGGGAGAGATAGGATGGATAGTAGACGGTGGTTGGGATTAGTGAGGTAGATCGAGGGAGGCAGACTTACTAGGGTTGAATGCAGGCAGGTTGGTTTGGGAAGGGGAGAGATAGGATGGACTTGGGTTGAGTTGCAAGCACATTTGTTTGGGAAGGGGAGAGATAGGATGGATTATATTCCACATACTAAGAATGTTGCTATATGATTGGTCAAGAGTTGATCACTTGATGAGGCGTAATTTTTCCTATCAGATCACCTGAGAATAAAAGTTCGTTACATTCTAGATGATAGTACTTTTTGGTTTAGCTGATCTCTTCACTCCTCACAGTCCTAACGCGTGATCAATTTTTTTAATATGCGCGAAATAGAAGTGCGTTACACTCGGACTATCAGCTCTCACTAACGCGTCCAAACGGGCGTCATAATGTGCGTCCTAATTAAACGCACGTCCTAATGCGCGTCCTAATTAACGCGCATCCTAACGCGTGTTCCCCATGGCAGCGGCTCGGGGTTAGGTAGAGAAGTAAACATTACTTTTGTACGTCAAATTGTCATTTTTGGTATAGATAGTTGGTTTCAGATGTGGAATATAAATCAAATAATCAACTTTTGGTTTCAGGCAATGAGACGAACTATCACTTTCTCGGCGATCTGAATGTATACGCTATCTTTCCTCAGCTGCGCTTCGGAAAGATAGCTACATCCAGATCGCCTCGGAAGTGATAGTTCATCCCATCACCTTCACCAACGTTGATTATTTGTTTACTAGGGTTGAGTTGCAGGCATATTTGTTTGGGAAGGGCAGAGATAGGATGGACTAGGGTTGAGTTGCAGGCACATTTGTTTGGGAAGGGAAGAGATAGGATGAACTAGGGTTGAGTTGCAGGCATATTGGTTTGGGTAGGGAAGAGATAGGATGAACTAGGGTTGAGTTGCAGGCATATTGGTTTGGGTAGGGAAGAGATAGGATGAACTAGGGTTGAGTTGCAGGCATATTTGTTTGGGTAGAGGAGAGATAGGATGAACTAGGATTGAGTTGCAGGCATATTTGTTTTAGGTAGAGGAGAGATAGGATGAACTAGGGTTGAGTTGCAGGCACATTTGTTTGGGAAGGGAAGAGATATGATGAACTAGGGTTGAGTTGCAGGCATATTTGTTTGGGTAGAGGAGAGATAGGATGAACTAGGGTTGAGTTGCAGGCACATTTGTTTTAGGTAGAGGAGAGATAGGATGAACTAGGGTTGAGTTGCAGGCACATTTGTTTGGGAAGGGAAGAGATAGGATGAACTAGGGTTGAGTTTCAGGCATATTGGTTTGGGTAGAGGAGAGATAGGATGAACTAGGGTTGAGTTGCAGGCACATTTGTTTGGGAAGGGAAGAGATAGGATGAACTAGGGTTGAGTTTCAGGCATATTGGTTTGGGTAGGGAAGAGATAGGATGGACTAGGGTTGAGTTTCAGGCACATTTGTTTGGGTAGAGGAGAGATAGGATGAACTAGGGTTGAGTTGCAGGCATATTTGTTTGGGAAGGGAAGAGATAGGATGAACTAGGGTTGAGTTGCAGGCACATTTGTTTGGGTAGAGGAGAGATAGGATGAACTAGGGTTGAGTTGCAGGCACATTTGTTTGGGTAGAGGAGAGATAGGATGAACTAGGGTTGAGTTGCAAGCATATTGGTTTGGGTAGGGAAGAGATAGGATGAACTAGGGTTGAGTTGCAAGCATATTGGTTTGGGTAGGGAAGAGATAGGATGGACTAGGGTTGAGTTGCAGGCATATTTGTTTGGGTAGAGGAGAGATAGGATGAACTAGGGTTGAGTTGCAAGCATATTGGTTTGGGAAGGGAAGAGATAGGATGAACTAGGGTTGAGTTGCAAGCATATTGGTTTGGGTAGAGGAGAGATAGGATGAACTAGGGTTGAGTTGCAAGCATATTGGTTTGGGTAGGGAAGAGATAGGATGAACTAGGGTTGAGTTGCAAGCATATTGGTTTGGGTAGAGGAGAGATAGGATGAACTAGGGTTGAGTTGCAAGCATATTGGTTTGGGTAGGGAAGAGATAGGATGAACTAGGGTTGAGTTTCAGGCATATTGGTTTGGGTAGAGGAGAGATAGGATGAACTAGGGTTGAGTTTCAGGCATATTGGTTTGGGAAGGGAAGAGATAGGATGGACTAGGGTTGAGTTTCAGGCATATTGGTTTGGGAAGGGAAGAGATAGGATGAACTAGGGTTGAGTTTCAGGCATATTTGTTTGGGTAGAGGAGAGATAGGATGAACTAGAGTTGAGTTGCAAGCATATTGGTTTGGGTAGGGAAGAGATAGGATGAACTAGGGTTGAGTTGCAAGCATATTGGTTTGGGTAGAGGAGAGATAGGATGAACTAGGATTGAGTTGCAAGCATATTGGTTTGGGTAGGGAAGAGATAGGATGAACTAGGGTTGAGTTTCAGGCATATTGGTTTGGGTAGAGGAGAGATAGGATGAACTAGGGTTGAGTTTCAGGCATATTGGTTTGGGAAGGGAAGAGATAGGATGGACTAGGATTGAGTTTCAGGCATATTGGTTTGGGAAGGGAAGAGATAGGATGAACTAGGGTTGAGTTTCAGGCATATTTGTTTGGGTAGAGGAGAGATAGGATGAACTAGGGTTGAGTTGCAGGCACATTTGTTTCGGTAGGGAAGAGATAGGATGAACTAGGGTTGAGTTTCAGGCATATTTGTTTGGGTAGAGGAGAGATAGGATGAACTAGGGTTGAGTTGCAAGCATATTTGTTTGGGAAGGGAAGAGATAGGATGGACTAGGGTTGAGTTTCAGGCATATTGGTTTGGGAAGGGAAGAGATAGGATGGACTAGGGTTGAGTTTCAGGCATATTGGTTTGGGAAGGGAAGAGATAGGATGAACTAGGGTTGAGTTTCAGGCATATTGGTTTGGGAAGGGAAGAGATAGGATGAACTAGGGTTGAGTTGCAGGCACATTTGTTTGGGAAGGGAAGAGATAGGATGAACTAGGGTTGAGTTGCAGGCATATTGGTTTGGGAAGGGAAGAGATAGGATGAACTAGGGTTGAGTTTCAGGCATATTTGTTTGGGTAGGGAAGAGATAGGATGGACTAGGGTTGAGTTGCAGGCATATTGGTTTGGGAAGGGAAGAGATAGGATGAACTAGGGTTGAGTTGCAGGCATATTGGTTTGGGTAGAGGAGAGATAGGATGAACTAGGGTTGAGTTGCAAGCATATTGGTTTGGGAAGGGAAGATAAAGGATGGACTAGGGTTGAGTTGCAAGCATATTGGTTTGGGTAGGGAAGATAAAGGATGGACTAGGGTTGAGTTGCAGGCACATTTGTTTGGGAAGGGAAGAGATAGGATGAACTAGGGTTGAGTTGCAGGCATATTGGTTTGGGAAGGGAAGAGATAGGATGAACTAGGGTTGAGTTTCAGGCACATTTGTTTGGGTAGAGGAGAGATAGGATGAACTAGGGTTGAGTTGCAGGCATATTTGTTTGGGAAGGGAAGAGATAGGATGAACTAGGGTTGAGTTGCAAGCATATTGGTTTGGGTAGGGAAGAGATAGGATGAACTAGGGTTGAGTTGCAGGCACATTTGTTTGGGTAGAGGAGAGATAGGATGAACTAGGGTTGAGTTGCAGGCATATTGGTTTGGGAAGGGAAGAGATAGGATGAACTAGGGTTGAGTTTCAGGCATATTTGTTTGGGAAGGGAAGAGATAGGATGAACTAGGGTTGAGTTGCAGGCACATTTGTTTGGGTAGAGGAGAGATAGGATGAACTAGGGTTGAGTTGCAGGCATATTTGTTTGGGAAGGGAAGAGATAGGATGAACTAGGGTTGAGTTTCAGGCATATTTGTTTGGGAAGGGAAGAGATAGGATGAACTAGGGTTGAGTTTCAGGCATATTTGTTTGGGAAGGGAAGAGATAGGATGAACTAGGGTTGAGTTGCAAGCATATTGGTTTGGGTAGGGAAGATAAAGGATGGACTAGGGTTGAGTTGCAGGCACATTTGTTTGGGAAGGGAAGAGATAGGATGAACTAGGGTTGAGTTGCAAGCATATTGGTTTGGGTAGGGAAGAGATAGGATGGACTAGGGTTGAGTTGCAGGCACATTTGTTTGGGTAGAGGAGAGATAGGATGAACTAGGGTTGAGTTGCAAGCATATTGGTTTGGGTAGGGAAGAGATAGGATGGACTAGGGTTGAGTTTCAGGCACATTTGTTTGGGTAGAGGAGAGATAGGATGAACTAGGGTTGAGTTGCAGGCATATTTGTTTGGGTAGAGGAGAGATAGGATGAACTAGGGTTGAGTTGCAAGCATATTGGTTTGGGAAGGGAAGAGATAGGATGAACTAGGGTTGAGTTGCAAGCATATTGGTTTGGGAAGGGAAGAGATAGGATGAACTAGGATTGAGTTGCAGGCATATTGGTTTGGGTAGAGGAGAGATAAGACGGATAGTAGACGGTGGTTTGGATTGGTGAGATAGAGGGAGGCAGACTTACTAGGGTTGAGTTGCAGACATGCTGTGAAGAGGTTCCAGGCCAGCTTGTAGTTGCCACTGATCTGCATATTGTAGGCCAGGTTGACCCTGGCCACCAGGCAGTCAGGCTCCAGCAGTAAGGCTCGCTGGAAGTCTCTCCTGCATGGCCAAGGAGGGAAGGAAGAAAGAAATTAAAGAGTGAGCAAAGGAGAGGCAATGGGAGAGAGTAGGGGGAGAGAGAAGGAAGAAGAGAAAATGTAGAAACATGTTAGGACAAATCAAGAAGCAACTTGTAAGAGTGACATGATCAAAGAGTTTGTTCTAATATCACAATTATTGTCAGGGGTCCTATTCAGGGTTCTAAGCATGATTCCATTTAAAAACAAGGCATTAGCAATATTGTGTCTCGCCCACTTGCGAAAATAACCAGAAATATCGCGATCTCCGTTGCTACGCAAAAGAAAACTGAAACAAACAAATAAGCAACTTTAAACAGACAACATCAAAATCAGGTGCAAAATAGTGACTTTGAATAGATTTGCATAAATGTGCATGAGTAATGTTTGCCTAAATCTACATCAGTAATGCTCACGCATGCTCACACAATTCTGTGCACAAGTTAGGAAGCCTTCACCAAGAGTCTTGCAAGTAAACTTTAATGTATGACCTCAAATGACCTTTGACCTTATCATGTGACCTCTTACAGCACAATAACATGCAGGTGCCCCCAGTGCATCCATCATCCAAGTTTGATTGCCATTGTAGCAACATGTGATGAGTTATGTGTGATAAGAGAGTCTTGCAAGTAAACTTTAACGTATGACCTCAAATGACCTTTGACCTTATCCTGTGACCTCCAACGGTACCATAACATGAAGGTACCCCCAGTGCATCTATGACCCAAGTTAGGTTGTAATCCAAGCAACCTATGTGAAGTTATTTGTCAAAAGGGAGTCTTGCAGGTAAACTTTAACGTTGACCTCAAATGACCTTTGACCTTATCCTGTGACCTCCAACAGCACCATAACATGTAGGTACCCCCAGTGCATCTATGACCCAAGTTAGGTTGTAATCCAAGCAACCCATGTGAAGTTATTTGTCAAAAGAGAGTCTTGCAGGTAAACTTTAACGCATGACCTCAAATGACCTTTGACCTTATCCTGTGACCTCCAACGCCACCATAACATGAAGGTACCCCCAGTGCATCTATGACCCAAGTTAGGTTGTAATCCAAGCAACCCATGTGAAGTTATTTGTCAAAAGAGAGTCTTGCAGGTAAACTTTAACGTATGACCTCAAATGACCTTTGACCTTATCCTGTGACCTCCAACAGCACCATAACATGAAGGTACCCCCAGTGCATCTATGACCCAAGTTAGGTTGTAATCCAAGCAACCTATGCGAAGTTTTTTGTCAAAAGAGAGTCTTGCAGGTAAACTTTAACGTATGACCTCAAATGACCTTTGACCTTATCCTGTGACCTCCAACGCCACCATAACATGAAGGTACCCCCAGTGCATCTATGACCCAAGTTAGGTTGTAATCCAAGCAACCCATTTGAAGTTATGGATCATAAGAGAGTCTTGCAGGTAAACTTTAACATTTGTGACGGACGACGGACGACGGACGACGGACGGACGACGGACGGACGACGGACGGACGACGGACGGACGCCATTTGGATCCCTTAGTCTCGCCTTCACCTCCGGTGGGCGAGACAATCATGGAATATTATTCCTGGATATTGTTTTCCTTAAAAAATAATCACTAAATATTCTATGTAATTGTTACAATACTTGCATGGTCTCACTCTCACTATTGGTCTATTACAATGAGGAATTGCTACGCAAACCATTTTATGATTTGTGAATTTTGCACCGCTTCTTCCGTCCCTCCCCTGGGGCCGTGTTCCATAAACAAGATAAGCATGATTAAGTAAAAAATCTAAGCAATTTGTCTTATCTGCTGTCTAAGACAAAATTCTAAGCCAAAACGTGTATTCCATATAAATTTGGCTATGAGTTTTGTCTTAGAATTCGGCTAAGATTTTTTGCTTAGCTAAGACAGATTTAGGATGTATGGCTGAGTAACTTTCCTTAAAATTGTGCACTTAGTATTCTATAAAGTACAAATGGCTAAGAATTTTGCCCTAACTTTAAGACAGCTGTTGGTTGTCTTAACTTTGGGGTTGCAGCCTGGCTGCGTGCAGTATGGCAGCTTCATCCACGCGCGCTTGCACCGTGACCTCGTTTTTCCGCTCAATGCGCGTTAATTTTATTGTCAAAGGTTGGATGCGCGATTTCTTTTACGCATAGCCATTAGTAAACAAGATGTAAGATTAACGGAAGAAAACTCTAGGCAAAATGTGTACATATTTGACAATTGCACATTTTCGTTCCAAATACCTCTATTTTCAACTTGTGTTCGTACTGGTGAAATGTCGGCACGGTATGTTTAACATCACTGATCTCATCTATGATGACTTTGCCCCTATGGCAAATCGGAACTATCCTATTGAGCCCACAGACAAGGTATGCGTAGCTTTAACGGTAGACTCAATGCTGGTGCGATTTTTGCTTTAACACGTAAAATGCATTGACTTTTCACCGCGGGGGAGCTGTTCGTGGGAGAACGAGTGTGATGAAAGTTGCGTGACGTCACCAATCTATTCATGACATCAAAGAATTTTAAGATTTGGCTTAGCCAAATCGTCTAACCTTAGAAAAATTGCTTAAGTTTATGGAATACCCTTAGGACATATTTCTTAGACAAGAAAAAGGCTAAGACAAATTGCTTAGACTTAAGAAAAAATTCTTAGATGTTTATGGAAACGGCCCCTGTCTCTTTCGAGTCTCTCTGCCCTGAGAGTGCAGTGACACCCAATGCTCACCTTGCCAGGATGACGGTCTGGGGATGGCCGTAGTCCATGAAGGCGTTGCCCCTGCCCAGGTAGGCGTCGATGAAGAAGGGATCAACCTCCAGGGCACTGCTGTAGGTGGCCACTGCATCCTCCAGGCGGTTTAACCTGCAAACACAGGGCAGACAGGGTACAAGATAAAGAGTACCATGAGGCATCATGAAACCAATGCTTAGCTGCTGTGGTACAGTATTTCAAGGGTCATTCATAGCGTCTGATATGTTTCAGTAATTTGAGAACAATGCATACAATTACTGTGACTTAAGGAACCAAACTTTGTAAGTGTGAGTTATTGCACAGCCCAGTAATATTTGAATCACCTGCTCCACAATATATATATTCATTAGGTGGTCTGTCGCCAACGACAGATCACTTCTTAATTTCGTTAGAATTTTCTTTATCTTCTTCTTCTTTATTTTTATTCCTTCACCCCACTTTTTTTGTGCCGCGCATAACTCATAATTGCCTACATCAATTTTATTGAAACTTTCATCACTTCTTGGTATTAATGTAATCTATTAGGAATAAGTTTTTCAAGGTCATCACATGATCGTGACTTCATCAACAAGCAATTTAATGAAAAACTATTACTTCATCCTTCTCTGGAACGGATAGTTGGATCAAAATGAAATTTGACATGAATAAATTTAACAAGTAGACAATTGATTTCATTATAAGAAATCGCACGCGTACGCGTACGTTAATGCATTTACAAGCGTGCAAAATTTAAAAATGCTCTAAATCAGCTAGAATTTTTTTTGCATATGTTTTACGCTATTTCGAGCATTTCAAAAATTTCCGCGCGTACACACGCGTTCGCACGTTTTTCCGTGCGTAGCGCAAACGCAGCGTCAAAATTCCGTTTTTTTACTGGTTTCATGTTTCTGACACACCATAAATCACATTCTGCAATTTTGAGCTATTTCCATGCAATAACAAGGTCGTGCGGGTGCGTCAAAGTTGAAAGTCTGCGCGTGCGTCAATACGTTTTTGTGTGCAAATATAGTAAAAAACATAACTACCTTCAATCGGCCATAGCTCTTCAGAATGGCCGGTGACCCCCTTTTATATCCCGAAGGAGTGGGAAATGTAGATGTGATTTCATGTCCAATCTAGCCCTTAAATTTAGTTTGACGTCATTATATTGCCATATGAATCGAAAAAATGATTTTTCATGTATGACGTCATGAACTTTTTTAACTGCTTTTGTGTATCTCAGTAATCCGTTGCCAATTTCCTCCCAAATTTCACTATGTTGTAGCTGAGACCTTGCTCTATGGTAGGAGTTGCGTTCATTTTTCATTTTGACGACGTCTTCATGGTGTAAATTTCATTATACGCATTAATGTCAAAATCGGACGTATATACGTGTTATGTCAATGGAAGGGGTATTTATGAAATGACATAACGACCTTCTAGGAGCTGTATCTCACTTATGTTTGAATCTATTACTCTGAAATTATGTTGTAGCTGAGTCTACTAGCTATCGGAGACGTCATCTCTATCTTTTAATCAGATGTCGGGATCATGGCAAAATTTCAGCTTGATTACATAGCTCGATTTCTTAATCATTCTAGACCCTGCTGGGCATTACGTGTTAAGTGAATGGGAAGATTTGTGGCTCAATGGGTAAGGCGCTGTTGTAAGATCTCGAGGCCCCCACTTCGATTCCTGGAGTGGGGAGGGTAAATTTTTGTATTCCTTTTGCAATGTTTATTTTGCCACTTTCCTCTGTTCTATCCCTCACTTTGTCATTGTCTTTGAGATTTTCTTTCCCATTATTTTTCTCTCGCCCCTTTATCTTACATGATATTAATTACATGTTATTAGCACAGACATGTGATCATTTTGTCAAGTCTCTGAAATGTTAGTGTATTGTACGTGGCTTTATGAGTTTTCTTGAGCGTTGCCTCTGCTTTCTAATAAATAGATGGTGTCACCATGGAAAGACGATGGTGTCACCATGGCATTTACCATACCATGTCTGTGCACAAATTTGCCAATGCAGACCACCTTATACTTGTCCACAAGTACGTCTCGTTTAGAATATGATTTTGATATATGAGAACTAAAGCTCTGTATGATGATAACCTTTAACTTCATTTTATACATCACAGTCTCAGTGCCTGATTCAAATAAATCATTCTAACATAGCCAGCTCAGCATCTTGCCAGCATCTTATGAAGATATGATCATGTACACAAATGGAAGATATCACTGTCAACCTAATGCCCTTTTTATAGTGCGCTCAGACTTACCCCGCTTCAGAAGCGGGGTAACTTTAGCTCGGGGTAAGTCCTTTTATACTGCTTTTTCCGACCACCCATGACGGGAGCGAGACCGCACTAGTTGCCGTAGTAACGTACTGCCCCATCAGCCGTCCTTCCCGCGAGCGCGCCCCATCTCAACTGTGCTTCCCGTGAGTGCAAAAATTGTATACGTGCACTCGCATGCGCACGTGCTAGCGTATAGCTCCGTGTGTTCTCGTGTGAAGTTCATCGTGTACCGATCCTCGTGTTTCACTTTTGGTTTTTGTATTACTCGACTCGCGCGAAGTTGGAGCATGAATAGCTCCTCATCGCTCTCCCACTTCTTTCCTCTCGATGTTTTATCATCTTTCGACATGCTTTACGTGCGGATTTTCCTTCTTCTTTTTTTGCTATCTCGGCTGAAAGAGAATACAGTACACGGCACACACAGAGCTAACGTGAGGAGGCGCGAATGTTTACAGCTATAGCGCTTGTACGTGGGTAACCCGGAAACGGAAGCGGCGTACATATACCGCACAGTCCGCACTTCCAGTTCATGGGTCACTGATTTTAGTCCGCGCTAAGTCGAGAGACCTTTTATAGTGACGTTAGCTCGGGTCTGATCCGGACCTGATGCGGACCTGACCCTCCTCTCAGCTAGGACTAACTTTAGCTCGGGCTAAATATTTTTCGACCTTTTATAGTGAGAGTTACCCCGGATCAGGTCCGGACCTGATACGGGGTAACTCTCACTATAAAAGGGGTATAACCTTTGTATTTTGACAAGAAGCTTGGCCTGGAGGCAAAGGACTAAGTAAGACAATTTTCATGTATTTTTTGGAATTCTATACCACTGTAAGTTTCACATTTCACAATTAAACAGGACATATATCTTTATGCAATGAGGTTTATGCAATGTACAATTATTTTAAAAAGCTACTACAAGTAGCAAACTTATGATTTAAAGATAAATCAAAGAAATACTGTGAAACAAATCATCAAACACAGCATCATTGGAATGTGAAGGCAAATTTTTAGTAAAGATAGCATCCGAGCACGGATGATAGCATGCTTGACCAAAAAATTTGTTACATTTTTCAAAGCCTCTTAAGATTTCTCTAAAAAATAAAAGTACTGATACAACTGATATAATACATATGAAGTACAATGTGCAGATGATGTGTGAAATCTGTCACAGTAACATGTTGTACTTACTTGTGGCAGCATAAGCCAAGAGTGTGTCTGATTTTGGGATCTCTTGGGCTGACCTGTGAGATGAAAAAGGAAAACATTCACATTATGAGCAAACACAGGGTGACACTGAGGAGTGTCATAACATACAGATTGTTCTAAACAAACATTTACATATAATTGACGGTAAGGAAGAGTACACATCAATATTGCAGGACCTGTTAGCTGAGTAGTCCTGCTGTGACCACTGGTCCGTTTTGTTTCAATTTAGGATCACATGAAGAAATAATTTCTAAATGATATATTTGTTGATATCAAATGGGACCTAGACCCCTGAAGACAACGTGTCCTGTAATCTTTACCTCTAAGCCTTGTCACGTATAAATGAATACATGTAGGTGCAAAGTGGGGATGATAAACAGATACACATGATTTGGCATATTCAAGAGCAACAGTCATGTTACTGCTTCTACAGTGACAACAGTCACATAAATTGACATGGTTTTGGAAGGAAAAGAGTAGCATCTTATAGAATGGTATGAAAAAAGGTGGTTCACCCTCTCACCTCGATTGCCTGCAGGAAGTCATCCCGGGCATTCCTGTAATCCTTCTGGGCAAAGTACATCAGCCCTCTATTGATCAAGACCTGCAAATGGTGTGGGAGAAACAAAGCTGGAGAATGAAGGACAACTCATACAGGACAAAAGTCCGATGTCATATGACCATTTGTCAAGACAACTGGTTCTAACCTATATGGGTAGAGCAAACAGCAGTGATCATAGCAGTGACTTCCATTGGGAGTGTCGACACAAGACAATGTCAGACCAGTTGAACTCTCACTTGATTGATGTTGTTCAGAACCAGAAGTCTCTATTAAAGGGCATATACTCGACTGGGACGGCAAGAAAGCCTTCAAAATGTAATTGTTAGCAATCTTCTTGCCAATGGTCTTAAATTTAAAGCTTGCTGAAAGTTATTTGCCCTCAAATGATCCACATGTGAAGTAATTAATGTGTAATGATTAAATCCTCAAAATGTTCGGGCCGAACATTTTGAGGATTTGTGATTTAATCACTCATTACTTTTTGCCTTCCCAGTACAGTATATGCCCTTTAAAAACAATGAACAATGATTATGACAACACCACCTTGATGCTCCATTTGGCTAGAGGGTCGCAAAAGCAACGGAGGCATCATCTTCTTCCGTGAATGAATACTATTTGTGTATATGACATTTCTCATGCTGAGATCTGACTGAATCCTTCATGTCTCAAACATCTTGTATGTATATATTTTGAGTTATCTTGAGGAAGTATTTGATACATGACACAGAGCTTCTTCACCTTAGAATAAGGTAGGGGATAAAACTTTTAAGAAGCACTCAAAAACATACCTACCAGTATTTTCTCAGTAAACTTTTTCTATTCCTTTTTAATTTATATTGTAGTATTTTGAAGAATGTAAGCACTATGGTACTTCTAGTGTATAGTGCGTATAAATACCCAAATCATTATTATAATCATGATAGAATTGATAAGCAGTGAACACAGGTCCCATTTAATTTCAAGATGACAACAGTTATCATTTCAAAATAATGCAGTACAGGCAAACCCCGTTATAACGAGGTAGCCGGGACCAACACATTTTCCTCGCTATAGCCGATTGCTCGCTATATCAGTACATGATCAAAATATACAGAAATATATGCATATGGGACTACACATGTACAATGACATATTCACTGCTAGTACAGGTGTGTTGTAATCTTTTAAGGGTTTTGCAAGCATATCAAACAGAACTGACTAGCTTTAAAAGTCACTAAAATAATTAACAGCACAGTTGAAAATGTAAATAAACGTCATTTCCAACGTCTCCGTTTACCGACAGATGAAGCAACGGGGAGGCTACAGTGTACCGGTACATGTAAATTGTACATGATATATGCGCCTGCATGCTGGCGCTGGCATGAGCGTGGGTGAACAATGATTGAGTGTACGCAATGCGCCTTCATACACGTACACGATCGTACACACTAGCATCACATCGAGGCACTTGTACTTGTGTGAAACTCCCTTTGCCGTGTGCGTACGTAGCCATGTTATTGGTTAAGCTCGGAGCAGTACCGAATAAAGTGTGACGTGAATGACATTCGAGATGTGTGATAGCGCAGGTTGTGTGAATGGGATATGGATGTATGAGTGGTTTTGAAGCTAGGGATGGAGATTGCCTTATCATGATGCAAGAACATGCTTGGGTCGCCGTGAAAGTTTGTTCGTGATAGCTTGACAACAACCAATCATATTTACACCTGTGGTCGAGCCCACTTTCGTCCTCAAACATTCACCCAATCACTTCAACTTCACAAGACACACCCCTTTTATTCTGGAACCTTCCTTCCCAATGTACGTAAGCAAGAACGACCAACCAATCAGCGACAGCTAATCTGTGTTGCTATCACTCCGCCGCGCGCCATGCCTTACTCTACATGATGTAGAGTTCAGTGGGGAAACCCCGCACATTTTGTGACACATGCACAGTGGCCTTCTCGCAGCACTCGCAGGGAGATTTATCCATACTCTGTACTGTTGTATTGTACATGCACGCCATGTGCCCTCTTGCACGTGTCATTCTGTGTGCATAGATTCTTGCACGGCGTGCGTGATCAGCTCTCGCGAGGCGATGTGTTTGACGGTGCGAAATCATCGCTTATGTTTGTTGTTGCATTTCCCTCGCTGGGCGGCGTAGCTGAAGTGAGTGCTCGTAATATCGGGGTCAATTTCCTTTGCATTTCTTTACTCTTGAGCTGGGAATTTGCGTCGTTATAGCAGAAATTTTGCTATAGCCGATCTCGTTATATCAGAAGCAGAATACACAGAGATCTATGGAAGAAAAATTGGGCCCCAAGAAATTTCCTCGTAATAAGGGGGTACTCGCTATATCCGCGTTCGTTATAATGGGGTTTCCCTGTAGTTGAAATCAATCAAGACTAGGAGACCATCAATTAATAGCAGGACGATTCTGACAGGAGTATGGGTCCTGTAATCCTTACCACAACTACAAGAGCTCCTTTCCTTCACAGGCAATGAAATGGTAGCTACTTAGTCTTCATCCTTATTGTTGCAGCAGCTATGTCTACAACAGATGACATGCGAATATGAAGAAGATAACCATTGGAGCATCTCACCTTGAGGGAGTTCTCATCGCCTAGCATGAGCACAATGCCGTAGTCCCTCTGAGCCTTTGGGTAGTCCCCGATGGTGTGGTAGCACACTGCACGGTTGAAGTAGGCCAAGGAGCAGGTGGTGTCAAGGTCAATAGCCTGGCATAGATCCTTGATGGCAAGGTCAAATGCCTTGATGTAGTACTTCAGAGCACCTCTGCAATCATGGAGAGATTCAAAAACACATGAACAACACACGACGGAACAAAGGCATTTTCAATTAGCAACAGCTTTGATAGTTACTAAAGATTTTAATAACCAGTATACCTGAGACAATTTGGGTTCTAACCTGTTCATTAAAACACCATATAACAATAATACTGCACATAAATTTGGAGGAAAATTAAGTTTTAATGAAAAGAATCTGAACTGGTAAACAAAATCATTGGCAATGGCATGGAGGTAAAAATGTCTAACCTATATAGATAAGCCCTGACACTGTTGGGCTGGAGGCGAATGGCTTGGTTGCAGTTGTAGATGCCCTTTGTATAGCGCCCTCTCTGTCCATAGTAGGCAGCTCGGCTGAGGTAGGCCTGGAACAATTTGGGGTTGAGGGCCAGGGCTCGGTTGAAGTCCAGGATCCCTTTAGCCTGGTGCAGTCTGGTCCTGGTTAGACCACGCTGGTAGTAAGCCTACAGAGACAAACATTATCGGTTAATGGTTTTAAAGGAGCAGTTAAGTCACCCAAAGCAAAATGTATTTAGTAAACATCTGTGAAATTTTGAGTGAAATCGGACAAGTAATAGTAAAGCCTTTTAAAGCACAATGATCACTACAACTAATGGACAATGCTTTGATGTCACAGATAAGAAAATTGAAGAATCAACATACCAATATATAATATATCAATGAAACCACACCTTGCATTCAAGACCCAAGTAGATCATCCTGGGACAATGCTATCAATGATCTAGCATGCAGAAGCTAAAAAAGGTTCATTAACATGGAAGCCCTTTGTCACTGCTTCCTCCTACAGCGAAGCAGAGCATCACTGAAAACTACCTCCGTGGGAGGGAGCCCTAACAGTGGGGGTGGGATCTACTGTGCACCAACCTCTGGGTAGTCTGGGTTGATCTTGATGGCGCTGTTGAAGGCCTCATATGCCTTGAGCACATCAGGAATCTCCATGTGGCACATGCCAATCAGGTAGTAGACCTCTGCTGCCTCCAGAGGCCAGCTCTGCCTCTCCTGCCAGGGTTTCTGGCAAGGAAGATCAAAATGTCTTAGTGAGAGCTGTCTTTTGCAATAAAAACATACCTAATATATCAAACACATAAATTTTGTTTCTCTCCCTCCGTTTCTCCCTCCCATTCTCATCTACACCTCTAATCAATCCATCCATTCCACTCCTCCCATCCCCTTCTCTTTTTTTCTCTCCCTTCCTCGTTCCCTGTCTCACTTCTTCCCTTTCCCTTTTCTCTCCTTGTTTTCTTCCTCTCTATATCTTGCATTCACTCTTGCCTCTGCAATGGCTTCACAGCAAAGATAAACCTACCCCTACAGCCTCATGGACCCCATCAATCATAATCCATGAGATTCATGGTCTCTCCAGACCGTCAACATCAGCCACGTACAGCAGAATAAATAAGGTGCATGCCATAACTCTACCACCAATATGATCTTACAACGAACACCAAAACCTCCATCTTCAATCCAAACATTTTATCCCTCCACCGGTAAGACACCCTCCCACCATGATTCCAGTACCTTCCCCAGACTATTCACATCAGCCCAATCAGCAGAAGATATAAGGTACATTGCACAAACCTATTTGGCCTCTGAACAAACATGGAGGCTTATAACCCCTCCTCATTTCACCTCCCTTTCCTTGGCTATAAGCAAGACACCTTCCAACCATGAAATCTATTGCCTTCTCCAGCCATGCCCCACCAGCTACAGCACACCAGCCAAATACAGTACAAACTAGAAATGCTCATTAACAGCTCCAATCCCCCTCATTCAACCCCCTGTCCCCCTAACACCCCTTAAAGCAAGACACCCTCCTACCATGAGATCTAGTGCCTTCTCCAGACTGCCGACAGCAGCCAGGTACTTCTTGGCCTTGATCTCTGTCTTGCCAAGGAGGATGTAGAGCGGTGCAGTGGGGCTGACCTTGGCTGTGCTGGACAGCACATCGATGGCCTTGCTGTAGTTGTGCAGGAAGCTCTGGACTGCAGCCTGCTGGGTGGGGGAGGACCCCAGGCCATGGGCCAACTCAGCTGCATGTCTGGCAACAACAATCAAACAACTCTTAGCACGTACTACATGCTACAGTAGGTGCAGGTAGACCCCGGGCCATGGGCCACCTCAGTACAATACAATTACAAAATGTCCATGCATATGCATATTATCTAAAATCAACGCTGTCAATTGCTCACTAGAGTATGAGAGTTTTGCTCACATATACTAGTTAAAGGCTCAAAAATATTTGAGTCATTACACAGTATTCGGTACATAAAACAAATTTATACTGCCCTGATATTCTGGACGTTGTTAAACTATACACCTGCAGTTATCTAACACCATGTTAGATATAAGCATGGTTTTCAGATCACCTAAACATGTGTTTATAGTTAAAACCATGCCCCTTGGCACAATTTATATTTGTATTCTGGTGATGATGCTTGGCTTAGAGGTTTTGGAAGGAGGCGCATACGAGAACTGTTTGTACTCACAACACACAGAAGCTGGCCAGCTCCAGGTTGTTCATGCGCAGCAGGATCTGGCCACGCAGCATGTAGAAGTGCTGCTGGTCAGGACGCAGGTGGATGGCTCGTGTGAAGTCCCTCAGGGCATTCTTCAACTGAGAGGAGGAGAAGAACAAGGAGATTAAGAAGAAGTAGATAAGAAGAAGGATAATAAGAACAAGGACACAAAAGAAAGAGGAGAAGGGAAAGAGGAGGAGAACAAGAACAAGAAGAACAAGAAACAAGGTGGTTCACGAACCTTGAGTCTTGCCTGATTTCGCAATCGATGAATAGTGCTAAGTTTTTTTTTCAAATATTTTTTCAAACCTTTTGACCCCTAGATGACCTTTGACCACACATGTGGTATTACCCAAGGATCATTTGTACCAAGTGTGATCACAATTGATGCAGAAATAAAGAAATGAAAGCAAGTCAAACGAAAGAAAAAATGATGCACATGGCCTCATATCAGGCCTCAAGTCAAACGAAAACTTTGAGAAAAATAAGCCCATGGTTTCATATCATTTGACCTTTTGACCCCTACATGACCTTTGACCCATCATCCTCACGAAGACACATGTGGTATTATACAAGGATCATTTGTACCAAGTGTGATCACAACTGATGCAGAAATAAAGAAATGAGAACAAGTCAAACAAAAACTTTGAGAGAAATGATGCACATGGATGGCCTCATATCATTTGACCTTTTGACCCCTAGATGACCTTTAGCCCCATCATCCTCATGGTGACTCTTGTGCTATTCCCCAAGGATCATTTGTCCCAAGTTTGATCACAATTGATACAGAAATAAGGAAATGGGAGCAAAATAAAGAAAAACTTCAACATTTTTGTCACAGACCATCAGACTAACAGACCAACAGACTAACAGGAACAGTGATTCCTAGGTCTCTACCGAACTTCGTTCAGGAGAGACAAAAACAGAAGATGAAGGAGGGGAAAACAAAGTGAAGAAAGAGAAGCAGTAGGAGAAGATGAAAAAGGAAATAATGAAGAAGACAAAGAAGCACAAAAAAAAAACCTTCAGAAGATTCAGGATACACAAACAATTAAAGGAGATGAATAAATGTGTAATGAACTAATTAAGAGCAATGTCCTTACAGGCACAGAATATATAGGTCTATTAAACACTGATTATAGCAGATTCAACAGATCCTTGAATCAACTCACATCATGTATCTTGTGGAAGGCCTCTCCCCTGCAAACAAATGCTCTGACGTATGTTGGATCAACCTTTACTGCATTGGTGAACTTCTGTATGGCCCTGGATAGCGAGAGGAGAAAGGAAATTAAACTCATCAGGGCAAGAAACAGAACAAACAAATACAATATCTGCCTATAAAGACTGCTAATATAACTCATTTGTTACTATTTAGAAAATAGTAAAACTTTCGGTAACACCATGTGGTTGTATTCTTTCGGATAGTTGGCCCACTTATGGGGTGAAGAAAGGAAAGGAAAGTGAAAAGTGAAAAAAGAGGACAGGTGAATTTTATATTTTATAACACACAAGACTATTTTTAGCTTTAGTTTTCGGTGTTCAAACCGAAAAAAAATGGGATGAAATGGAGGTAGAAGAAGAGGGTGGGTGTTAATTGAGAGTTTTGAACTAGTCACAAAGTAGTTATAAAGAGAAATGAAAGAAAAGGAAATGAGAAAAGTGTAGAAAAGTTATAGTCAGTTTTGCAACTAATTATAGGTTTCTTTCAAAATCTGAAAGAGAGAGTATCAGTCTCGACGTTTCAGGCAGTGTGCTGTCCGTCATACGGAGAATGTCGTTATATTAATAAGACTTAAACTTCTTACTTAGTTTTGCACATACAATCAGGATGATATAAAATAAACAAAGCTAATTTTTTTAGGCAAGAATTGGGTTGGATGTGCATGGGGATGATGTGAAATAATGAATCAGCAGTTTAGTAGGGGATCTGTAATAACATATCAAATCCTCTACACATTCGGGTTGGCGGAGCTGTAATAACATATCAGCTTCCAAAGAAATTGGGGAAGGGGTATCTCAACCTCTGAAGAAGTTGGGTTGGGGTATAATCACATACAAGCCTCTGAAGGAATGGGAGACATGTGCAGGCATGAGTGTTGAGCCTGACCCTTACTTGTGGTAGTTGTCTAGCTTGGTCATGTAGATCAGGCCAAGGTTGACATGAGCGGCCGCAATGCTGCGGTCAAGCTTGAGGACGTCCTCAAAGTCTGTGATGGCGTCCTCATGCCGCCCCATGCCCATGTACAGGATGCCTCTGTGGAAGAAGGCCATCACATTGCCAAAGCTGTCGTCCAGCATGATGGAAACACTCAGATCCTGGAAGACGAGAGAAGGAAATGAATCACCATTATGGTAGAAAGTATAACAGAGGATAGAGAACACAGCATTATGAGCTTGGGGACCTATGCTTACTATAATTTGGCTGAAGTTGTGTGTGGGTCCACCACGGGCCGTGGGTGAAGCTATTTTTTCACAGAACTGGCCAGCACTTGGCCGATTTGATGATAATTGTGAAAGTACACGCATTTGCTGCACATGATGTTGTAACGGCATGTTTTGTTCAGAGTGCATGTTTTAGGCCAGGTCAGGCTTATTTGTCATCATGTATCGTGATGTGATTAAACCATCAGAATGTGTAGTTAGCTATACATGTGCAATCCAATTTAAGTATCCACTATCCAACATGAAGGATACATCACTATTACCAAGAGAAGTGAAATTTTAGCCTGCATACTTGTAGCAATATTCCAGAGTAGTTAAACAAGATTATTTTGGCGATATGGGTTTATCTGCTGACATTATGTAACAAGGCATTAGCAATATTGTGTCTCGCCCACTTGCGAAAATAACCAGAAATATCGCGATCTCCGTTGCTACGCAAAAGAATTGTATCCCTGGCTGATTGTGAAATATCTGCCATAGAATGTAACATTCCATAAATGAGAAGGGCTATTTCACGCAATGCTACTTCCTCTACCTACTCCCCCTCCCCCACCTTCCCCCTTCTTTGAGATGGAATAAAAAGCCTCCACCAAGTTCTATTAGATTAGACAAAGACAAATCAGGATGATAATCAGTTGCACAATAGAGGCAAAGTGACTTTGAATAAATTTGCATAAATGTGCATGAGTAATGTTTGCCTAAATCTACATCAGTAATGCTCACACATGCTCACACAATTCTGTGCACAAGTTAGGAAGCCTTCACCAAGAGTCTTGCAAGTAAACTTTAATGTATGACCTCAAATGACCTTTGGCCTTATCATGTGACCTCTTACAGCACAATAACATGCAGGTGCCCCCAGTGCATCCATCATCCAAGTTTGATTGCCATTGTAGCAACATGTGATGAGTTATGTGTGATACGAGAGTCTTGCAAGTAAACTTTAACGTATGACCTCAAATGACCTTTGACCTTATCCTGTGACCTCCAACGGCACCATAACATGAAGGTACCCCCAGTGCATCTATGACCCAAGTTAGGTTGTAATCCAAGCAACCAATGTGAAGTTATTTGTCAAAAGAGAGTCTTGCAGGTAAACTTTAACGTATGACCTCAAATGACCTTTGACCTTATCCTGTGACCTCCAACGGTACCATAACATGAAGGTACCCCCAGTGTATCTATGACCCAAGTTAGGTTGTAATCCAAGCAACCCATGTGAAGTTATTTGTCGAAAGAGAGTCTTGCAGGTAAACTTTAACGTATGACCTCAAATGACCTTTGACCTTATCCTGTGACCTCCAACGGTACCATAACATGAAGGTACCCCCAGTGCATCTATGACCCAAGTTAGGTTGTAATCCAAGCAACCTATGTGAAGTTATTTGTCAAAAGAGAGTCTTGCAGGTAAACTTTAACATAGAAAAAGAGAGTCTTGCACATACTCTTTAATATATGACCTCAAATGACCTTTGACATCATCACATGACCTCTGACAACACCATAACATGAAGATATCCCTAGTGCTTCTATCAACCAAGTGTGGCTGCCATTGCTGTAACAGTTGCCAAGTTATGGATCATAAGAGAGTCTTGCAGGTAAACTTTAACATTTGTGACGGACGACGGACGGACGACGGACGGACGCCATTTGGATTCCTTAGTCTCGCCTTCACCTCCGGTGGGCGAGACAAAAATGGATTGCAAATAGAAATGGGGATTGGGAGTAAAAACTATATGACATGTTCAAAAAGCTACAATGAATAATCTCGCACATAAAATCCTTGAGAAGATACCAGTGCATGGAAACAGTGTCTGAGCTTTGCCCTGTACCTGCAATGCCTGCTTTGGGAGAGCCTGTCTGAGCAGACAGCCACGGTGGTAGAAGGCCACACTGTTGTTGGGGTCCAGGTGAATGGCAGCAGACAGATCCGCCACAGCGTCAGGGAACATGCCCTGCTTCGCAAAAGCCCGCCCTCGGTAGGTGTGGCCCAGCGCATTGTCAGGCTCCTGCACCAGCAGTTCTGTGAAATCTTTTATGGCAGCCATCCAGTTTCTACAAATAATAAAAATATATAGAAGTGAGCTTTTTAACTATGTGTGTGTGTGTGTGTGTGTGATTAACTACAAGAGTATTATTAATATGTACAAATTCTGTCACTGTTGCCTCTTGGTGCTACTAAATACGTAAATGAAAATAATTCCTTTACACTGGTATTTGGTGTGACACAGAAGGGGTAAAAAACTTGTTGTATAATTCTTTAAGCTCCCTTTAAAAGAGAGATATAAATTGATACTCTACATGTCTATCCTCTGCACTAGCCAGCCTGTGTCTGAGACCTCATTGTTTCTCAATGCAAAACCAAATGAACAAGCTTTAGCTGAGGACACATTGATGGGAAGGGGTGGGGTTAATAAAGCACCTACTTGTTCATGTCATGCTGGACGAGGCCTCTCTTCACGATGGCCTTGGTCATGTTGGGCATGAGGCGTGTTGCATGAGGTATGGGATGGGGGGGGGGGGGAGGATAGGAGGGGGGATGGGGGAGTACCTACTTGTTCATGTCAAACTGGTACAGGCCTCTCTTCATGATGGCCTTGGTCATGTTGGGCATGAGGCGTGTGGCATGAGGTATGGGATGGGGGGGGGGGGAGGATAGGAGGGGGGATGGGGAGGATAGGAGGGGGGATGGGGGAGTACCTACTTGTTCATGTCAAACTGGTACAGGCCTCTCTTCATGATGGCCTTGGTCATGTTGGGCATGAGGCGTGTTGCTTCCCTGTAGTCCTCCAAGGCCAGCAGCATCTCACCTCGCTACAGTCAACAAGAAAAAAAGCTCATTTCATATCCTTCTCTGAACTATGCGACAAGGAATATCATAGGTCTCCCTCAATAACCCCCTTCATAGGGGCCACCTATCAGCTAAATAAGCGCAACATTCATTGTATTTTTTTCCCCAGTGCCATTCCAATAGCTGTGCATTATCTGCGTTTTCTTGCAGCAATGTTGTGCATTATTTGCATTTTCTTGCAGCAATGTTGTAGCTCGAAGCCTATGAAAAATACAGCAAGATTGCGATTAGTCAATCTTCTTTTTGACACTGCAGTAAACTCCATGAGAGTTTCTAGTTTGACGATCAAATGTGATTGGACCGTCATCAAAAGCAGTGCATTCAATAATAGATTTCTTTTTGGGACATTCAAGAATCTAACAATAATTTGACGACAACCATCGTATCCCATTTGGCCATCTTGTTAAAAGAAGCCCATAGCAATGGTACATTCTGCTTACATCATTGGTCCTGGTCTTGTTTGGTTTTTAGGATTATTGTCTTGAGAGCATTCCTTCACATGATAATGAAATCAAATAAGAATGGAACCTGCAGTCACAATAGAACAGTTTTCATGACAACAGTCTCTATAGTTTTACCCACTTTAAGCCTGTATCTTTAAAGGGAAAGTCTACCCTGAAGTTAAGTTGGTTTTAATAAAAGCAGAAACATGTAAAAAACATATTAGTGAAGGTCTGACAAAAATCGGTCAACGGATAAGAAAGTTATGATCTTTTAAACTTTAGATTTTGTGACGTCACATGCAAGGTCCTCTCCCATATGTTGTGTGCTGTATGATTCCATAAATTGCTCTCTTTCTGCTGTCGATGAAGGAATAAATCTTTTTCGTAGGGGTATGTGTGTAAAATTATGTGTCTATTGATAAATCAAATGCAAAGGTAAAATAATGCATATCCTTTTGAGAAAATTAATATTTTCAATTTAGTACACAACAATGGTAAAGCATCTCGCACATGGCGTCATAATGCCCATACTAATGTCTAACCCATCCCTGCAGAATGCACTTACAGCTTCGTAGAGCTCCGCCCTCTTGAAGAACGCCTCATGATCATGGGGATCGAGTTTCACTGTCTGAGTGAAGTTCATGATTGCCATGGTCAGGTCTCCCATCCCAGTGAAGATCTCAGCTCTGAAACAATGACATCAGCAAATCTTGTCATCGAAACCCTCCCCACAGGTTCAAAACATTTGCTATAATGATATAATAATACTTAAATTGAAAACGACCCGCCTCCCCACATCCAAACACAAATGTTCAGACTTTTATAGAGGAGCACTGAGATGTGGAAAAATTTCCAGCCATGTTGCTAACCTGCAATGTGAAATCTGGCTGCATTCATCAACGGAAGGGATGGCATGCAATTATAGATGATTTAAAAAGTCAACATACTGATATTGATATTGATGCATGATGAAAATGCATGACATATTTTGCCTTGTAGTGTAGGAGGCAAGCCATACCTGAACCAGCAGGATAGCTATGAGCAGGGCAGCTAGTGTAAATGAGGAAAGGGGGGGGGGGATTAATGTCCCTGGAATGGTATACACCCCTACATGAACATGTACTAAGAGTAGTGTAAAAGCTCATAACAGAACAGTGAGGTGCCATACTCTCCATGGCCGCCAAAGAGAGAGACTATATAAGTGCATGGCTCTGTTCTAGCTGTAGTTGTAGGGCAGCTAGTGGTAACAAAGGGGGGTGGGGGGGGGGGATGAATGTACCTGGAGCGGTAGGCCCCTACGTGGTCCTTGTTGATCTTGAGGACAGTGTTGAGGTCCTCCAGGGCCTTGGTGGGCCTCTCTTTGAGTAGGAACAGCAGGTGGCGGTGCCAGTAGGCGTCAAGCATCAGAGGTTCCAGGGAGATGGCTGTGTTCAGATCCTCCCACGCCTGCTTCAGCTTACCCAGCTGTGTGAACAGGTCACAGAAAGGAACATCAGAATGTTAAAATGTGTGTAAAAATAGTTAAACTGTAAATGGGCTCCATTCAAATCAAGAGCATCTGAGGCTCCAGTGAAATGGCTGTGTTCAGATCCTCCCATGCCTTTATTTAGCTTACCCAGCTGTGTGAACAAGGCATATAAATGAACAGCAAAATGTATATGTGTTAAAAAGGGTGATAAATTGGCACATTCAGCACTTCATTTAAAGCAACAAATGTTTCTTTAGTACACATCTGGGAGGTACAGGTATATGACAGCTGTCAATGTGTACTTCATGCTGACTTTTACAAACATGACATGTGGTTATTAACCATTCTGATCACCCATCCATTGTTCACCAAAAGGGATGTAGAGTAGGTGAAATCTTCCTGCCCAATATGTTTGCATACAGACATATTTGCAGATGGTGGGGTACAGAAGTTGACACCCAGGTCATTCTTATGTACATATTCATTGCATACTATATGCCCTGCTTCTTACTGCTTCTTAAAAATAAAACCGCTGTGAAAACTATGGCTGATGCAGTCTCCTACTGTACCTTTCTGTAGATGACCCCTCTCCTGGTGATGTCGAATGGGGATGGCTTTGGGCTGGACTCAATGCTCTCAGTCAGATACAGGCATTCAGTGTACAGCTCCTGATGGCAACACAAACACACAGAACATATGTTTAATGGGAGTGTATCCCTTTTTTACACAAAATAACATACTGTAAAACATTACATAAACCATATGTACAACATATACATCCAGTTTATGAAATTTGAAAGAGTGGTATAGAATGTAAGTAAAGCCTGATTAACATACTAAGTAATAGTTTGCTTTAGCATCCAATTCAAATGCAAAACGAAGAAGGGGGGATCGATATGAGTATCCAGTGTTCTACATGATCATATCTCATCACAAAACAGATAAGAGACTACCCTGATAACAGCTTAGATAGCATTGAATAGGTAAGATTGTGATGTTTATTGTAAGAGGCTGCATTTACTTAACCAAAACTCATCAAGGTAAATATAATCAAATAAAAAAGAATCAATATAGAGTGACTATATTCACAGAGCGAATTCTCAAACAGTAACAGTTAAAAAAATGATGAGATTGCTGAAATAAGGATTTACACAAAATGTCTAAGGAGACCAGACTGTACGTGATCATTCAGCTTAAAGAAGTGATATAAAGTTAACCTATATTTTACTTGAAGGTGGAAATAAATGGCATAAGTGTTACCTCCATCAAATGGCCATCTTCATCCGTTTCTGGGACAATGCTGAGATCCTCCAGGTGAACAGACACGGCTGTACTCGGTGCAGATGGGCCACTTACAAATCATGTATCAGGAGAAAAAACAAACATTACTAACTACTTTGTACACAACCAATGGAATAAGTAACAATAAAATAAAACTTATCTTTTCATATTGTGCCCTTGAGAAGTAGACATCGGGTAGATCAAACAGACTTCACCCATCTGGGCCCTGTTGCATAAAACTTACCATTGTACCAATGGCAACCACCATGAAATATAATTGCCTGTCAAGCAATGTCACCATGGCTGCCTAACATTTCATTTCACTAGGACACATATATAGGAAGGTGAGGATGGGGTGAAGTGACGGGTGTCGTTTGGGGGGAGGGAGAAGAAAGCTTACCCCTTCACCTGGGTGGTGGCACTAGCCACAGACTGCAGGGCTCCTTCTGGCTGGCTGCCTACCACACTGTCTGTCTCACTAGGTGGGTACACCTCATCAAACCACTCGTCCCAGAGGTCTCGCACCCACTCTCGGACGTTGATTGCCCTCCTGGAATCAAGCAGTGTCAGGAGATAAATACAAGCGGCACCAATCAAGGAATCATAACTTAAAAATGCCAGAACTTGTGTGGGTTCACTGCTCTAAAATCGAGGAATTAACTGACATGTTGTCACTTAAAAAAAAACCCTGAGATTTAGAGATCAACAGCTTCTTCACTGAATCTTTTATCACAATCCTAAATTGTACAAATCAAATCTATTCTGAGAGTGTTCTTCTTCAAGTATTACATGTGCATTCTTTCGAAAAGAAAGTTAATGTGAAATGAAAGGAAACAGAGAAAATACTGACCTCACATACTGTGACTTGAGGAAGAGCTCAAAGTCAATCACTTCTGGTTCACTCTTTCTTCTTCTATGACGAACTCTCCTGAGAAAAGAAATGATAAATATTGTTTGGATTATTTCACAATCCAACAAATCTCACTTTCAAAAAAGGATACCCAAGTCACACTGACATTTTCATTAAAACATGAGTGGACTGGACCCTGTTTCATCATATTGAAACTTTATGGCATTTTGTCATTGACAATCTTACAGCTATGATTTTTAGAAATTTTGTTTGGATGATATATTGCAGTGTTATTAATTACTGGAATGTTAAGAGAATGTAGTTTCAAGAAATATGCATGAGCCAATATTGACATCTGCTGATTTTGTATTGAAAGGTTCTTGTAGAAGATTTCATCATGAATGAAGATGAACAAATCCAACTCTTGAAGGCTGACCCACATATCAACTGTACTTACTTGGGAACTCTGACTTCTGCATCAACTGGCATAATGATCTTGGGTAAACTAAGGGACCTGCATTAAAGAAGAAAACATCAATATTATAAGATTGAAAATGGTTCTGCAATATTTTGAAAATGGATCAAATGAATGGAAAATATCCTTCTGACTTTATGGCAGTTAGCCTGTATTTTCATTCACTTCAGAGAGATATTCAAGTTAATGCTTTATCATGGAGATGAGACAAGACAAAAATATTCACAGATTCAATTAAATAATGACCAGGGCCATAGGTTTTCAATTAATGTATCTTACCATCAACGGTAACTACTATGGCAACAGGTGCAATAATGACAGCCCATTGGCTGTTGCCATGGTAGTTACCATTGATGGTAGGTTACAATAATTGAAAACCCATGTGCAACATACCCCAGGACATTAAAAGATAGATGGGTGGATGCTACTTACCGAGAGATCTGGTTGGGTTCTTGCCTCAAGAAATCTTCAATTTGTTTCAGGCGCCTCTGATCATAAAAGATACAAATACACACATTAGAAGCAGCCCTAGTTACAAGTATCTAATTATCATGACATAGACAAGTCTACAGCACTTTGTTTCAACATAGAAGCAAGTCCACAAATTTAATGATAAATTGATTGCACTTAATAAAGACAGCAAGTAAGCAGAAAATTATCCATTTGTAATTGTTTAATAAAAATTACACCATCCTAGCCACTCTTCATGGATTTTAATCACTGCAGAGAGCAAAAGTAATATTTTTCTAACATTTTACTTCTGGTTTAACAACTACCCAACACCCCACACCCCTTCTTCTTCTTCTTCTTCTTCTTCTTCTTCTTCTTCTTCTTCTTCTTCTTCTTCTTCTTCAAGTGCCATCTGCTCTCAGCAGTTCGGCTACCATGGACCTGCTCATGTGCCTTTCTGACACATTCTCTGTAATTCAGCCTCATCCACTCCTTAATATCATCCAACCACTGAGTACGTGGATGCCCTCGTCCTCTCTTTCCACCCTCCCACACAAATAATAGGCAATTCAAGAGAGAACATGTGATATATAGATTGATATAAATACTGGTTACATTTTCATTTAAAATTTGTGTAATGATAGATCTCATTGCACAAATGCACAAGAAGCAATAGCTTAGTATTTCATATAATTCATACTCACCGGGTCCCAATTTTTCTTCTTCTTTTTCTTCCTACAGACAAAGAACAAAACAAGCAAACGATGATGCTGTACAAGGCAAATGCATGTTACACAAATAGTGGCTGCTATTATTTTACATAAATACTTTTGGACCAAATTAATGAATGACTTCAAAGTTAAAAGGTGAGCCTAAAGATGTTTGCATATAACATTTCACATATGATAGCTGCAGTGTTTGAAAAAATATCTGATGTTTTCAACTTAAATCATTTGTTAGGTCAAAAGAATTTGTTGAATTGTATGCATTCTAAAATAACATTCATATAGATAGCATACAGACTCCATCATGAACTAACATAGTTAAAAAAAAGATGAGGAACATTTCTGAGTTCAAACATCTAAATGCATCACTCAGTCCTCAAGAAGCAGTTACTCCATAATACAAAAGTCATTCTTGTTTTTAATTGAGGTGATGTATATATAGCACCATCCTTGCATATAAACTCTGTGGACTAATGGGGCCAGATGAAGATGGATTTCTGATGTACTCACCCTTTGCGTGCAGGGTAGACCACATACTTCATGCCAGCGTCTCGGGCTTGGCTGGCGAGGGATGGACCCTGAGCTGGACAGATGGAATCAGGAAAAGATCTTAAGCAGATTTCCTCATGCTTCCTACACGCATCCTTTGACCACAAATCTACAACCGCTCAGTGTCAAGAGTTGATTTGTATGCATTCTAAAATAATATTTCATATAGATAGCATACAGACTCCATCATTAACTAACATAGTTAAAAAAGATGAGGAACATTTCTGAGTTCAAACATCTAAAATAACATTTCATAAAATAACATCGAAAATAACAGGATGGAGAATGTCTCTGTCAAAGCAACTTTACAGAAATGCTGATCCTAAGCATGAGAACTTGAACAAATTCGACATCCTTTTGGATGTTAAATGTTTGCCTGACATATGATCTGCTACGATGCTCACCCAGTTTCTTGACAGGCACCTTGGGTGTGGCTGATCTGACGTCAGGCCTGGTGGCTGCATCAACCTAGAGGCACACACACAGACATACGGATAGATATATGAAGCCCATTTAAATAACTACATGTGCATTACAAATTCAGTTTCACCACATTACTTTTTGATGAAGCACAATTTCCACTCCTATGTTACAACAGTTTTATATACATTTTAAGGAATTGTTTTTTATCAAGCTGCACTTAACACTTCCCGCATATTACAGCTGCTGTTTTAGAAACACTTAATTGAGTGCTGTTTCATCAAGCCACATTGAACATTCTTTCCATTCTTGTGGTATTTTGATGAAGCACAATATGAACTACTATGTTAAAGCAGCTGTAGAAACAATTAAATTGGTTCTTTTCTACACTGTCATGGCTCTTTTGGAAACTTTTTACCGGGTTCTGCTCCATTAAGCTGCCCATTGGTAGGGATCATTGACTGACAAAGAGTGAAGACAGATGAGGATGTGATTCTCTTACCTCTTTGAAGACTTCTTCCTCCATCAGCTCCTCCTGCTCCTCATCTTCCTCATCAAACTCCTTCCTCTCTCTGAGTTCAGCTAGGTACTGTCGGTGCCTCCTCACATCCTCCATGACAGACTGGAAGTCAGAGGGCACCAGCAAGGGGAAGTCATCCCCCTCCAGCTCAGGGGCAGAGTTAGTCCTCCTGGGAGGGAGAGGGTTAACGGGGACAGTATCTAAAGGTCCCAGGTCTACATATTACTTCAGACTCAGAGAGAAAAAGAATAAGTTAATTCTCTGGAAGATACTCTACAATATGCATACAACCTATAGGTGACTCTTCTGGAAAATGCCTGAATGGGAGGCATTTTTGTAAGCGAGGGGATGGACTTAAACTCTTTAGAGAAGAAACTACTGGGACCTTAAGTGTCTAAATATCACTAAATCATAGAAGAACTTATAATGTGACAATTGGGGGTAGAGAGACTTAACTCTAAATATCAACTAGGAGAGAAAAGAATTTGGGACCATTGGTCTCAACACAACTCTAAATATCACTAAGCAGAATAACACACAATAAAAGAAGGGGTGGGGCTGGTTGTCTTATCAAAAAGAGGTTTGGACCACTAATGTCACATAGCCCTTATAGCAGGCAATAATACACAGTGAATACAAAGCTAAACAACACTTACTGAATCTTTGACCATTGCTTTGCAGGATATGCAATCCAACATCAAAAACATGAAACAATGTAATCTGTTTGGTAAATCACAGAAACTAACCCTCCTTCCTCGATGAGGATTACATACCTGAGTTTGTGCAAGGGTGGAGGCACACCGTCTGAGAGCACCGACCCGGGCCGGCTGTGAGACGATAATCTCCCTTCACTAGTGGACACTGAGGGAGCCCTTACACCAACCAGCGGGTCCTGTTTTAGGATTGGGGGTGGACCTGTCCCGGTCAGCGGTAATGAGGAGGTGGAAGAGGATGGTCGGCGCAGGAAGGGAGGGGGTTTCCCCTGGAGTAACCTGGTGTACTTCGCCCTTCCCAACTGGGTCAAGTCTTCACTCGACGCATATGTCCTCCCCAAGATCCTGTGTCAAGGAGAACGTAGGATATATGTCACAAAGAGTATTCAAGGTAATGTCCTTGTCAGTTTTAGCAACACAAATCAGACAGTGAGGACATTAATATCTATATATTGCTTAAAATTACTAGGCACAACACTTCCACATACATGAGTGATTGAACACCCCCCCCCCCCCCTCACCATACCCAGAGAACCCACCTCTCCTGAAAGAGCTTCTGCTCAAAGTCTGCTTCATCCCAGGGTGTGGCTGCATCCGTGTCCCCATCCTCCCCCTCTGTACCTGCCGCTGACGTCATGCGATCTCCCTCCTGGCTCACCCCTAGCCCCTGGAACTCTGGGTACAGCACCTCCGTGATCCGGGCAGGGTCAAAGGTCATCTTGGGAGGGGCAGGGGTCCAGTAGAGACGAGAGATGTCCTGCAGCACTGGGGCGGGCTGGCCCACGATGGACAGAGCTTCCTCATCAAACTAATATTGGTGAGGTAAAGCAAAACAAACTAGCAGTCTAGTCTCTGGTGGTACAGCATACATCATGATGCCTTTCCATAACATGGCATGTAAATTAGGTGAAGAAGTGTGTTACAATACCAAATATTCTACACTTTATTGTCATGGAAATAGATCACTTTCATTCAGATGATTAAGCAGCACAGATTTTTACACAGGCAATACACATCAACGCCATAATATAGCCATTTGTCCGGCATGCAAAAGGTTTAGAATGGTGAGTACGTCCTTACCAGCTGCATGGCTCTCTTCTCCCATGTCTCCAGACTGTTGGCTTCTGCCCCGTCCCCTTGCCTATCCCTGTCCCCCTGGCTGCCCCTGCTCTCCTCCCCCAGCCCACTGCCCTCCTCCCCACCACGGCTCCTCTCTGATGGGGCCTTAGGGGGCAGGGAGTCTACGGCCTCTGCGTCTCTCAGGATCCGCCTCGCCGCAGCAGACATCAGCTTCTGCCGTTCCTCCAGCAGGGGCGTGTTGCTGCGGGTTGTCAGCCGCGAATCCATGGGCTGCACAGGGGGGGGGGGGGGGGGGGAGCGACAGCAGAAATCATTAGCAAATTAATGTAAAGGAACATTGACATAAGGTACAATCAGTTATATTATTCAGGTTAATCTAGTATTGATTACTGACTGGATGAATGCGGTCACGTGTCAGCAAGAAAAAATCGGTATGTTGCCCGCTGACGTTATTTCGCAAGTCAACATAACCATGAAAACGCCAATACTAGTGTGATGTTTCCCCAGGGAAGCATTTTGCAAGCAATTGAATGGAAAGAAGTGACAGGAAAGTATCAATATTTACCCGATTAAAGAATGTGTGATCGTTATCAACTACTTTGACATCTGATCACATGTGTAGAGCAGACGATGGATACTTTTTCATGAATTAGGTAACGATCACAATTTGTTGTGTTATCGTGTAAACATGGCAACTAGCGAAGGATCACCTCACGAAATTTGTACTGAAACTCGATTTCCATCGTTTACGGACAACCAGCTTGAAGATATTATTGCAAATAAGAATGCGAAAAACACGAAGGATGTCATCAAGAATTTGAATACAGTTTTGGAGCATTATGGTGTTGAACGAGGCATTTCTTGGCAACAATTGAGAGAAAATTGCCAGCCGATCTGTATGCTTTTATGAGAATCTTCTACGCCAAAGCATATCGGTCAAATGGTGAGCACTACGTGAAGCGCACTTTGATATCAATTCGATACGGATTAATGCGTCACTTCGAACGGATCAAGTCACTAGATATTACTAACAATCCCAAATTCAAGCCAGCAAATGACATGTTTCGTGTAGTTTTGCATCATCTTAAGGCACAGGGGAAAGGATTCAAAAGGCACAAAGGCCCCATCACAAAGGATGACATGAACAAGATTAAAAAATCCACAGCATTGATGTTTTGAAGCTGAGAGGTTTACAAAATAAAGTGTTTATTGACGTTAAGCAGTATGGCGGTTTCAGGCCACAAATCAGAATCTAGTCTGAAGCACTATTTTCATGTTCAAGTTTGGCAAAGAGCAAACTAGGACAGGACGGACAGGGTAGTTCTAGTGGGGCTGTTGTAGAAGCTTAGTAGAGGAGTAACGCATTGCGATCTTCACCTCTACCTAGTTCTGAGGGAATTGCAAGCACAGTAGCGACATGTCCAATGCCACAACTCCAAATTGGAGGTCTCTCTGAACTGCCTGATGGAAACCCTCCAATGAACATATCGCAATTCAATTCGAAGATAGACTCACATCAGCATCTTTACTTTCATGGCTGTAAAGTGAAGATTCATTACAACAAATTACTGAGACAAAGCATGTTGTAAGCTGTTAATAAGTTAAGAGCTCACGGTTCCTGTTTTATTGCATCGTTTCTTTGCTCAATTTGACCTTTGCTTCGTTTTTTTTTTTCACTGTTGAAGGTGAAGGTGAAGGTGCAATTTTGCATTGTAATCCTCACAAGAGCATAAAAGCAAAACATTATTTTTTCATGTGAGAAGTACCATGAATACACACGTCATGATCAGCTCTCTGTCTCCAACGAGCACCCGATTTCGGGGTGAGTAGATTTTTGTTTCTACCGCATTAACGCATCAAAGGACTAACCTGAATAATATATATCAGATGTCAGCTTTGTTGTCGTAAACATCACAAAATGTTCATACCGAGGGGGTTAACATGCACTGAGGCAGTCAACATCTATATCATGTTATTGTAAACAATAGTCACTGACCTTTGACCTATCTGACCCAACACAATTAGTTAATAGTCCTGACATATCATTTTTGTTGGATAAAACATCCTAAGTAATCACACAAACACTAAAATTATTTTACCTTAACTTAGGAACTTTAACCTATCTGACCCCAAAGCTATATAGGACTGTTAACTGCCAGATTGTTAACTGTCCTGTCATATATTATCATTATACCAAGTTTCATAAAGTTTGGTCAAACATCTCTTGAGTTATTGCATAAAAAGTGACATTTTATGATGAAACCTTGACTTATGACTTTTGACCTTTGTCCTATATGACCCAACATCCAATTATTTAATTGTCCTGACATATATTATCATTGGACTAAAATGTATGACATTTGAGAGTCAGGCAGACAGACAGACAACCTGGAAATAATGACATCCTGTCACCTCATGGTGGAGGCATAGAAATAGGATTGAATCTGGCAGACTAACTCCTAAGGCTACCCACCGGAATTGCCAGGTTCTGAGTGGCGAAGTACTTGCTGGGGGCGTGGTGGGACCTGGTGAGGAGCTGTAGGTTCCTGGTCAGGGTCAAGTCTGAAGGTATGTTGCAGAAGTGGTGGATGCTCTGCCTCAGCGGTCTGTCCTGGCCTGCCTCAACACTCTGCTGCTGGTGGAAGCAGGAAAGATAACATAGCACTGGTTAAAAGGGATAGTTCACTCTCAATATATATTGGTTTAAATAAAAGCAGAAACATGAATGAAACATATGAGTGAAGGTTTGACGAAAATCCGTCAAATAATAAGAAAGTAATGATGTGTAAAGTTTTGATTTTGTGATGTCACATGCGAGGTGCTCTCCCATATGTTGTGTAATTTTTTTTTTTTTTAATGTTCATTTTCTCAAAAAGATATGCATCTTTTGACCTGTGCATTTTCTACATCATTAGAGACACAATTTTACACACATCCCTCTATGAAAAAAAAAAATATTTAGTTGTCTAAAACAGAAAAAGAGCCATTAATAGAATCATAAGGCACACAACATATGAGAGAGCACCTTGCACCTGACGTCATTAAATTGAAATTTCAAAAGATCATAACTTTCTTATCCTTTGACAGTTCTTTATCAAACCTTCACTAATATGTTTATTTCATATTTCTGCTTTTATCAAAACCGACTAATTTTCAAAGTGAACTATCACTTTAAAGTTTTGCCCTGTGGTTAAAGTTAGGGATAGAAGTGGGAAGTTTGAATCTTTATTAAATGTGCCTACAGGGAATCTATGAGGTGTGTATATGTATATATACAGGAGATGGACAATCAATGTCTGCTTTGACACATGAAGATAAGCTGAAAAAGCCTAAGTAATCACGGTGACCCGGTTTAGTAAGTAGTCCACTATGTTGACCACTATGAGTTAAATATCACAGCACCCATAACGCATAGCTGCACTACAATCTAGTGCCACCTTTTGGCATATTTTCAAATATCAGCAGCTTTTGATCTGTGATTATGGTCCGGAATCATTCTTTTAGATTGAGATGCTACCCATAATATATCATTGAGAGATTCTTTCATGTAACAAATTGGTATATAAGAGTTCTATAGAATGGAAAAGGAATGATATAGAAAGTTCTTGAGCTACTCCCCCCTAACTTTAAGTCTCCACCCTGGCAAGCAGAGGGTACTTTGATCTTTCTGCAATTTAAGTTCCTGTCAGGTATTTACAACCTTTTGTTACTTAATCACTTGACTAACCCTACTCTTATCACATTAGAATGAGCTGCAAGGTATGAATATCTCCTTGTGTTATCCATGTTACTGGAATCACTTACAAGGTACTACATCCTTCTGTAAATGCTACTGATATCACACACAAAGTACTTACATCCATCTGTAATCAATGTTCCTGGAATAACATACAAGCTACTTGAAACCAGTAATTAATTCTACTGCAATGGCATCACATAAACACGTTTTATATCTTTCTTTAATTAATGCTACTAGAATCACACACTTCACCTTTTCATCCTCATGCTAAAACCAGAAACACTGTACTCTGTACTTACCTCCTTCTGTCTCTCCTCCTGTGGGGCCCAGGCAGACAGGAAGGAGACAGAGGAGCCGATGACCGTCGGGGCGGGGGTGGACCCCCGCAGGGAGGGGTCAAACACCCCCCTCTCCTGGAGCTCCTTCTTCTCCCCCTCCACATTCACCACGTCAGCGTAGGTCAGGTCAACAGGGGCGATCAACTCCTGGCAGGGCAACCATACCCATACAGACATCATATGACTTGCAGTACTTACATCCTTCTGTCATTAATGCTACTAAAATCACATACAAGGGAACTGCATCCTTCTGTTAAGTTTCTGAAATCACATACAAAGTACTTACATCATTTCACAACTACTAGTTTGTTTCATCAACCATTGTTCGTTAAAAAAATGCACCAAGATGAGATTGAACAAGCAACCAAGGGAGAACATTTCTGTGCAGTTAAAACTCTGCTCAGAACTCAGATTGCCCATCATTATATTACCCAGTCTTTCACAAGTTTTCAATGGATGGGGTCACATTGTGCACTGACAAATTCTACCATCATTGAATAGTAAACTCTGACAAAGTGTCAAAGCTTAGAGAAGTCAGACAGCTCCCTATTTCTTTGATCTTCCTCCTCACCTGCCATGCTTTCTCCAGATCCACCACATCCTCCTCCTCCTCCTCCTGGTCTCCCAAGGCTGCTTCCTGGAACCAGACTGATGGCTTTCCACTGACACCCTCCTGGTCTTCCTGGTCATCGATGAGGGCTTCGCTGGGCCGCCTGCTGCCCCTGCCTTCTGAGAAGTCCAGCTGGTTCTTGGAGGGCCTGCGGCTGGACACATCCCCCTCCTGCAACAACCGACAACCAACCACTTTATTAGAGCTGCCAAGCTACTGTAGTAAAAAAAAATCCCTGAAAAACTGTATCCCTGAAAAACAAATCTATTATTTTTCCAAATCAAAATGTTTCTAATGCTGCAGTATTTTACTCTAATAAACATACTATTTGGCAGCTCTGCATTTTTCTGATACTCCAAATATCAATAAGGTGCTGTAGAAAAGAGGTAAGAGCTATTGACTCTAGCAGAGAGATCCTGGGTTTGCCCAGTGAATACACATTTGGAGAAGGCATCCCTCCCAACCAAAATGTAGGAAATTAATACTTGGCATAGATATATATTTCTGATCTTATTGCATTAACTAGCTTTGAGCCAGTGTTATATCAAATCACCATATCAAAAAAATATATCATTATTATGATTGTGCTGTAGATTAATTTCTCATAAAATATTGCCTGGTATGCTTTCCTGAACTCTTTGTACGTTTCGTTCGCATCAATGCACAACCGTGGACACGTTTCGTTCGCAATTTTGCACAGAACACACGTAGGTGAATGGAAATGGAAATATGTGCGTACTGCGAACCGTACCACTGTTCGGTACTATTCGGTACTATCGTCACTGTAATAGACTTTCCGCTCGTTCACGTTGCAGCATAGGGTAACATAGAAGAATTCGGAGAATTTTGATCATTTTGTTTCGGTATTTTTCCATCTTGTCATCATACACACAAGCACTTCCTTTTTGACAATGTATTCTCCTGTACACAAGTCTGGGTTATTATGGATTGCATGTATATGGAAAACAACAACAAATGATGTGTATACATGTTAGGCTATAACAGTACAGAAGAAAATCACACAAGTTCCTTGTTATTGTACTGTGATTATGTGGGTGTGTGTACATGTACGCATTGTAGGCGATCTCTTTGTATTACAACACAAAGAGCTCCTAGAGTCCTAACCAAGCCAAGTTCTTGGCCATACAGGCTTTTCTATGCACATCCTGTATCGAACTTTCTTCTTTTCAAAACTTATTGATTTTGATATCAATAGAAAGGTCATGGTCTTAGTGGGTGCGTGTACATGTATGCATTGTAGGCGATCTATTTGTATTACAACACAAAGAGCTCCTAGAGTCCTAATCAAGCCAAATTCTTGGCCATACAGGCTTTTCTATGCACTTCCTGCGTCAAACTTTCTTCTTTTCAAAACTTATTGATTTTGATATCAATAGAAAGGTTATGGTCTTAGCAAAATATAACTGTAATAATTTTCCTGCAATTTACAGCAAATGAAGAGTCCAACATATCATTTACATTAGCACTACTGAAAACATTGACATTTTTTTTTCAAATGTTCTGCACAAGTATAGCCCTGCGATACAGTAGCTCCTCAACTGCCAGACAAAGTGGAAAGCCCATGAAATTCTCTATATTTTATATGTACACCATTTTTCCTCACGACAATCTAATAAAAAGTTATAGCCCTTGAAAGCTACTACTCCGACAAGAAATCATTGAAATATGCGCACACTCAAATTAATGCAACGCACAGGGGGTTCACAGGTGAACGCACAAAGAGTTAAGCTTCTATATCATTGATGACCAAATCATTGAGCATCTTCTACATTTGCAATAAGACTTCCATATCGAATACTGCAAAGTGTCTTGCAATATAATTTAAATTGGTCAGACTTTAAACAGCCAAGTCTCCAAGAGGATGAGGTATGTGGGATCCCAACCATTTGGCTGTATGATATGAGTTAAGAGCAGGCTTGAGAAGAAGCATTTCTAGTTCTATAATCATAAACAATAAAATAATACATACATACAAACATATACAATTCTCACAAATGATTTACAGTTGTTTGGTCTACTCCTACTTTGTTTAAAAATGAAACCTTGAAACTACTCTCTCATATAGAGATTAAACTAAGCCTTCTCCCTATGCCTTCACCCTTACTCTAAACCTAAATCTTTGACCCTTAACCTTTTACCTAATCCCACAACTCAATGAAAATAAGAAGAATCCAAATGGCATGGTGCCCTCGCATCCTGTTCCCTCCACCCCACCCCCCTGTGTGTATTCTATTCAATCCTTTTGCATCTTTATTAAGACATGCATGAGAGGCAGTTTAAAGTAAGTGCAATAGAATATCATAACAAGCTCACAACCAAACATCACAGACGCAAGACATGCAAGTGTAGGAGTAGTCTTCATCACAGGAGATTTGTTCAAACCTGTAGCATCTCTGAAATTGGAGTCCTGTCTGTGTCCAGCGAACCTTGACCTACTTCACTTGACTCTTCCACATTCACCTCTGGCACTCCTAGCGCAGATGAGAAAGAAAGGAAATATAAATTATCAAATGAAAATGTTCATTGAAGATTCATCTTGGAATATTTCATAAATATCAATAGTAAAAATGAAAAGTGAAAAATGAAAAACATATGCACTTCACAAATATACCCAGACCTTGGGGTAAAGAACTTCTTGTAAGATATTATCATCTCACTATTACCAATCACATAGGACTAAGTAATGACAAACTTCAGAACAGAAAACATCACTAAGAACACAAGCAAACCATGCAGCATTTTGAGCAGATGACACAAGAAGAGGTTTCTTACAAAGATATCAAATCACTTTAAGCTGTTTTAATATCGGAAATACTAACTAAACCCTAACATTGATTCATATTATGAAGCTTTCTTTGCCCTTTAACCCTGTTGGTACCAAAGTGTAAAGAGACCATTGATTGATAACACAGTGAATAAGCCCATGGTAGTGAGATGGTAAACTCATTAGTCATGTCGGCAGCTCCATACCTGTCTCCTGGTCATCAGGAAGCTCCTCCTTCCCCTCCTCCAGGGTCTCTGGCTTCCTGTCCTCAGTCACTCCATCGTTCTTGGAGCCCAGCACCTCGGCTGTCCGAGACATCACCCTGTTCATGATCTCCTGGATCTTGATGTCTGCCTCAGACTTCACCAACCTGCAAGAGTGCCGTAACAAACATTCATTCTACAAATTGACCTTGACCTGCGACATTGACCTTTATCCTTGACCGATGGCCTCTGACCTATACGACCCAAAATATATCAATGTAATTGTCCCATCACACATTATCATTGTCTCAAGTTTTATGAAGTTTAGTCTAATATTTCTCAAGTTTTCACTTAAAAAAAAATAGGATTTGCCCTTGACTTGTGACCTGCAACTACCTGACCCAAAATATAACCAGTCAATTGTTTTTCAATATACTATCCATATTTAAAGAGTTATCATATACACAAGATATGGACTGACGGACAACCCGGAAACATAATGACATAACAAAAAGAAATATTAGTTTGATCAACACTGGAAGTACATACAAACCCAACAGATATTTTATTTGTTGATCTTTGAATGCAAGCCTACCCTTGTTCTCTTTGGGCCTTGAGCGATGCAATGATGTCATCCACCGATCTCTCTTTTGGAGGCTCTTCTTCTTTCTTCGGCTGGACGATAGAGGCCACACTGCCCTGGCTCTTGGTTGACTTGCTGTGTCGCTTCTTCCTGCAAAGCAAATAGAGGGGACAACTTAAAGGTCACTCTTGGGCTTGGTATTGGCATCAGGCAAGTACAGCAAAACCTGGTTTAGCAACCTCCTTTCTACAAAGACTAGATGCCTACGAAGATCAAATTTTCTGTTTCCCTGGATCATTGTCTCTCATTCTAACCTGTATTTAAATAACCTGTACATAAAGACTGCCTTTCTTGTCCCCTTTGGCAGTCTTCATGTACAGGTTTCATTGTACTGCAGTCAAACCTGTCTCCTGATTAAGGCAACTTAATTTGAATCCTGTCAGAGCAGTTTATATGTAATTGAACCTGTCTAAAATTAGCATGGTGCCTGTGGTCTTCATGGACAGGATTGAATGTAGTTCAGTAACAAGTTTATATGTTATAGTCTGATTGCATACTAGCACACATTTTCACGCAAATATGAACAATTAAAGCAAACAGTGTACAGAATTTTATTGTGACTTCTCCTGTTAATCCTCTGCACCAAGATGGTGTGACCATGCTTACTGCTCATTGTGTTATATTCAATGATAAAGTGAAACAACAAAATGAAGCATATTTGAGCTAATGGTCAAATATATAAGAACATACTTCAGTAGAATCATTTGGCCCAGAAGAGATAGTTTGTGTATCACATTTAAGGGTGAAACCAAGATATGACTGCTTGTCTAAATGATGTTACTACATTGAATCTATGTAACATATTTCTTATAGGAGCCCAGCTAGTATCTGACCTGCTTTGAGGTAGGCTGTCCATACTGGCGATCTCCCTGGCTTCCTGCAGCAGCTCACTAGAGGACTTCTGTGAGCTGGAGGATGCTGCCGATGTTGTGCGTGACTTGTGGCTGTCTCTGGTCATGTTGGTGGTGCCTGTATGCCGTGAGGTGGCTGTGTGCCTGGAGATATGGCCGCCATCCATGGAGCTCTCGTCCCCGCTGCTCTCACCGCCACTCTCATCCTCATCGTCTGACCCCCGGTGACGAGACGACCGGACAGAGTGCATGGACACCATGCTGGCCTTGCCGCTGGCCTGATACGGTCGGCTGCCCAGCTCGCTGCGGTAGGAACGGGAAGACTTGGCCGATTTGGGCATCGACAAGCTGTCCTTGTCAACTGCACAAAATACAAAAAACAAGTCTCATGGTTATCAAGCAAATGGAATTATATTTAAATACTAATTACAATATGAAAGGCTCAATATTCATATCATAACAATAAATATTTATAAACTAAGAAAGCAAGATACGACACTGATGTATCTAGCTTTCTAATAAAGTGTGAAATGAAATCTAGCTTCAACCTGGTAACTAAATGCAGATAAATGAGTATAATTTCCTTGAAAGCAAGCACTCACCTGGCCGTTTAGCCTTGGGTCTGCGTCGTGGGGTGGGGTCAGGGGGATTCTCCACTCTAGGCTTGAGGGCAGGCTTTACCCTCTCCTTGTAGGGCACAGGAGCAATGGCCCCAGTGGAGCTGAGGATGGCAGGCTTCTGGGCAGGAGTCTTTGGTTTGAGGGGCAGGTCAGCTGCCTGGAAGGGAGCTCTTGGTACGGGGATGTCTCTGTCCATGCGGCCAGTGGAATGGGGGCGGGAGGCTGTGGGTGTGGTGGTGGGGACTGCATTTTCCTGCAGGGGGCAAGACAGAAAGAGGGGTACAAGAGTATCAGTTTTTAGAAAGACTCTAGATGAACATTAACATACAACTTTGTGGCATCTTCACTGATAATTCACTGTTGTGCGATGAAAAAAGAAATTGTAATAAGTGTTTTTTTCCATTTGAATAATTGGTTCTGATAACAAATAACCACTTATTCCACTCTCTGATTGCTGCTCCAAGGTTTTGAGTTTTGAGGTGGAAAGCATCCCTTACAACTAAGGCACATGAAATAAATCATAAACACATGAAAATTGTATCAAGAGAAGCAAATAAAGGTGTAAAGAAGAATAATTGAATAAATAAATGAATGAGTAAATAAATGTATAAATAACTGATTGAAGGATTAATTACTGATTGGAAGAATTGATGAATGAATGAATGAATAAATGAATGAATGAATAAATGAATGAATGAATAAATGAATGAATGAATGAATGAATGAATGAATGAATGAATGGATAGGTAAATGATTAAAGGAAGATTAGATGGATAAATAAATGAATGAATGGATGGATGAATGGATAGGCAAATGGATTATAGGAAGATTATATGGATAAATAAATGAATGAATGGATGGATAAATGAATTAACTGATTAATGGATGAATGGATGATTAGGCAATGAATGAGCAGCATGTATCTGACCTGCTGAATAGCATTGATCTCTGTGTCTTGAGCAGAGAGCACAGGTTTGCCCTGCATCATCACATTGAGGCTCTCTACATCCACAGTGCTCCTAACAGGCAGCACTCCCACTGTCTGCACATGAGCCTTCCGCATCTCTGAAGAAAGATTCAGAAACATAACCTTCAGTTCAATTTAACACAAACATATACTATACGTTACACAACTTAACAAGGCAACATTTCACACTATATTCATTAATACATTAACTGTCATGAAACCAACTCATGCACGATAAAGCTTTAGCATATCAACATCTGGATACAAATTTTATATCAACATCTTGAATCTTTCTCAATCTCCACATCATGTGACATAGGCGATCATGGACTTCAACAACTCTCTGTTCTGAACTCGATGCCACGGTAACTATCAACAACATAATCAAAATCAAATCAACTTAATATATCAGCTCTGAGCACTATTTTGTTTTAATAAATTTACTGTCTTTTGAACACCTGTAGGCACCATAAGAACCAGACAGAGAAAACAATACACTACAGGCTCTGAGCATTTGAGCCCAATATACAATGCCCCAAATAGCCTCCCAAAATATAAATACAGCCATTTTGAAAAATTTATTTGCTTGTAGGGAATAATGCATTTTATGATTTGGGGTGAATCTTACACGTTAAAAGCCTTGGATTATTGCTCCCACAAACATATGTTAATCCCTGAATGAAACCACACATATCATCATCACTGACAAACCAAATTCAAGACACTGTCCTACCATCCACAGTGACGGTGTCCTCCTTGCTGTAGGGGAAGCGGTTGGACTGGATCTTTGCTGGAGGCACTGTGCTCTTGTTCAGCGGGTTGTAGTTAGGAGCTGTGCCTGCATCCTGCCAGCAACATACAAACAACAAGGAACAATGGGAGTTATTACACATAAACAGTGGGGCCTCAGATCAACTTCACAGCTGAGTGCAATCAGTGATTGCAATCAATGTGTACGAATGAATGGAGCTAAAAACACTTGCTTACAATTGATTGCAGTCATTGAAAAGTTTATCTCAATATACAATGGGGTATGATCTACATGAAAGCATCTTTAAAATGATATACAATGACAGTTAACCTTGTCTGTAAGGATAGCTGCCTTATAAAGACAACCCAAATGTAGAGACTGCTCAAATTAAATCCCTTTATTTTTGCTGTGTTCAATGTCATTATATTTTTCTTCATTCAGGAAATTAAACACAGCACATAAAATACACTGTAGCAGTCACACATATTGAAATTGATATTACAGTCAATGCTTAGTGCGCAGCAAAGACATAATTAAGCGGTACATTAATTTGGATTTCAGGAGAGGTGCTGAGAGTATCACATCATACTCACTTTCTTTGGAGGTTGGACAGGCTTGGCCAAGTATTTCTCCTCAAAGTGGGGCTCAGATTTCCTCACATACGGCATTCCTTTCTTCCCAAAGTCCTCTCCAAGCTCCCTGTATTAGTAACAAACATCAAATGCAGCAGATGAATACAGGGTAAATGTAGCAAATATGTCAAGTACTGATGTAAACAGTGAACAGAGTGAACATTTTTTTTTTAGAATTTGACAATATATAACAAAATATTGTATTCTTAAAATGAGGAAAGAGCTCATACTTGTGGAGTACTTGTGGACCAGTATTCAATGTACATTGAGAATTTAATTCCCTTTTTTAAAAGACATTAAAAGATCTTATTTTTAAAGAAATTAAAGAGCAGAAGAGAGTGGATCACTCTGTTTTCATTTCAAATCTTAAATGTGTACTTTGATGAGAAAAATGATATGGTCCTATTTCCCATTTGTATTGTACTACACAATAATATTGGTTTGTTAATTGTTATCAAAGCCTATACTGAAATGATTCAAGTGCATCATTGAGGTGAACCAGGTTTCAAGAAATACCTCATAGCCACAAGTCACATACTAAAAATGCCAATGGGTTTCGGATGCAGTACCTCATGCACTTGCTACATGTATACCAAGAAAGGTTACAAATATGTTTCTTCTATTTTCTCTGCATTGATCCCCAAATTACCACACCCATTCTATCAAAATAGCAACAGCATGGGAGTCATGCCCTTCCTGTAACCTGGGCCCTGTCTTATAAAGAGTTTCGATTGATAGCAACTTACTTCGCGATTGACATCAATCTTAACTCTGTACATTAAAGATAGGGGATTGGACTTCATAAGATAGGGCTCAGGGGTAGTATTCAGTTTCATTCATGCATTCCACATTCATCATCTATTCATAGGGTGGGTAGTGGATCTCTCTCTCTCTCTCACACACACACACAAGCACACACACACACACACACACACACACACACACATACACGCACACATTACACTGAGAAATATATGAACATGCCTCCACACTGTTAACTTCACTTGAAACAAAATAGTCCATGGAAGCGATGGTTCACATAATCATGCAATTCTATGTTAGTTTACAAAGGAGCTGAAGCAATACTTACACATTATGCACCTTGGCACTGTAGTCAGCAGAGGCAATTAAAGTGGAATCAATGGAAAATAAAGCAACGTTTAGATTGTGTTTAGAGAGCCACAGAGCAAACACACAATGATGGGCAGCCAAAGATACAGTATACATGCAAAATGAATAAATTATATGTTCTAATTGATTCACCTCTAGTCAGAAATATACATGTAGGAGTGAGCTACCACCAACCCTTGGGAATCTTCCAGTAATTCCATCATGTTTACGCACCAATACATCACCATGAGCAACAAATTAAGATGACATTTTCAGGGAAAATAGCAAAATGTACATCTAAGTTTCCCTGGAAACATCTACCTTAAATGTTTGCCCGCTTCGTTCGACTCGCGGCACATACAGTGGGCTGCCAAGTTCGACTCAAGTCACATTTCGCGCACAATGCATACAGAACGCATTTAATTGTATTGTGCGCACACACATACAATAGCGACGCGTGTATTGCATAAGGGGATCAAAGTATCAATAGGCAGGAAGTCTCCCACGACAGGAAGTCTATTGAGAAGTACCCAGGGTCAATTTCAATAGAGGAGTTTAGTTCATTGTTAGCTTACTCTTTTTGAATGCCCCATATAAATCCTAAATTGCTTGGCTCATTATTCCCATAAAGACATGGGTTTGGTATGTAATGAAAGCTAAAGAACACATCTTTTTTATGAACTAACTTAGAGAATAACTTCCATTAGGACATATTAAATATAAGAGGTATAAAATAGCCTCCAAAACGATAATTTGGAGACAGAATGTAAAGTTATAATTCTCAGAATCTATGATATTATACATGACAAAAATGATACCATTGGCAAGAGTATTAATTTCTTTTAGACTTTGCTACACATTTTTTTTTCATCACTACAAACCAACAAGGCATTAGCAATATTGTGTCTCGCCCACTTGCGAAAATAACCAGAAATATCGCGATCTCCGTTGCTACGCAAAAGAAAACTGAAACAAACAAATAAGCAACTTTAAACAGACAACATCAAAATCAGGTGCAAAATAGTGACTTTGAATAAATTTGCATAAATGTGCATGAGTAATGTTTGCCTAAATCTACATCAGTAATGCTCACACATGCTCACACAATTCTGTGCACAAGTTAGGAAGCCTTCACCAAGAGTCTTGCAAGTAAACTTTAATGTATGACCTCAAATGACCTTTGACCTTATCATGTGACCTCTTACAGCACAATAACATGCAGGTGCCCCCAGTGCATCCATCATCCAAGTTTGATTGCCATTGTAGCAACATGTGATGAGTTATGTGTGATAAGAGAGTCTTGCAAGTAAACTTTAACGTATGACCTCAAATGACCTTTGACCTTATCCTGTGACCTCCAATGGTACCATAACATGAAGGTACCCCCAGTGCATCTATGACCCAAGTTAGGTTGTAATCCAAGCAACCTATGTGAAGTTATTTGTCAAAAGAGAGTCTTGCAGGTAAACTTTAACGTATGACCTCAAATGACCTTTGACCTTATCCTGTGACCTCCAACAGCACCATAACATGTAGGTACCCCCAGTGCATCTATGACCCAAGTTAGGTTGTAATCCAAGCAACACATGTGAAGTTATTTGTCAAAAGAGAGTCTTGCAGGTAAACTTTAACGTATGACCTCAAATGACCTTTGACCTTATCCTGTGACCTCCAACGGTACCATAACATGAAGGTACCCCCAGTGCATCTATGACCCAAGTTAGGTTGTAATCCAAGCAACCCATGTGAAGTTATTTGTCAAAAGAGAGTCTTGCAGGTAAACTTTAACGTATGACCTCAAATGACCTTTGACCTTATCCTGTGACCTCCAACGGTACCATAACATGAAGGTACCCCCAGTGCATCTATGACCCAAGTTAGGTTGTAATCCAAGCAACCCATGTGAAGTTATTTGTCAAAAGAGAGTCTTGCAGGTAAACTTTAACGTATGACCTCAAATGACCTTTGACCTTATCCTGTGACCTCCAACAGCACCATAACATGAAGGTACCCCCAGTGCATCTATGACCCAAGTTAGGTTGTAATCCAAGCAACCTATGTGAAGTTATTTGTCAAAAGAGAGTCTTGCAGGTAAACTTTAACGTATGACCTCAAATGACCTTTGACCTTATCCTGTGACCTCCAACGGTACCATAACATGAAGGTACCCCCAGTGCATCTATGACCCAAGTTAGGTTGTAATCCAAGCAACCCATGTGAAGTTATGGATCATAAGAGAGTCTTGCAGGTAAACTTTAACATTTGTGACGGACGACGGACGACGGACGGACGACGGACGGACGACGGACGGACGACGGACGGACGCCATTTGGATCCCTTAGTCTCGCCTTCACCTCCGGTGGGCAAGACAATAAAAAGTTATTGCAAGTTGAATAAGACAGTGCATGCAAAAACCCTCTGAATGTGGCATCCTGAAATTAATGTGGCGCAGGGGAGATAGTGTGCATGGCGGGCAAAGAGTTAAAATATTAAACAAATAATCAACGTTGGTGAAGGTGATGGGATGAACTATCACTTCCGAGGCGATCTGGATGTAGCTATCTTTCCGAAGCGCAGCTGAGGAAAGATAGCGTATACATTCAGATCGCCGAGGAAGTGATAGTTCATCTCATTGCCTGAAACCAAAAGTTGATTATTTGATTGATATTCCACATCTGAAACCAACTATCTATACCAAAAATGTCAATTTAACGTACAAAAGTAATGTTTACTTCTCTACCTAACCCCGAGCCGCAACCATGGGGAACACGCGTTAGGATGCGCGTTCATTAGGACGCGCATTAGGACGCGCGTTTAATTAGGACGCGCATTATGACGCGCGTTTGGACGCCTTATTTGGAGCTGATAGTCCGAGTGTAACGCACTTTTATTTCGCGCGTCCTCAAAATATTAATCACGCATTAGGACTGTGAGGAGTGAAGAGATCAGCGAAACCAAAAAGTACTATCACCTAGAGTGTAACGAACTTTTATTCTCAGGTGATCTGATAGGAAAAACTACGCCTCATCACCTGATCAACTCTTGACCAATCATATAGCAACATTCTTAGTATGTGGAATATAAATTGCAATAAGTACAGTGTTCACCAGCAAAACACTATTGGAAATATTTACAGCGAGAGATACAGAATCATAAATTCTGCTATAAAATCTAAAAGCAGAGTAAAATAAGTTTGAGGAAAATTGAACAACCAACAAATACAGAACTGTGTTAATGACAATAAGATTGACAGTTTAGGACTTCAGCCAAAAGGCAACTAAGTCATTAGGCTGTGATGTCACAAGCATACTTTTCTGCTATCATTTTGCATGCTTTCATACCAAAATGTCCACATTTTTCCACATACTGATTTCATGATTTATTGTTACACCTCCTGGTACCCTTTTAATGTACCTGGGTACTGCAGGAAGATGTATGATATTAGCTATTTATTTTCATCATAATACATGAAGAACAAACCTACATTGCGCTGAAACTTTAATCATGAGGATGTTGTTTTGTAGTTGTAACAAGAAATTGAAATAAGCATGCAAACATCCTCAACATTACTTCTCACCTCAACACCAGTTCCTTTTCTTTCCTCTGCCTTTCTCGCATGTCATGGTCATAGCGAAGCTCCTGCATGCCAACCTGAGACTTCCTCTTGATGTCCTCGATGTCCCTCTTGATGCGCAGCATTTCTGCCCTGGAGGGCCCACTACGGAACCCAGCCCTATCCTCCATGATGGCGCTGTCTCTGTAATCACCAAGGTGGAAATAGCTCTATGTGTATCATGGATGGGCTGCATGCAGCCTTGCAGCTTAGAAAAGTGTGGTTACTGCATTATATTTTTTACAACTGGCATTTGGTAAGGTACAATTTTTAACACTAGATAAAGTCCCAAATTAAACTTCAAATGAAAGAAAATGACCCAGAATTTGTCCAACCATGACCAAATATTTTCACTCTTCTATCTAGCCTCGCTTATCAAGAGTAAGCGCAGTGCATGAGGTAGTCTAGGTTCTAGACGTATTGTATCAGCCCGAATTTGTAACCTCAGCGCATGCGACAAAACTCAGCGTAACAATATTGAGTGATTGTGCGATCTCTAATAATTGCCAGCCCGGAGAAACTTCTCCGGAGATTCTTGGAGATTGTGCGATCACTCAATATTGTTGCGCTGAGTTTCATCACACGCTGTGTATACGAATTCGGGCTGATAAAATATGTCTAGAACCTAGACTATGCACGAGGCCAAGAACCGCAATTGTAGTTTCTCGCCCCCGCTAGCTGCCGTTTCAGATTGCCGCTCAGCGCTTTTGTTTACATAGGCTGGCCGCGATTCTCCACGGTAAGTCGTAAAATACATTTCCCGGGTTCCAGGTTTTAACCAGCCATTGCCATCATGACTCGCAATATGAATAGAACACTAATCCAATATTATGAATAGCAACCCTCTTGGCGTATTATGAATAGCGACCCTCTTCTATAGTATTAGGAAAAGCGACCTTCGTTTCATTTTATTAAAAGCGGTCCTCCCGGAGGTATGGGAAGTTACACGTTAATAATAGCAGTCCTTTTGAATAGCGAGGTTACCCACTATTTTGTCATACATCCCCTATTCAAAGCAGAAACTGTATACATAAACCAATTTCAATGGCATATCTGTAATAGAGAGAGAAAAAAAGTAATTAAAACCTGAAATAGTCCACAATATACTAATAATAGCTCTATCTCTCAAATCCCTTGTCCCCCGCCCCCCTCTCTCTCTCTCTCTCTCTCTCTCTCTCTCTCTCTCTCTCTTGGTCTCTCCCTCCCCCCCCCCCCCCCCATGCCTCTTTATCTATCTCTCCCCTATCTGCATTATTGCTGTATAATGTTTAGATTCATTTTCACTTGTTTACTATGAGCATGATTTTTTACTCTCTTGTGGAACAATGTTGATAAATGCAAAATAGCCTACTTTGTAGTACCTTCTTGAATCAATTATCACTAGATATCTCCTTATATATCTGCGACAATCCTTCCTTTCAAGGCTTAAAACCCTTTCAAATAACTAATATCAACAAAATTAGGGCAGGGGCTTAGCACCTGAAAGGGCGTGTGTCAGAATGAAACAAACAATGAGCATCTGATGAATGTTGTAAAAACTTATTTCTACATATTATTGATCATAGTGCTTCAGAGAAATTCAGCTAATCCATGATTGCCCTCTTAAAGCTTTCTTACATTCATTCTTTGGCTATCAATATGAGTAAACATTTACATAATAAACCAACATTATCGTTCTCGTTCTCTATCATTTTGTCAGTATCTGATAAACGAAAATCGTCAGTAAAGTAAAGTCGGAAAGTAAGAAGTGTCAAAAAGTTAATTTAAAAAACAAAAAACACACCAATAGCATTGGTGTAAGATATACGCCTTCCATCATTCATGTCATTCTAGATTTTTGTTGTTGTGGCCCGGCTGAACAAACTGAAAACCAAAATGTTTATGCGAGTGTATAGTTTTCTTCACATTTTCAGTATACTCAATCTAAATCCCCCTTGAAAATGTAAAACAAAACAGTATGAATTGGCATAGGGAAAGTGAAAGGGAAGAAAGGGAAGGAGCCGCAGTTCTCAGCCGCAATATATTTTATCCAGTTCAGCATGAAACATGATGCTTTTTAGGCTAAAGCATCGTGTTTCATGCTGAACTGGACAAAATATACCGTGCTTTAAAACTACGGCTCCTTCCTTTTCTTCCCTTTCCCTTTTCCCATGCTGATTCCTTTGAGCTGTAGTTTAGGTCAAAAAAAGGGGGACTGCCATAATAATAAGAGCGTCTTCCTTTTGATTGTATTTTCTCGGAACACGCATGATGTTGTGCTGAAGTGCACATCGCGATCAAACTGACATCTCCAGCAGTTGCACGGGAGGAATTTGAGAGAAAAAGGACTTTCTGGTCGGCATATAATTTTGACATTTGCCGAATATTACACGCAACTAGGTCAGGCCGCTGCTCTTTACGCGCTGAATGTCCGCACCGAAGAAGCTAGCACGCCGATTACTGCAACCAGCCCGCTCACGCAGTGAGCGGGCTGCGTAGCACAAAGCTTTGAAGTAAGGAAGTCCAGATTTGCAGTGATTATATTAGTTGGTTTCAGCAGCTCTGTAACTCAAATCTCAAATCTGTTGCACATATTTAAGTAAAATATATACCTGGATAATTCCGTAGTTAGTTTGAAGATAAATTTAATCCATGTTGCATTTTTAAAAACTGTTTTCGACCTAAAGTGGTTCAGAATCGCGCGACAGCAGCTGCTATGCAAAACTTAATGCGCATGCGCCAGTTCCCCTTTACAGTGAACGTTTTTCAAGCAGCCAAGATGGAAGCCACGGCGAACCGTATTTGTTACAAAGATCATGATCATATGTGAAGAGGAAATATGTAACGTTGCTTAGCATTTTCAAACAGTTTTATAGCTCAGGTAAACGTTCGGAAAGAGTTCCATATGCACCCCCCCATATTTTTTTTTTTTGAATAGCCTACTGTCTAAAAGAGGGCGATTCTTTTGATGGGGGATGAGTAAAAAATGGGGCGAGGTATTTTTTGGGGGTTAAAAGTATAAATTTATTTTTTTTTTATTTAAAAAAAAAATAAAAATTTTAATATTAAGGAGTTATCTCTCTCTCTCTCTCTCACTTTCTCTCTCCCTCCCTCTCTCTACCTCTCTCTCCCTCCACTGTTAACATTTCACACGATATTCCGATTATACTCATATGTGAATCATTACATTTCCTTACATTGCAAAAGTCGGCCGTGAGTGAGCATTGAACCTCGATCGTCGAGGTTGTCAGTCCATTAGCTTCTCCACTATACCACGTAGACGAGTTGAGATTGAAAGGTGTTGTAAGCTATTAGACATTTATTGTATGTATTAATTCTTTAGTGTCGTAGAGGGCGTTATCATGATCACTCAGACGGTCGGCCTCGGCAAGTAAAATACATTGGGCTTTGGCACATTATGAATTTGAACTCTAAACCTAACCCTGACCCTAACCCTAACCCTAAACCTAAACCTAACCCTGACCCTAACCCTAACCCTAGACAATTCCTTAGCCGTTGAATTTGTCCAAAAATGTGATTTCTAGGTCTGCATTAGCACCCGTCATTAGCTAGGCCCTCGCCCCGAGCCGAGCCGGCCTAGCCCCGGGAGTCTATGCGGCTAGCTACCCGTGATGTTTAACCCTAAACCTAACCCTAAAACTAACCCTAAACCTAATTTTTGTCACTTTCCCCTCCTAATTATTCTATATTATGATGATATATATCAAATTATGTAGATCTAGGCCTATATATTTTTTTTTAATTTTTATGGGGGGGGGGGTGCATATGGAACTCTTGCCATACGTTCAATACATTTAGCCATTTATATGTGATAAATGCACTTGAAATGAGTTATTCATTCATGCGCACGGGTTGATTTCTCGGTAGTCGGACCAGACATGCTGGGAAATTGGTGGCGAGCCCTCAGGACGCTCCCGCTGCGCGGGAGCAGTCCCGGGGCTAGCACGCCGATAGCTCCGGCCTGGAACACAGTCACTCTACCGATGGAGATGCGAATACATAACAATACCGTATGATCTTCGAGGACTAATTATTGTCACATTACAACCCTTTCGATAATTTATAACGTCTCAGTATATACCATAGATAATGAAATTATACTCACCTATATTATTTTAGACAAAAAGAGACATGTTCATGGTAATTTTCCACCATGGAATCACACCTTTGGTGGCAGTATTCGTTAAGAAGTTGTTGTCAGCGTAGTCTAGTTACCGGAGTGAGATGAAGAAGAACTATTTTCATTGGTCACTACATCAGATCCGGGGTTTCATTAAACCAATCGGATAAGGTGTATTATACTTGCTCGCTAGGAGCTGGATACCACATCGGCGTAGAGGGCCACGAGTTGTGCATTTTTCTGTTATTGATGGGAGGACAACAAAAATACATAGTGGCTACAACCAGCACAGTATCCTTTTGCCGAAATAAAGAACTATGAAAGAGCAGTAGAAGTTTTTGTGACTAATTAAGTTGTGTTTCTTGTCTCAGTTGTAATAAACTAATCTCTTAATAAAATAACCTCAGTGACTTTCAAATAAATTGCGCCCGTCTTATGTTGCTGTTACTGCCCCCATCCCCAAATTGCACTTTGTAGGCCTACATATCTCTCTCTCTCTCTCTCTCTCTCTCTCTCTCTCTCCCCCCCCCCCTCTCTCTCTCTCTCTTTCTTCCCCCTCTCTCTCTCTCCCTACCTGTCCCTCTCTTCTCCTCTCCTCCCCCCTTCTCTCTCCCTCCTCCTTCTCCTCCTCTCTCTCTCTCTCTCTCTCTCTCTCTCTCTCTCACTTTCTACCCCCCTCTCTCTCTCCCTACCTGTCCCTCTCTTCTCCCCTCCTCCCCCCTCTTCTCTACCTCCTTCTTCTCCTCCTCTCTCTCTCTCTCTCTCACTCTCTCTCTCTCTCTCTCTCTCTCTCTCTCTCTCTTTCTCTCTCTCTCTCTCTCTCTCTTTCTTGTGGTATTGTGTATACCAGGCCTCCTGAAAGCTATATTTTGTATGAAGTCAAAACAATAGAGTATCGCAATGAAAATGAGCCTGGTTTATGGTTGAAACATTTGTCATTGAGTTGTTAAAAAAATAGTATTCGATATCAATATTGGCTAAAGTTTGCTCAATACAATATGTTTGTGCTCTGAAGAACAAAATCTAAATACTTTCACGAGAGTAATGCAAGACATCAAAACATGAATTATAGTGAATTTCAGTAAGCTTCTAGGCCTATACCTCCCGTGAGCAGAGGCACAAGCTAGATGGTAAAGAGGTTCATGGCCTAAACAGACTCACTGTCCCAAAGAAATATAAACAAAGGGGAATGAGTGAGTGAAATAAATATGTGAGAATACACCTGGACAGAAAGAAATTAAGAAAGAAACGTAAATAGACAAAGAGATTAACACAAATTTAAAGCAAAATATAATAAAGTTTTTGTTTTTGAAAGTGAGAGAAGAAAAGAAAAGATGGATGATTGCGTGAAGGGGTTTTTTAGGCCAAGATAACCAGGATTAACCCAAGGATAACGTATGACTCACCGTCTGTACTGTCTCTAGTAGTGTCATTTCCAACAGGTGTGACGTTAGACGTGACACTAACCAATCATATGGGGCCTTTAGAGACACGCATCCTCGCCCAATGCCAGTCGGATGCGGCGGCCTAATTGTGCGGCGTGGCCCGGCGTGGCCTGGCATTGCCTGGCGGCTCGTGGCAAGCTGGGTAACAGTGAGCAGAAGTTGGCATTGGGACTATCTGCGCGCCTGGCACGCTGCCACGGGACCCCGCCCCGTCCACTCCACGCAGTGTGTTTTGCGGTGCCTTGTGTTTGGGCAGCGTTCCTCTCTGATTAGAATAAATCATTATTTATTTCATTATTTCATAATAAAGAATTAATAGGCCTAAGTAATACTCTTTGTAGTTTAGTTTGGCCTCAAAAGTCCTGCACGCTCTTCTGAGGAGAGGGTTTTCTAAAGCTGTGTAAATGCCGCCCGCTCCTTGTTTTAAGCTACAGCAAAATCGGACAACTACAGGGATTACACCATTTTCGTTTACACCGGAGACACTATTACAATCACTTTCTTTTACCCCATCAATACTTCGCTTCCACAGCCCTTCTCGAACTTACGAACAACATAATTGATTACTTTCAAATCATTAAATACGCTCTTGGAGTCTTTATTGCTCTGTCTATAGTGTCTGACACTATCAACCATGACATTTATAACAAAAATGTATCTAAACTATACAGCTATGGGATAAGAGGTGTAGAGCATGACTTAGTTCGAAACTGTTTACATAATCATCAACAATGCACCATTCTATAATAAACTCAACTCTATTCAATTCAATCCAATGTGGAGTCCCACACGGCTTTCTGTGGGAACCTCTTTAATATGTACACTGTCATTTTATTCTTCATGCTGATCATAAAAGAAAAAAAAATCTTAATACAGTTTTCAATGTGAATCTGAATATACTTTATATACTTTATTAATGATTTCTTCCCAACAATGATCAGTTAACCTAAACAGAATGTAATTTCATGCCATTCCGTAATATCAGCAGACGCTTACAATGTCAACGATGTAGAGATTAGGCGGCATAGTTTGCCCATACTCGAACACCTGAACAATGAAAATTAATTTCACGAACTGCTCACATCCGAAAAAGTGATATGTATAATATATACCAAAATATTGGAATTATAAACAAATTGAATTCAATTTACCGTCTCACATACTGCGCGTGCATACATTATTGCTCACTCATTCTTCCTTCTTTTTTTTTTTTTACTTATTGTAACATGGGCAAACATCTCATACATGATTATCAACACTTCAAAATAAAGCAATACGAACAAGATCCGGAGCCCTTCACTCACGAACTAATACAGACACACTGTCTTCATCACCTAAAGTACAAGACATCAACATGATTCAACAATGCTCGTAAATGTACAGTTGTATGGATGACACACTTTCACCCCAGTTGATATGCAACATTTGTAACCATAATTACGAAATTCACACTCATCCCACAAAAACAGTAAACAATCTCAATATACCAAATCATAAAAAGAATATACATATAGACCAGAGAAGCTTATACTACCTCAAACCCAAACACTGGAGTTCGCTTTCTATTAATTCAATATAATTAAATTACTGTGAGTTAAATATCCAAACAACGCAATATGAATTTAATGAATCGTACTGTACTATTTCTCAAGGCATGATTTAATTTGAAATTATGATTCTGTAATCATTACTGTCAATATTATGTGACAAATGTATGATTTCAATGTTCAGCTAAGCATAATTTGATGTTTGAAGGAAAATAAATGTTTCATATCAATCATCCATCATCGCAGAGAGAGGCAGTCGACAGACAGACAGAGAGAAAGGAAGAGAAAGGAAGTAAAAGAGAGAGAGAGAGAGAGAGAGAGAGAGAGAGAGAGAGAGAGAGAGAGAGAGAGAGAGCAATATCTGGAGACTACTACTTCCTAACATCAGAACTGCTCTCGTCCTCGTGCCCTCCAGTAATCCTCCTCCTTACAACTGAAGTGCGTAAGGTTACTGACATTCCTATTAATATCCCTGAAAGAGACATTCACCAGACAACAGACACACTGTTAGCAGCGCATCACTATCACAGCATATTAACGTGTTCCTGTTGTAATGTTTGATCTGGGTATATATGAACGGTCAGCCAAATTCACTAAATCTTAGAAAAAAATATCATGCATGTGATATTCATGATTAAGAGACAACTAACCTAACAATAATTCATGTAGTCCCGTGGAGTGACTTAAAGTGAAATTGAGATGGCGGAGAAATGCTCATCACGGTTGAAGTATGAATTATGACTCAGTTTTGTAATTTTTTCAAGTAATTTTTTGTTATAATGCTAGGTTTCTGTTTAGCTGAAAAAAATATTTCGTAACCCATTGACGTGAAAACAAATTCATATACTTACCTGAACAGCACTGTACCTTCTTTTCGCTTCCAAGTTGATTAAGTGTAAGTATCTACAAACAGATCAATCAATTCAATTTTACCAAATGAATTATTTCCATTTACCTAACCATTGGCTACAGATGTAATTATTTATTGTCGGGCGGGGAGGTGTGCCTTATGCGAATCTTCATCTACGGAAGATTAAAGCGTGTTTTGCTGAGATACAAGGTATTGTTTTTTGCGTTTGTTGAATTAAGTCAACCAATTACAACATAATGGACCAAGTCATGAAATCAACACCCTATGAGCGCGGAAACAAGTGGCTAATTTCAGCCAGCTTTGTCGGCAGGCGCTGGCGGATATTAGGCCTTGTAAGCGGATTGCCGATTTTCAGAGTGCGCCGCCTGCTCACGCCCGCCCGCACCACTCCCTACTCATGCTGATAGACGTAGGCCAGGGAGTGTGCGGGAGGAATGGGACAGGAGAGGAAGGGGGAGGAAGAGAAGAAGTAAAAGAAGGAGAGGGAAGGAGAAGAAGAAGAAGAAGAAGAAGAAGAAGAAGAAGAAGAAGAAGAAGAAGAAGAAGAAGAAGAAGAAGAAGAAGAAGAAGAAGAAGAAGAAGAAGAAGAAGAAGAAGAAGAAGAGGCAGACAACGAAGGATATGATAATGGTTTTATGATGAACGACAACAACGGACAACATTTTTTATACATTCATGTAGGCCTATATGCATTTCTAATAAGGACCAAAAAATAACATAAGTGCTAGTCGAGTCTGGCCCTCATCGTTGAAGGAGAGGACGAGAAAGTAAAAAAAACAAGTGCAAGAACAAGAGGAAAACGAGGAAGAATAAAGAGGAAGAATGAAGGATTCACAAGAAGAAAAGAAAGAAATTAAATGTAAGATAACAAGAAAGAGAATTATCAAAGTAGAGAAAAGAAAAACATTTAAAAGAAAAAGAAACTTATGATGAGGAGAAGGGATCATTTTAGGGGTAAAAGACTTAAAAGAAGTAAAAGAAGATACAGACATAGGCTAGAAGAAAAGGCCGAGAAGGAAAAGCAAGGTTCAGCGATTGATATAATAGTTATGTATAAAGTTACTGCGAATGCAACATCAATGGATTTCGTTTCCATGATTTTCTTTCCATATTAATTATTTCACTTCCCATCTTTTAAAATCAATGTTTTATCAGGAGCATCGACGTCAATGTCACCCCCCCCCCCCCTCCCTACCATTTCATGTCTGCTCCTTGCTCCTCTCGTTGCTCTAGTAGAAGATCGGAAATAATCGAGGATCTCACTATCTACAGTTGCTCTCTAACGTCAGAACCATTGCCGAAGTACCAGGATGTGACAGTCGAATGGACCGAAACAAACTTTATCATAACAAAAAATACTGCAATTCTAAGCTGGTATTTTGCTCACTCGTTAAAGGACCCATTATTGCTTGGCCACGGTCAATGCTGGGTACAGCTCGCCCGGTGGTCTGGTGATGACGACAGTGTGTATCACGTCTAATGGCCACAACATACGACACGATCTGATCAGTCGTACGACTCTGCGACTGGCTGAATCGCTATACCCGGTCACAGGATTGATTAGGGTAGGTGGCGTCAAATTTCAAGTCGTAGGCCCTTATGACCGCCGAATCGTGTCAAAATCGGGTCATCTGCGATGTCTTAGCGTTTCTACGAAGGAGCTCTTCGCGTGCTTCGGATGTAGAGGGGCACGGATCACATTAACCTCCTCTCTGCAAGACGAAATTCTACTATATCGGAGATGATTTTTTTTTTTTTACTTGTGCAAGCATTCCCCGTTTGTTGGTAAGGAGCTGAGGTATGAGTGTATGATCTAGGTGTAAAAATATGATTAATTTGGGCAAGGGGAATGTGTTTAACGATTCAAAGAGAAGAAAGTAGCCAGTTAATAATTTTGTTTATTTGAGTTCTATTTCATTTTATACGAAGTTTTGACCCAGTGACATGCGATGCGTCACATGCTAGACCTACACGAGGTATGATGTACCCGCGGTGCCGACTAACAAAATATGGAATTCCAAGATCAAATTGAATATAATGAGTCGTAAATCATCAGAACGAAGTACGAATGAAATTATATTTAGATATATTAAAAGAGATATATGAGGTGGATGGAGATGCACAGATGATACAATAGAGAGAGGGAGGGAGGGAGAGAGAGAGAGAGAGAGAGAGAGAGAGAGAGAGAGAGAGAGAGAGAGAGACTTCTGGGTATTAATACTGGTGAATCATGCATCAAACATCTAACAAGCCTGATGGAAAGAAGTGAATTCATAAAGCATAGATACAATAATTTATTGGTATGCAGGGTTGCTGCATAAAAGTGGGAGTTATTGCTACCGAAACTCCTCGGTACTGGAACACCTGCCTGACCCGAGACGACCCCGGTGTCTCCCCTCCAAACGCCGCTCTCCTCCTCACCATAACCTTGGCCGCAAAACAATAACATTGGCCCAAAACGACACCCTTAATTGCCCATCTTAGGGTAAACCAGGCACTTAAAACACATAAATCTTATTGCGGCATGGGGAAGGAGTAAGAGAGTGATGCGGAAAATAAGACAGGGAGAGGGACATGAAGACAGAGAGAGGGGAACGAGAGTAAGAGAGAAGAGGAGGGAGAGAAATAGAGAGAGAGAGAGAGAGAGAGAGAGAGAGAGAGAGAGAGAGAGAGAGAGAGAGAGAGTGAGAGAGAGAGGAGGGAGAGAGGTAGGGAGGGAGAGAGAGAGAGAGAGAGAGAGAGAGAGAGAGAGAGAGAGAGAGTGAGAGAGAGAGGAGGGAGAGAGGTAGGGAGGGAGAGAGAGAGAGAGAGAGGGAGAGAGGAATAGAGCAAGAAAGAGAAAGAGAGATGCAGAGAGAGAGAGAGGAGAGAGTGAGAGAGATAGAGGGAGGCAATGTACATTATTGTATGTGTGTATGCGTGAGAGAGAGAGAGAGATAGAGAGAGAGAGAGGGGGGGGGGTAGAGAGAAAAGAGAAAGAGAACAACAATGGGGGAGAGGGGGTTGAGGGAGCCAATTTTCATTAGTGAAGGGACGAAAAGGTATTTTCACTCTTTTTTATGTGCAACATTGACTAAAAATGTGTTAAACATTTTGTACATACGACCTTCAGTCAAGAAAATCATGATAAGTGTCGAGTCATGATCGTAGTTACGGCAGGAGAGGTGTTCTAACGAGTTTCTTTACATTATATAAATGGAAGTAGCTAGGGTTGAGGGGAAGGGGGCGTATATACATTTAAGGGTGAATGGAATGAATAAAGAAAGAGAAAGCTTAATATAAATGCATATAGATATTCGATACAGAGGGACAGAGAGGGGTGGGAGGGTCGTACACGAGAGAGAAAGGGAGAAAGTAAAATAAAGAGAGGTGGAAGAGACAGACAGAGAGAGAGGGGGGAAGGGGTGGTTGAGAGCTGTTGTAGCAAAAGTGGAAAAGTGGAGACGGCAAGGAACGAACTACTCGTCGTCGAAGTCACATCAGCGGTGCCACTGTGTCGTCTGGCCGCCTCTAGGCCGTCGGGACTTGGCGGGACCGCTGTAAATCTCACAGCTCGTAAGGCACGCAAGACTCAATGAATTACTTAACGGCTCATCCTCTCTCCTCTCTCTTTGCTACCTCTCTCCAACCATAAACACTGTCACGGAGAGACCGTCATCCATTTCTGGAAGTACCTGATTGCTTTGTTGCGTCCCCTCCGCCAAGTCTCGAGCAATCTATCATAATGGAAAGACGACACTGTTTTCGGGGGCATGTCGTAGGCTCAGAGGCATGCATGCATTAAATCCAACAGAAAAGCATTAAAACTATTGTTGTTGTTATTCTTTTTCTCCCTTCTTTCCAACTTCTTTTCATTTTGTATTTCGTTTCCTCTTGTATTGTTCTTTTATCATTGTGATTATTATTCCATTTTTATTCAGATGGTGTTGATGATTAGTATTATCAAACTCAATATCATGATTATGATGAAAATGCATTGTCATCATGTTCATGAATATTATTGGTGTTATTGACATTATTATTATAATTATTATTACTATCATTTATTAGGAAAGTATTATGAATGATATTCTTTCGTTAACATTATTTTGACTAATATAATATGTCACTTTTATCAATTTCTCTCATGAGTTGTTGTCTTCGTTGGCGGTGGCGGTGTACGTATGGATGTGTGTAATGCACCCCACCCCTTCACCCACCTTTTTGCATCAAATTGCTAAAAGCGAATTAAAATGAATGCACATCAAATAATAATGACTCCAAGCCTTAAAATGTTGTCATCATTGAAATTTACCAAATGAATTGTACATTTATTTATAGAACCATGATAATAGAACTACAAGCATCAGTCTACAAGAGAGTATCTCTATCATAATCATGCATGATATGTATGTCATTCTCCAAACGGGAAAGTCATACTACAAACTAGACAGGAATCGTCGACTCCTTTTTTATATATTCCTTCTTTTGACAGGTCGTTCAGAGCAGTCAGATGGAATCTCAGCTGATTCAAGGAAAAAAGAAACTTATTTCTTGGTGTAACCATAATCATGATACGGATACTTCATCAAAGATAACCATTTCAGATATCTAGATATAAATCTAACTCTAAAAAGAGAGCAGTATAGTGTTACCTGGTATGGTGGTGATGGATATATCACATACGCGCCCAGAAAATAATCTTAATCATGACGATGTGTTTGATGGATGATGTGTGAATTCGATATGTCATCGATAGTGCACTTATCGACTTGATATAACTTTCCGCCCGTCTAACCCGCAAAGCTTTGGGGGATACATTCGAAGTATTTTATCCGAGGTGTCTGTAATCACCAGAGATCACGTTTTGTCTTCCTGTTTATTCTTTACCAGAGGTTACTTTGTGATCAAGGCGTGTTGCTTTTCCTGAAGAAAAAGAGTGAAGAAGATAAACATACATCCGAAAAGGTCAATCTAAATGATGCTGGAAGTAAGGAGAAAGAGAGAGAGAGAGGGGGGGGGGGTATATAAAAAGACAAAGAAAATGGGACCATTAATAGTATTTGAACGTGATCTTTTCATTTTTTCTTTTGGTAATGCTATTGATGAAAAGACTTTTCTGTAAACCAGTTTTTAATCTGAATTATTTTAATTGAGTTCAGTCGTAATAACATGTTAGATCAAGACTATAATAACAATTGCCCAACAAACAAAGCCATACCATAAGCTAGACAGTGATAAACGTCTCATTTTGCTTTCTTTTATTGAAATTAAGTTTTAAAAATGCGACCGAGAGAGAGAAAGAGGTGTAAAGGGAGAGAAGGGGAAGATGTGTAGGGGAAAGAGAAAGAGAGGGAGAGAAAGAAGGAGAGAGAGAGAGAGAGAGAGAGAGAGAGAGAGAGAGAGAGAGAGAGAGAGAGAGAGAGAGAGAGAAAGAGAGAGAGAGAGAGAGAGAGAGAGAGAGAGGGAGAGAGAGAGAGAGGGAGAGAGAGAGAGAGAGAGGAGAGAGACAGAGACTGATAGTCAGAGAGAGGGGGGCAAGGGTGTAGAGAGTGAGAGATAGAGGGAGAGAAAGAGAGAGAGAGAGAAAGGTCGCGATGTAGGCGATGGGCGGGGGGGGGGGGGGGGGAGTGGATAGAGAGTTTAGATCATGTGCATTAACCATCAATGAACAAATGCAATAGTAACATAGGGAGTGTACTCACACTAGGTGTATACATAATGTTTTGACTGCGGCGCACTCCATAGTAATTAAGAATAATTACCAGTCATCTCTGACAATTATTGGCGTGTCTGGAACGCCTGTGCTTCTATTGTCAGAGAACGCCGGTGATTATGTGAAGTGGCCACCAACGTAGAGAGAAAGAGAACGACTGGAACCACCCAATTTAACAAGGACAAAATTATCGTGTAAGTGCCCCAGATCGCATATACATTCACGACCCGGGAGAGAGAAAGGTTTGTCTCCAGCTACAAACATACAAGAAGACACGAGCCCCGACAGTCAAGAAGTCAAGAAAAATGAATCAGGATTCCCTATCACCTAGCAGGCAACTCACACTTATCTGTTGATGACGGTGATACTACTGCATCCGCCCTCATTCTGCAGTTAAAGGGAAAGACCGCCTTGAAGTTACGTTCATTTAAGAAAAAGCAAAAACATTAAAGAAACATATTAGTGATGGTTTGGCGAAAATCCGTCAAAGGATAAGAAAGTTATGATCTATTCAAGGCATGTGCGAGATGTTCACCCTTATGTTGTGTTGTTTGCCCTCAAAGTCCCCTTTTTCTGTTTTTTTATGAAGGGCTTTCTTAGAGGTATGTGTGTACAAACATGTGTCTAATGATATATCAAATGCACAGATAACATGGTGTATTTCCTTTTGAGAAAATTAACATTAAATAAAAACAAAATGTAATTATTGTGTAAGATATAAACATAATGGGAGAGCATCTCGCAAGTGACGTCACAACATCAAAACTAAAAGAGATCATAACTTTCTTATCCTTTGACGGATTTTCGTCAAACTTTCACTTTTCTTTTATATTTTTTCCTTTCAATTAAATCAACTGTACTTCAAGGTCGACTTTCCCTTTAATAAACCAGTTGTATATCCAGTTAGATCCACTCATAGAGGAGAGGGGGAGAGGTGGCAAAATGACGTTATTTTGAAGGAATCAATGGGTTTTTTCATACATACTGTGATATACAAGAGGGGACTATAAAGTTGCTTTATTTTTTGTTTGCTGGTTTGTTTCTTACTTTCTATGTTTCTCTTTTGTGTTTGTTTGGTTGTTTTTAGGGGCGTCTGAAAAGGGAACATTTTCATTTTGAAGGATGACCCTTTCCTATGATGATATTTGTAAAGGGTGTCGTCTCGGTGGAGATTTTCCCATTCTAGAAATTGGCAAACTGCACTTTGAATCATCGGTGTACAATAAAGCACTTGGGACAGTCAACGCTCATTATGACCAGCTCCACAAGAAAGATCACATTGTTTGAGAAGACAAAGAAAAGTGAATTAATTCGTCCCCATGGCCGACCAAAAGCTTTCGATAATATTATGACATCTCTCTATAAACAATTCGTTCGGTCGGCTCATAGACTTATATTGATGTTGTTCAAGCTTAAGTTGCATGAATTATCCAAACATTAATAGAAAAGAAATGTGGAGATGTTGTTGGCGTGATTGAATAAACTGAAATGTTGATAACTTGTTTAATCCTTTTTACGCAAAACAAAAGAAATTAATTTATGTCAATAACATTTCCTTCGCGACTAATACCTGCCCCCGAAACGATTGTATAGGAGGCAGCCCCACCCCCCTCCACATACACACATACATACACACACACACACACACACACACACACACACACACACACACACACACACACACACACACACACACACACACACACACACACACACACACATACACATACACACATACCCCCCCCCCCCTAGCTGCTAAGCTAATGGTGCAAAGTTACTAATCCATACTTTCAATTTAGATGAACGTTGTTTATTTCCTTCATAACATTATGCATCATTCCACTTGGATGGCATAGTAATCATAATAGTATGAAGTAGCTTAATCCGACCAAGTTCAATCTTCTCTCTTAGGTACGAAGCGGCAATGCGGCTTCTACACAAAAATGACAGACAATGCAGCGGGGATGTGAAGAAAAATAAATCGAAACGCGTCATGGTACCTCAACACACCGACACCTTCAGAAAATCATGAAACTCGAGGAGAAAACAAATCTGACCACTGCTATGGGTGGGGATAGGGGAGATCCGTCCGTGTGACGTCATCAGCTGAGATGTGGGCAAGCCCTGCTCACTCGTCTGTGTGTGATCGTGAGCGAGGATGTCGGGTTGGGTTTCGTGAAGCCTCAGAAAATAGTGAGAAGGTGCAGAACAGCGCTCGAAACTTACTAACGCTTATTCACCGGAAAGAACATTAGTGTCGATATCTGTTCAACCGAGGCCATTGTAGGAATAATTAGCAACATTCACGTCTTAGTATGTCTGGTATATCTTAAACGCGATAGTTTTTTCGTTTCTGCCTGCAAGGCATTTGAGCGCAGTTTATTCCAGCAGTCGGGCACAAGGAGACAATAGGGAAAGGCTGGTCGCTTTCACGAATGTTTCTGATTTTCTTCAAATTCAACCCGTGCTGTTTCACAAGGGACATTCTGATTCTCCTTCGTGGGGCACCAGGTAACTTCTGGCGTTCATCAAGCGGGGATTGTTATCTTGCAAAGAAGTAGGATAATTAAAACGATCGAAAGAAGATCTTGCCCGAGGGAGAATGAGCGTGCAGAGCGACCAGCATCCCGTGCCCATGGAGCTGCATGCAAGCCGGGACTCGTTCGGCATGTATGGCAACTGTCGCGGCCCTCTCACCTCCACCATCACTTCCGATCACTACTACAACCCGAGCTTGGCGCAGCCTGCCAACGACCAGGACTACGGCAAGGGATCATTCAAGGACAACCTGTACGTAAATAATGACGCCAGTAATATCTCGTTGATGTCGATGCCGCGAATTGCCGCATCGCCTCTTCGTCAACATCGACACTCGCCGCCACAGCAACCGCGGCATCTCGACTACGAGCTAGCGGCAGCGGGAAGTCGCGCTAGCCCGGTGGAGCCCGCGTCGTATGAATGTCAGCCGATGCTCGACAGTGAGCCGTCCAGCAGCCCGGCGTCTTCAGTGAGTCCGCACTCCATCTCACAAGACCTGAGCCCCAGAGAGCTTGGCGGCATTCACCTCGCCAATCTCGACGCGCTCTCGGTTAGCCACCACCTCACCCATCGACTTCACCCTCCTGCTCAACATCACTACTACCAACAACGGTCTTCCTCGCCTCAGGGACTGGGCTTTAACAACATGCGTATGCAGCAGCAGCAACAGCCGCAGCTCTGTGACATGCACACGCAGGGCAGCGTGAACCACCCCCACAGTCAGCTACATCGCGGCCCGAAGCGTCGGGCGGGAGACCCCGTCGACACTCCGGTGTCAAGCAATCGGAAGGAAAGGCGGCGGACGCAGAGTATCAATACGGCCTTCGCTGAACTGCGAGACTGCATCCCCAACGTGCCGGCCGACACCAAGCTGTCGAAGATCAAGACCCTTCGCCTGGCCACGAGCTACATCGCATATTTAACTGACATGGTGTCTCGAGATGATAACATGAACGGTGGAATGGAAGGCATGAGCGGCCTAGTGGACGGCATGGGCAACGCGCCTACAACTATGCCGATGCTCCGGGCAGATTTCTCCCTCACGACCCGCTCCATCATCAAGGATGCGATCAAACACGAAACAGGGGTAAGCCAAGTTACGATTAAAAACACACCTCAACTGACATAATGAGTAACCACATTCTTTTCCGCAATTATGTTTTTGAATACATTTGTTCATTTTGTCGGCACTCCTAGATTTTATCACGCATAGGGCCCCGTGTTATCAACAACGGGTTGCAATAGACAGCAACTTTGAAATATTTATTAAAAACTTGCTTTCTACCACCATTGATATATTTTGCAAGTCAAAATTAATGTATAATCGTGTGTTAATCATATAGTTAGGACAGATACACACAAGCTGCGATTAATGTCCATTGCAAGTTACGATCGATTTCTATTGTCAAGATTGTAAGTTTTTGTGTTGCGGATTTACGATTGATATCAATCGTACGATCCATCTCAACTCTTTGTGATAGGTGTTCCGCGATTTCAAATAAATTTCTATTTGAACATTGAAGCGTCAGCAATCAAAACTAACGGTTTAATTTTATTTCTCATGTTTATTTGTATAACAACTTTTCCTGAAAGCCATGACCGGCTAAGGTCAAGTAGATGTATGTGTTATCACGGCTATGGATGTTTATACTGCCAGTAGCTCTATATGCCCAAACCAAACCAAATCCCCACGCCACCCATCCCCATTGGACAGCATTATACCCTACGCGTTTCAAAAGCCACAAACTACATTGGCGTAGTCATTTTGGTCATGTCATATCGCCATGACAATGCAAGAGGTTAGCAATGTCTTCATAATTGTTTTACAAGGATTATAAACATTATTGAGAAGCTTGTTCTTAATCACTTCTGTGGGTTATCGAAGAACATTAGTATCCGGGGGCTGATTGTCCATCATACTAGTACGAAGTAAAATGTACAGCCTCTAAGCTGCTAAGCATCTAAGAGAGAATAAAAGATGGACGCACACAACCTCACTTACTAGTATTCTTCTATTGGCGGAGGGAGAAAAAAGAGTTGTTACTGCATTCCAATAATAATTACCATGATTACACAGATCGATGTATATACCTGTAGTATATTTACTTAGATGAGGTACAGTAGTAAAAAAAAACTAAAATTTGGAAAGAGAAAGGTAAACAATCATAATGATTCGTGGGCAGCAATTGCTGATTATGGATAGGAGCATGACACATTTTTTCACGTTGTCGTGTACACATCGTAGGCCTACATGTGCTTCCAATATAAAAAAATGTGGTCCACACCAAAATCCAATGTCACCTCTACAATACTGGGAGAGTATTTGCCCATCTCTAAGTCTCGGCTATAATTCATTACTAATCGAGATATGCACCAGCGAGGACACTGGTTGATTTGAACAGAATGCAAGATGGGTGTTGTGGAGAAAGAGGGGGCGGGGTGCTAGAGAGAGAGAGAGAGAGAGAGAGACAGAGAGAGAGACAGAGAGAGACAGAGAGAGAGACAGAGAGACAGACATAATGAGAGAGAAATGAAGGACGATGGAGAGGAGGGAAGTGAATGAGGCGGTGGGGGGGGGGGGGAGCAAGCGAGAAAGAAGAGGAGGAGAGAAAGCGATGGGGTTAAAGAAAGGATGGAGATAGAGAGGGGAGGAGAGGAAAGGGTCAGGGGAATGAAGAAAGGAGGAGAAAGAGAAAGAGATATCCGAAGAGAGAGAGGGAGGTGGGAATGGGGGGTGGGTGCGGTCTAGTTCAGAGATACACATCCCAACCTTGCAGGCGCCCATATTTTAACATGCAAAATAGTACTAGGGAGGTGTGACCTTCCTAATCATGCCTAAGTCAAAGCCCGTTTTAAAACTTTGTATGATTTGAAGTCTCCTTTTGAATTGATTCAACCATTATACACGATATTACTACGTTAAAGATTAGCGCACTGTTAAATGACAGTAAGGGACCCCCCCCCCCCCTTAAAAAAACACACTTCAATACTGTGAATTATTTATTTTTTTCTTAACGGATGGAATATTCCATATTTGCTGAAGAAACAAGCATTTTGCTTGAAATAAACTTGTCGATTCCGAATGTACAAATGAAATACATTGTGCAACCAACAAGGCTGGTATTAAATCAATAGAAATAGCACTGGAATAATGCGGGAAATATTATATTGCACATCTGATGATTTTAGTTTTTATTTCCACAATTCAGTTTGGCGCAACAGCTATGGCTGCAGTCTTTAGTACAAAGTAATCACAGTCCGTTCTGACACCAGTCAATGTTCCACCAAGCAAGGGTGGAAATTAACATCACAGGGAAAGCAGTTTCTTGGAGAAAACATTGGAAATGTCGGATATCAAAATATACAAAATAATAGCTGTTAAGTGTGTATGACATCATAGCCTCATAACCGAGTTACCAATAATACTTCCAATGAATAACTATGGTAATCTGTATTAAAAACATGCAAATACCTTTCTTAGTACATGTTTTAGGTGACCAGTGTTCCCCATACTTGTTTTGCTCCGTGTCTCTGAATTATCTGCTTTTAACATGTTTAATGAGAGCAACACCTTACCTATTTAGGGACCGGAATTCCCCTTTATCTCCGTGTATGTCAAACAAAATGCTACTCAATGGGCAATGTGTGTAATATGATTGTAGCGCTTTACCTTTACATTACCAGGCCTTGAAAACCTTACTGGCTAACTACACAATACTTATAGTATGACCCCGGTGGACATGTCGGATGCTTATAAGTCTTTGTGACACCTTTCTAATTCTAAGGGATCATTTTATCATCATGACAGTCAAGTAATGCCCACTCACTCCCTTCCTATCATACACACCTGGGTGCAGAGCAGCAGTGTGTATTAGGCATCTTGCTGAAGGACACGAGTGCCACGCGCGAGCTTGAACCTGGGATCTTAAGATCTGCAGTCACAGTTCACAACCACTACACTGATACTGATAGACCAATATAGATCGCTACGTATTTTCCTGCCTTACCGCGACGGGAAAACGCTGAGATGACAAGCGGCAGCGGCAAACCGCTTCCGTGTGAATATATCGTAAGTAGGCGTTGCTAGGAGACTCGAGATAGAGACTAACCCATGCATGCTCCCAGGACCTGGGGCGACACGCCACACATTGAGCAGAACATTCAGTGATAATTGGTAGAAGAAGCAATTAATTTGGGTGAAGACACATTGTCTCCGCGGGTTCCGGCAACGTGTAATTCGGCTCCAGTAAGAGAGATCAGGACCTCAGAATAAAATTTGGTAAGAATTATACATAATAATGTATTCCCTTTCAGTTCTCCCTGTTCAGCTCGCTATTTAGATATGCAGAAAGATGTACAATTACTATGAATATATCATATTCATGATGTAGATAAGGACGCAGTCTAAATGCTTTGACTCCAAGGAATAAACGTTGTCAGCATAAGTGTCTGTAGATGTTTGGTATGAAGTTATTAAAATACACTTTGTATTGACATACATTATTGTATCAGTGAATATTAAGATATAACTATATCAATAACGTGTACACGTATCTATTGATATTCGGTATGACAATATTAATCATGTCAATATACATTTCCTCAAACACTCGACGTACTAGTGGACAATGGTTGTGGCCCAACGAATTACAAACACAAAACGCATGTACATAATGGATTGTTTTGGGCATAATTCGCTAGGTATGGTTGGAAATTTTAAGAGAAGGCCAGAGTTTTTGACATGGTGTGTGACAAAATCGCTACTAGCATGACGGTCAGCGCAGCAAGAAGATAGATAACCATTGTGACATTTCAACATCTAAATTAGGAAATATTTACAGTTACATGTTCGTCCATTAACACTTTCTGTACGAGATAACCATACTGCTCCAGAGGATGTGCCTACATTCCTGGTGAAAACCCCCACCACGGTTCTTCTAGAGTTAAGGTGTTGAAGACAAATATACTTTAACAGGTCGTGGGCGTTGGATGTCATAAAGGGATGTTTCTTCACAGTCATATTGTGTCCTGTGTGTTAAATTTGAAATTATGCTGTGAGATATCATACATGTATTATTTATGATTTGATGTCCTTCCGGGATTTGATGTTAATCTGATTTCTGTTTTCATTTCTTGATGAGAGTGAGACACTCAAAGAATAGGTATAGGTTCATAAGCATTAGACATGTGCTTGCTCTCGCCATGCGCAGGATGCCCGAACACACGAATGTTATTGTGTACCAAATTCATATTTTTAATTAAGATTACGTTACCCGTAATCATGACAGAAACGTTCTTCCTCCATCGCATGTCCCTGACTTATTAGATTTCATTAACATGCGATTTTGAGACGATTCCGCCAGGTGACTTTGAAATTCAACGAGAATACGACCCGTGATGACGGAAGAACGACTCTCTCATGATTAGACCTACTGGTCCCGTCACCCATACCCAAATTTACCCACCGCTATCATTTACCTTTAAACTACCCTTCACAGGATCGGGGACACCTAAAACATTTGTTTGTGACAATAAAAGGCTTGAATGGTGTTGATATTGTGGGTATAATCGGAGAGAAGTATCCATTTGATGGTCGGTAAACATGCCCGTCTGTTCGAGACGGATCGTATAGTTTACACCTGTCGGCGCGGTAAATCATGGAGCACCGTGAATGTAGATATGAGAGAAATGGAAGGAGAGAAGGAGAAATACAAGGATAGAGAGAGGGAGGGGGAGAGAGATGGATAGTGAGGGAGAGGAATGGAGAGAGAGAGCGGGGGAGTAAAGAGAGAGGGAGAGGAGAGAAAATATAGTGAGAGGAGAGGGGATGGAGAGAGAGGGAGAGAGAGGGGGAGAGAGAGAGAGTGAGAGAGAGAGAGAGAGAGAGAGAGAGAGAGAGAGAGAGAGAGAGAGAGAGAGAGAGAGAGAGCAACACAGATAGAGACAGAAATCATGAAGCGATCATATTGAGGGTAGTGGGAGAGAGACCGAGAGAGACACATAGAAAAAAGATGGGATTAAGCGGAAGCATGAGAAAATGTGATGCAGTGTTTTTTTGGGTTTTTTTTAAAACATGGGTTTCACACTCCCATGCTTGAGAAGAAAGGTAAGAAAACAGGGCTTCGTAATTTAAAAAACAAATGATAGACAATTAATATAAGGGATATGGCTTGATGTGATTATGATCGTGTGTGCCCCAAAAAAAATCGTGAATTACGTTAGTTAGGAAACTGGAGAAGTGGGAGGGGGGGCAGTATCTTTGAAAGTTTGAAGCGTCGTCGAACACTCACTCCCAGAACTACCTCCAATCTGCAACTGCGAACAATTCAACCTTGATTTCTGTTATTATTTAGTTTTGTCGCACTTATCATCTCAGCTCATAAAAAGTTTAACGCTCAGATTGTCCTTAGAGAGGGGGTCATTAACGAATGTAAACAATAATTCATTGCCAAAGTAGCAAGCAAACAGCCCTTGGGACGTGAGAGGGAGTGAGCGCGACAGGTTGCCAGGGCTTCGTGTGAGAAAAGGAACCATGTCGCGGCTTTTATGAGATGAGTTATGAAGCATATCGACCCAGTGAATGTAATACGGACCTTAAAAGCTGTAAAATACAATCCGAATTAGAACCAAGCAAAATCAACGAAACAACAACAAGAACAAAATGAGATATGAGACAATGCAAAGAAAATAATTTTGAAAATAACGCTGTTGCTACTGCATTGATCGATTATCATAATTATGTAAAGAAAGGCAGGGATAATTTTTTGAGAAGGGGAAAATTTCGAAGTCGGGATTAAAGAAAGCAGCATGAGAATTATGCAGATTTGAAATAAGATAGTGAACTTTTCGTAATCTTCCAACTCATTCTATCATAGAAAGCTTGGAGCAAGTATGTAAAATCCTTGTATTGATCTACAGCTCCATGGATAAAACAAAGATATGGGATAGCTCGCATCCTTTAGAAACAATTATACCAACAAACATGCATTACGTTATGTTTGTTATGTGTGATTATGTGTGTGGGGGGGGGGGGGGAGGGGGGCAGCAAATATATCTCCATATGACTGTGCATTTGTACGCCTTATTTATAGTGGAAAATTTTGGTGTGCAACATTATTTTGTCATTCTTTGTACACAATTATATAAATATTGCCTATAGATGCCGACAGGTCTGACGTTGAACTTGAGTTCTATGTATTATCTTACACAAAAAATTGATTGTAAAATTGGTGATTAATGCTCCTTATTTATGGTTATTCTCTCTGTTTTGTTGTTGTTTTCAGCACCCTGAATGTGAGGCCGTGAAAAGGAAGCGAAATCGGACAGGCTGGCCGGAGCACGTATGGGCCCTCGAGCTCCAGCACTGAGGCAGGGCAGGCTGGCTGGCACTGGGCACTGACCCTGGTACTGACAAGCGTAGTGACTCTCGCCCCGTGGCCTGGGTTCGCAGCCTGTAGCCTAAGTCTTTCATTCTTTCTAACATCTCTTTCGGAGAAAAGGAACAGCAGTTGCAAACTCTATTCCCGCGGTAATGTGAGGCGTCATGCTTTGTTCATGACGACCGGTAAGAAGCTCCTTGGTAACATGCATCATCTCCACTAGCATCGACGTGGTACGGCAGCTCGCTGCCCACTGCCCCGACAGGCCTGGGCTTCATTTCCCCATTAACCCGCTCTGCTCCTCTGGTTGCTGACAGCTACCGAGCGAGCACCAACAGCGGAACTTACCCTGCTCGCCTCCCCGATGCATCCGGGAACGTTGTCCCCGCCTTGTGCCACTTTGCCTCGCAAACAAACCCGCGCGGCTCCATCCTGTCACTCAGTCCAGAAAGTCAAGAATATTTCTTTCTATTTTGCAATTATTGAGGGGTGGGGGGGGGGGGGGGCAATAATGAATAATTTATGAACGATGTATGTCGATTGTTATAATAACACTACATCCCTTTCAAGATCTTAGCGTGTTTTTTTTTAAATGTATTTGAGGTCAATCAGTACTCTATCATTTTAAGACAAGTCTCTCATGGATCGCCTGCAAGCAGTGATTTGGAATAATCTTCGGAATTTTGAATTGAAATTAACAGAATATTTCTTGCATCATGACGACATCGTTGAGGAGAAATATGCCCTCCTTTCTCGCCTCGTAAAGATATGACCGAAGGGGGAAAAGATAATATTTTCTTGAAATTGTCCACCCTTCCTCTTGGAGGATATTTTATCGTCTCCATGGAAACGAAATCATTATTATGCATTATACTGGTTAGTGGTAGATCAAAACTGTGGTTTGTATTAAGATATTGATTTTACGCCCCTGGGACCATTACCCTGAATTATAGAGTTTATTTAGACACAGACAGAGAGAAAGTAAAGAAACAAATTAGCAAAAGTTTCGAGAAAACAGAAAAACATACTTATCATATTGATATTCAAACACTTAAAAGTTCATAATAATTTGCCCTGTAATATTGCACCGCAAACTCATTATGCATTGGCATTTAGATTGTTGATCATTTTGAACAAGAGGAAGATGTCATGCATGCCGCAGTATAGAGTCGCGCATGTAATTCCATTAGCAGTCGGGGAATTAAGATGAACGTTGTTCGGAAATTTAAAAAAAAATGTTTTATCACTTATTTTTCTTTAGTTTTGTTTTGTTCATTAATCTACTTTTATGTTGAAACCCTTTGTGTGCCAAATACACTGCTGCTCTATAGGATTTGTGTGTATTACCCGTGGAAAAATCTACACACTGCATGCAAAGAGTTAATTCAAACGGACTTGGTACAATGTATAGGTAGGTGGCGTTTGCTATATGGAAGCAGTGTGCACGATTTTGTATCATTTTATGTTTCTGAAAAAAATTATTGCGTACTTTTACTCATTCAAAAATTGTTATGTTGTGAATAGAATGCCTTCTACTAAGAAGATAACACCAGTAGATGGTTATCGATCGAGATGAACACAATGATGAGTTAACAAAAGCAATTAAGGTATCATGTTTAACTTGTCAAAAGGTTTGAATATGCATATTTTCTATAATCGATAACAAATGGGAGAATACTGCATATATAAGAAGAAGAGTATTAATGACATCACCAACCGCAATGACCAGATGACAGAACGAACCATGTCCCACATCTGGAAGAGCGGGCCTTGTCACTATTTTTTCGTCGTGTTACAGCATTCTCCATTGCTACTTTTGGACGTTAGTCTTAGACGGGGATAAAGAATGATATTAGAAAGTGTATTGTATATTTGATATATGGTGCTACGGAAGGCTGCTAAAAGTGTCATGGAAAATGTATGGTTTATCAAGAAAACAAAGCGGAACAAATTCTACCACTTTGGAACATGTAGAAAGGGGAATAATTGTAAGGAAGCTGGAATTACTCTGGTACTTCGCAAGCGTTTTAAAAAGGGAAAATACACCAGTGAATTGGTGGGTCAAGATAAGTACAACCCATAGCAGGGGAATATAGATGGCGTGTTCATGCGAAGATGATGATGATGATGATGATGATGATGATGATGATGATGATGATGATGATGATGATGATGATGATGATGATGATGATGTGACGTGTTGTACATTTTCTTTTCTTAGGTTCGTATTCCGGCTGGAAAAACAAAAAGAGAGATACCCCTTGAACTAATGGGTTGAAGTATAATACATGAAGTGACATGTGAAATTATTGTGGACCACTTTATTTATCTTTTAGATGGTTAGATTTGTTTGTGCGTGTGTGTTTGATCACATCTCTGTGTTGATGCCAGCATATCACAGCATTATTTTCATTTTCGTTTGAACTGTATAATTGTAGAACAGACCGCGTTCCGTTTTGGACTACATGGATTAAGTCAGTTGGGATATTTTACTTCCGTGAATACTGGCGATATAGTTAATAATATCAGTTGGTATTGATTGTTTGTTGTCTTCCTATTATAAGACATTCTCTGGCAAGATACTTGTCTCATCAGGCCTTGTAAGATTAGTTCATTATGTCGATACGGTAAACAAGCAGTCAGAGCCATGTTCCATTGTCAATTGTTCTAGTTCACCTTTGATCCTAACTATGACGGATACAGCTCAAATACGCAGAGCCGATTGATTGTAACAAAACTCGATTATAAGGTACAATATTGTAGTTAAAATCATATATGCAATTATGATCCTTGACTAATGATTATGGTGGTAGGGATTACTTTCCCCTGGAATCTATCTGGCCAAGGGACTGAAATGCAAGACTTCGGATACTCCGTGATGTCCTCGCGTCTTCGTAACACGAGGAATGTAATTGATTAGATATTGTCGAAGAATGGTATACTGAATATCTGGGAGTTTCGGAGCATGGTATAACGCACTAGTCTCTAATAAATCTTTCTTAAACATGTATTATGTCGTAATTTGGAGGGGGAAAATAACGTACAGAGGGAGATTAGTTTTTAATGAAGTACTCTTACCATTATTCTCTCATAATCTTGGTTATTATTTACTATTCTTTATTTTTTCTTCACATTTCATTATGGTCTTTGTTATCATCATGATCATGATTTTGGAAGACTATTCACACGACAAGCGTAGGCCTACATTATCATTGTTATTTTCATTGTTATTATCATTATTATGATTATTCTTACCATTATTATTATTATTGATCATCAACATTAGTTGTATTACTATTAGGATATCTGAGTCGTCAAACGTCTTGTTACGTTACATGACGTAGTATGTTCGTTACCACTTCATAAAGATATTTTATTAAACGAAGATTATTTTGAGAAGTCTCTAGTATCTGTAAATAAAGTCAGTGAGATGAAAGAAACGAGGCTATGTTCTTATTTTGTGTATAAGTGTTATTCATATAGGAATTATATATCGTAAATAGGTACAGATCAGCGCGCCATTGTGGTAGACCCGGCACACTGGGATAGTCAAAATTCTATCAATCGTCATACTCAAAAAGATGATGCAGATATCGCAGTGAACTCGATATTTTTCTGGATATCTGCGAGCACCTCACACATTCATCGATGTCCTTGTCAATATCATAACACTCCATATATCTATTCGTGTAATTACTTAAAACACGTGCGTTAATTATCAACCTTGACGTGCAAGTGCCGAGGAGAATTCACAGTATATATGCAACTTGTACTAAAATTAAGTTAGCCCTCTCATTGCCATTGGCATGGAGATGTGAAGTTTGCTTACTAAATGGGTTTTCAAGGCCTGGTGGTGCAGGGGTTCAGGCTATATGCAAGACTTACTGATATTTTCGTTGCCGGGTGCCATGGGTTTGGAATGATGATGATGGTGACGACGACCACAATGATGGGGGAATTGGGTTGTAAGTCACAATAATGGAAATCTTGGAGATGATGATAAAAAAAGATGATAACGATGATGGCGTTGGTATTGCTCGTGGGTATGATGATGATTGCGCGATGGTATTGATGATAAAGAAGATGATGATGACGACCGAGGAGGAAAAGGATGATGATTATGGTGATGTCGTGTGGATAATAGTGACGATAATGATGATGTGTAATTACGACTTCGAACCAACTGATTGGTGATGGTGATAGTATGGATGATAATATCAATATAGACAATGGATATGGTGATGGCAATGACAATAATGATGGTGTTATTAATGATGATAATGCTGAAGATGATGATGACAGGGGGACTATCGAACTGATGATGTGTTGAGGGTACAACAAATCTGGATGATTATCAGGCTTAAGGGTTATAACAATCGCGTTTTTTGCACTCATAAATATATTGCTTTTCCTCAAATTTTAAGTTCTCTTTAATGTTTAGTACCAAACATTGAGTTGTTGTGTATTTCAATTGTATAATGATATATGAAGTCGTGTGTTTTGTGTGGAACGACCTATTGTACGTCTATCTGATCATGGACTTTACAATGGTCTGATCATGACTGAAGTTACATCTTGAGATGTCATTTTGCATTGCTCAACATCGATTGTATGATTGGTCTCGCGTTGGTGCCAATAACTCCGATCACTCCTTATGTAAGCTCATGTAAGAACATACACTATTATACACTATAACCTTACAAGTCCCGTAGGGCTGCAGTTTGTCTGACACACACAGTTAAAAAGGTTTATCACAATGAAAACATTTTTTTTTTCATAATATGCAGACAACTATACAAGTTGATGAATAAAAGATTAAGCAAAATTGGATAAGTGAAAAAGAAGTTATGGCCAGATACAGTGTCGTGTACTCCCTAATTTGGCAACACATGTGATGCTATAGGGCATTGCATTTTATGGGTAGGATACATTTATATGACACCTAGATAGATCCCTGTCATTTTGGTTGTTTGATATCGATCATTATGTCCATTTACAATGACGTCATCAACCGCGCGATTTTGGATCCATATGATATTGTCCATTGCACGCTCGCCGAGACCACCAGTGTATTGTGTATTGCGAACCGCGACCGCTCAGCAGCTGTGCTTGTGCATATGCATATCGAGCTAATTTGGATCTATCTAAGTGTCATATTATACAAAGAATGAATGTTTTTTTTATTCGAGAAATGGCCGGAATATTTCATTCGGTGAAAGATGAAATGAATGATGCATTCAACTCGGCTAAGCCTCGTTGAATGAATCTTTTCATCTTTCACCTCATGAAATATTTTGTCCATTGCATCCTTAACATTCATTATTTGTATAATAATCCCCTCTAACTCAATTATATCAACGAAACAAGTTCTTTTTAGAAATATGGTCTACATACGTTGGGGTACTTTTCTTTTCTCAGAGAACAGCTCGAATAATTATATCGTTTTCGATTAATGATATTCCCCCATCCCCCCGCCCCCAACAAAAAAAAGTAATACAGAGCCTTACTCAACCAAAACATTACAACTACTTGGTTTTCCAAGTTTGACCATTTCAAATATTTGATTTGTTTTATTCTTGCCAGAGCTTACTTTAAGTTGTGCTAATGTGTTTATCTATTTTTTCTGATTTCATTGCCAATTACTTTTGATTGGAGAACTGCCCCTTTAACAAAAGCAGGCGTGGATAGGAAACAGAAAAGGGCGCATCGCATACAGAACCGAGGATATAGATAATTGTTACGTAACCACTTGTCGCCAACGTTTTTGTCTCCCGGAGCAAGGGTGTCCTTTCTAGCTCTGGTCAGATCTTAAGGATCTTCACCGCTTAGGTCTGGTCTCCCCTCAAAGAAAGGAATCATTCCATTACAGGACTGAGTTCAATGAACGGCAAGGTCTGTCACCGTCAACATGAAACAAGCAACAGTAATCTGCTGCATCAGATTTTTTTTAAGTTCAAAAGAATATTACTGACATTATAAACTCCTTCATGTCTATTTTGTCTTCCCTGATGGATCTTATAATAAATTTTATCCCATTCTATTACAATGTTGTACATGTAATCGATCATTTATTTTGAGGCGCTTTTTGTTACATCAATAATCTGATGATAGTTTACCGCCTATAAAATGACAAAGATATAGCTTGATACTATATTTTCTTTGTCTGTTTCCTTGGTAATGACGTTGCGAGTCTTGCTTTTATCAAGAATACAACCACGGAGTATTATCGATTTTTCTTTTACATTACTATATTTTCTGTGTAATTTGTTTAAATCGTTAATTTGTCGTGAATTTCTCGATCATTATTTTAGAAAAAAAAAATTTTTTTTTAAAAAGTAAACTTTTAAATGTTCAGCCTTGAGATGTAAAAACAAATCTCAGATAAGAGGTGAACAATTAATCTACCTGCGTCATCTACGGGTGACAATACCTCCACATTGTCTTCTCGGATAGTCTTTATTTCTGCGCTAAACACATCCAGAATATTGCACGGATCATTAGCATTTCTACGGTATGTTATGCACGTAGAGAAACTTTCATGTTTATTAAAACTATACAAATCTGGAATCATCATTACGATTCTTTGTTATCTGTTTAATTGTTCTAGAAATTATGTTATATCTAGCCCATTATTTGTTTAAACTTAATTGAGCGTTGGATTGTAAGTTAAAGTCCAGCCACATAATGAAGAACGAATTTGAGAATACTGGGACAAGAAACTGCCCCCACCGGAATACTCTTGACAAAGCACCGAAGGCGGTATCACAAACGGTTCTAGCAGGAAGTCATGGGCTTGCTGAACACGACATATTGGAGCCAACCGTTTTCTTTCTAAAAGAGAGAAAAACATTCTTCTGGTTTCGGACATCTTTAATTAAACTATAATTATTCCAACGTCCATTTTGTCTGCGCATGAATTAGCTTTGCTTCCTTCCACTACTTTGCCCCCGTCGCTGGAGCAGTGTGACATGGCATCGAGCTGAACCTGCGATCGTCCAGGCATCCTTCGCCAACGCAATATCAGTCTTATGTTTGCATTATTGTTACTACCAATACCAATCTTCTTTAAGACTGGTGTACCGAGAGAAAAAGGAGAGACAGAGGGCTGGGAAGATTCTTCTTCTTATGAAGCACATCTACATTACTTAGTATACTTTGGGTAGACATGCTTTTGTGACTACGGTATCATCGTACTAATCATGGTAATGACAGCGTGTTGAGTTTCTCCCCTACATAACAAAAATTAAATTCCTTTAAAAAAAAAGAGAGACAAACATGGTGACTAGAAATACCTTCCTGAACTATAAAAACATGTGCAAAAAAATGTAGGTCCTTCTTTGTTTTATGTCATATGCAACTAAAGAGCAACGGTATATAGTTTATGTACAATGTCAAATGTGCTTCTTTCCCAACATAGTATGCGCAGTGAATTACAATTGTGTCAAAACGACATTTACGACATATCAGAAATGGAGTGACTTGAATCATAAGTGACATTATTCATCTTCAGAGTTGATTTCATTGCAGTCCTGGGACAACATGGAGACGGGCAGGAATAGAGACCATTGTTGCAGTGACACGGGTCGCAGACACGAGAAACTAGCGCAAGGGATGACTGAACTCAAAGCCAGTCTGATCTTATGGGTTTTCCCCCTCTTACAGCTCATCATTGAGTGTAAAAAATCTATGCATTTTCTTCAGTTATTCCCGTTGAAATTCTGACTGCGTGCGACACGGTTGAATGACACCAACTTCTGTAAGCGTGAGTAAGAGTGATTTCCCCCCGCGTAATTATGAGGATATCGCCAGGAGAAAGGATGGAAGGAAACGCGGACACCGATAAACGTCTCAGTCAATCCTCTTCTCTTGATCCGACTTCTTCATCGCCGCGGGAGAAACGTGGGTTTTCTCATTATCTGTAACTTACCGGTTTCATCCCAAGGTTGGCTGGTTAACTCCTCCTCTGCCTGGCACTATACACTGCCCTATATGAATGATGTGTATTGCAAGTGCAAAAGTGCCTCAATGGCGCATTAAGATATAAGGAAAATTAAACATGTATTAGCTAAGTGCCATAAGTTTATATCATAACGCACAGTGATGCATAAAAAAAGTATCAAAATGTTAATTCAAAATGTTAATTCAAGCATTATGTATTATCTCAACCACACTGATCAGGACGATAACGAAAGGATAATAAGCCAACGATTTAAAGACATGGTAGACCATCGGCAGTTTAACCTAGCAATAACGTGTATGAAATCTCACGATTACAGCTTCACGAACATTTTCAGGAGAAGTGAAAAAAATCTATCCCTGTGTAGCGACTATCGGACACTGTTCGCTCAGTATGTGCGCCGCTCGCCTCAGTGCATCACTGTGCGTTGTGAAAATTTGCGTATTGCGGTCTCCGCCTCTAGGCTGTGGGTTTCAGACGACCTGTCCAAAACCTCCTTGTAATCTAGCAATTAATAGAAGTCTGTCCCAAGTCAGTTTCCAGCTCGCTAACTGGAAGGGGAAGAGGTTTTATACATCTTTTTTTTTTCACATTTTCCGTGTTTTTGACAAAATTGTATTGTTGTTTGACTTGCAAAAGAGCTATCCTGTCTTAGGCCTATGATGAAAATAAAAGAATGCAAAACAGGCCTAGTTTTAAAGTTTTGTCGCTCAGGGTTAGTTTTTCAGGCTTCGTAAAGCCTGGTCCAGTAAGGATGACAAAATTTGCAATGGAATTGCAGTAACTAAAGAGGCGTGGCTTAATTGCGCCGTATAATGAATATCCTTTCAGAGCTTTGCTCCTTAATTAAGACCCTCTGCTTTCTCAGTCTGTGTATCATCACGTATTATTCAATTCCATTGTTTCAGCAATTGTGCAATACTTTTATATTTACACGAATTTTTATTCCAAGTAATATATCAACTATTGAGTTGTGATAAAATAAGCTCAACTTGAAAGGTAAGGGGTAGTTATGTTTACAGTACATAACAGTTATGATAGGTCATCACGGAGGCCGGTCTAGTTTGATTTAAACGACTTCATGAATACAACTTTTTTTTTGATAATTTTTTTTCACATGATCCAGAAATCAATCGAGAATGGTACGTGAGGTCCCGGCAGGTCGGTTTTTCCACGATGAGGTATTCGTTATCCAAATGCATACCTCAGACATTCAACATGATACATTTTATGATAACAAAGACAACATTGGTAAAATACAACATGATATGGTGATTTGAAATGGATAAGAACTACAAGTAATCGGATAATAAGGCTAAGATAAAGAGAGGTAAATTGAGAGTGGGGTGGAGAGAGAGAGAGAGAGAGAGAGAGAGAGAGAGAGAGAGAGAGAAGAGAGAGAGAGAGAAAAAAAAAGAGAGAGAGAGAGAGAGAGAGAGAGAGAGAGAGAGAGAGAGAGGGGGGGGGGGGGGGTCAAGAGAGAGGATGTGAGCTAAGGTGTGAGAGATAGGGGGATAGGACGGGGAGGAATAGGGAGGGGGTATATCACGAGGGACTGAGGGAGAGAGAGGGGGGGGAGAAGAGGGAGAAAAAAAAGAACAGTTTGCACTTCTTCTATGCCAACAAAACACATTCCTAATTTTAGATTAATGATTATAACTGTTAGTTAGATCTCTTCCCACAGCTTGACTGTATTACCTCAAGCTAGAATGAAACATGATTATTAACATAAAGTTACACAATCTACTCTTTTTGTGTCAATTTATGCACACAAATGACAAATCCTTTGAAGCAGCCGTTTATACAGTAGGGTTAATTGCTCTTATTATTTGTGACAAAACACAGGAACAAGCATTAAAATTCTATGTCATTATACATGTATAAATGTTCTCATGACATGCACATTCCACCTCTCCAATAGTACTTCATGACTCTCTCTCTTCCTCTCCTCTCCACTCTTCCCATCTCTCTGTTTTATATCCCCTCTTCGCTCTGAGGTCAAGGGCCACGATGACTCAAAACATACGTTTTAATTTCGTCGCATCAAACCCACTTTTAAGTTGATATTTTGAACAATCTCTGCGCCATTAATGTATTTTGGCACGAGTACTACACACAAAGTCTTCAAAGCAGAAGTCTGTCCGGCATATAAAGGGTTAAAGACACGCAAAAACAGAAGGAAGAAGAGTCTATGGGGAGACATATAAGTTGCATGACGTGCATAATTATATCGGTCAAAGTATCCCAAGGTAAAGATGGGACTAGAAGGTATCATTTTGCCTGACGTGCTAATGGTGCTCGGGGGAGGATGCAACAATGCTGAGAAATTTACAAGTCTCAACATTGAACGAAAGTCTTGGAGGGTATTTTCCATGAAAGTAAGTATCGGTATTATGAAAAAAAAAATGGTGTCGATATTCGATGGAGACATGGTGCGTAATAATGTCCATGTAATTCCTTCACACCTGCATCGTCGCTAAACGAAGCACAGTGAAAGGTGCAAAAAAAAAAGGGGGGGGGGGGGCTTTCCCCACCCCATCCCCCACCCCAATCACCCTGCCCCTTCGCCAGTAACGTAGCACACTTCAATGGGTATGGGTTTCTTCAATGACTAATCGTTCATCAGATGTGACACTCAGGTCCAACCCGATCCTGAAAGAGTTGCAAGATCCAGAGCCATTCCTTGTCAATGTTAAGCTGACTCAAGAAAATGAGTGGTGACCTTTGCTCTACCCCCCCCCCCCCCTTTCCCCCCTTGTCTCCTTTTCTCGAATGTCTACCTGTCGCTGAGTGTTGAACAAGAAGGCCGCGACGATGGACGGTGTGAGATGGGCGAGAGCCTGATGCTATGTGGAATTTGATATCCATCCTATGGATGAAATGCGTAGATGAGGACGAGATAGAGAGAAAGAGGGAGAGAGAGAGAGAGAGAGGCCAGCAGACATAACAGGCGCTGCGTTACGATAGTTTTATTACCGGTAAGGGATGAAATGCGTAGATGAGGACGAGATAGAGAGAAGAGAGAGAGAGAGAGAGAGAGAGAGAGAGAGAGAGAGAGAGAGAGAGAGAGAGAGAGGCCAGCAGACATAACAGGCGCTGCGTTACGATAGTTTTATTACCGGTAAGAACACTCTGCATATCAACACATATCAACACAAAAATCTTCAATGTATAAGAGCTCTTCTTCTATAATCCAAACCTTTGTTTTGAAAGGGGGGGGGGGGGGGGCATTACGAAAATAATTTTAATTTTAGTCTTTCTCATTTAGGCGAATACACCCCCCCCCCCCTCCCCTTTCCTTACAACATGTTATACAACTTGAATTTATAAAATGAAATAAATAAAATCATACACGTCTTTCATGATCAAAAGGACTTGTTTTGCGACTCGTGTATATTTGATGTCTGTTCGCCCGGTCTTAACACCGCACTTTGCTCCAAATAGCCGTCATCTTTGATGCTCATGAGATCGACCACTAACACCGGCTACATTAACACGATTATAGGATCACAGGGAGGCGGCACAGTGCAGCGCCTTGCCCGAGGGAGAGATGAGAGAGATGAGGGTAGGCTGAGGCCGGGTCAGATAACTATAGCACTGTGGTTTGATAAAGCAACCACTTCTAACTGAACAAAAGAGTGCTTGTTACCACGATGGCTGTGTATACGAATGGCAGTCACTCAATTACTACGATATTTGCTGACGGAGAAACGAGAGGGTGGTGGTGTGTGTGTATGAATGCATGTGTGCGTGTGTGTGTGTGTGTGTGTGTATGACTGTATGTGTGTGTGTGTGTATGATTGTATGTGTGTGTGTGTATGACTGTCTGTGTGTGTGTGTGTGTGTGTGTGTTTGTAAAATTTGTCTGATCTAAATCAAAGCAAAACCATACGCGTTCATGTAATGCACAAGCTAGATATTTTGAAAATTGAGCACCACTGTATTTCTCATTAAAATATGTAATGTATACACAAACACACTGCATCATACTACATATACATGTATTTTGCTTTTCAGTATGTTTTCCAATACATTATTTATTTGTATGAGCCCCCTATACACCCACACACACCTACATACACACAAACACCTGTATACACTCACATATACACACACATGCACACGAAGGTAGCCCTTTGCAGGTCAACAAATAAGATTTTTTAATATCCTGCAAAATACAAGAAAAATGAATAAAAACTTACTTGATACAGTTTAAAACTGACGTTAAGTGGAATTTCATTGCTCGCTATATTTCAAGTAGGTTTTGTTTTTCTGTGTGTCCCTCCCTTCCGCCTTTTTTGTTTTCCAATTAATACACAAACAGACACACACAAACACTTATATACATGCACACAAACACACTCACACACCTTCATATACACATTCACTCAGACATACACACACATGCTTGTGGGGTGGGGGCCGCCATCTGAACACTTGGTTTGCTTTAAAAAAAGAAAACATATTTTGAAAAATTAGGACAATCTTTAATCATACCACATGCTGTCAATTTCAAGGTTACAAGACAATTGAATTTTGCAAATCGGGACTTTGCGAAAATTTCACGAGTGGTTAAACTCGCGATCATGGAGTACTGAGTAACAAGTAGTACATGTGCGCGTACAAGTCATGTTCATGTCGGGATCAAAGTTAATAGTTTTTAAAATAAAAACCCCACAAAATATATGGTGCATACAATAATAGATATGTAACAATTGCTTTTATTAGGACTGACTGACATTAACTGCAACAAATATAGTTCTGAGATATCAAGGTGATCTGTGTGTTCTTACATGTGCATAGAGTGAGGCTCTCCTGTACATGCAACCTTCATTTCAATCCAATCTAAGGGACGGAATGTGTTCCCCATAGAGGAGGGAAGCATGCTAAAACACTATGCTCTCTGTTGCAAGGTGTTCTATGGGACTTGACCCGGGGCCTAGCCTATCACAGACAAACTCTCTACCATATGAGCCACACTATTCTCCCTTTCAGCCATCTAAAGCACACAGTGAGTTATCAAACTAAGCTCAAAACTCTGTCAATAGAACAAAGCATCCATTCTAGTCCTACATTGGTTCAATCTTAAGTTTATGTTCTATTACACAATTACACTATAAAACAAGTTTGGATACTTCCTTTCCATGCGACAAAAATATTTTTCAATTCTACAAAAACAGATTAATCAAAGAAAGTAAATGAAATGATTATGTAATAAATCACAAATAAGAGCACAAAGATATTCTAATCCATTTAAAATGCATTCTCTCACATAAATAAATATATATTCATATATATTCATGTATATATATATATATATATATAAAGTCCATGTATACAGTCAACTTACAAGTATTTGTTATATCATATTCGCTCATGTGTAGACAAACATTGCACTCTTTTCATTGGCATGTGTGAGTAGAAAACTAGAAATGCCTTCCAAGTACTCAGAATAGTTGTTGCATAGTTTTAGTCTCAGAGAAATAATCTTTGCATGTAATCTCCATCTAGATGATAAGTGGAATGTAAAGATGTGTAGAGTTTGTTTTTGAAAGGTGAAAATGCTTTACAATGAAGAGGAACACCTTAGTGCTGACATGAGCAGTTCCATGCATAGCTAAACTAGTTAAACAGCATGCTGCATAAATGTAAGAATTATGCATTACATGTAAATACACACCATTGCACTTCACCTCACAATACAACATGCAAGACAGACATTGATCAGCCATGGACTAAAAGCTGCAAAGTTGTGACTTGTGAAATAATCAGTGGCTTAGATGGAGAGATTTCTGAGGATGACCAGTGAACAGGCTGGGGTGCTTCGAGACTCAGATAGGGAGGGTCAGCAGCTGTGGTTGTCAAGATTTCTAAGGATGACCAGTGAACAGTGACCCTGTTCTACCAGACTGGGATGCTCAGAGGCAGAGAGGCGTAGATGGGATACCCTAGGGGAGGGTCAGCTGCTTGGATGGTCAGATTTCTAAGGATGACTGGATGGGCCTGGATGCTGTACCTCTCCTCATCATCATTAGTGAAGTAGAGCAGTTCGAGTGAGAGAGAGGCCCACAGGGAACGGACCACCTCTGGGTTGAGACGGCCTATGTGAACCATCATCGGCTGACGTGTCAAGACCCGTCCATGATAGGTGTTCTGTCAGAGGTCAAATACAAGTTCATTCCATTGATATAGTCTCTACAGATGGTTAAGTATTACAATTGACAAAGTTCTATAAATCAAGAGTAGTAAAGAGTGCAAGATCATTTACAAAAACTGAGACAATGTTCATTTGGAATTATGAAGTACTCTTTTAACAGGAGCATGCATATACTCAACTTTTTTAAGTTTGTTATTCTAATCGTATATGACAAACATTAGCCCATGCACATTCAAAGTCAGTAATCACAGACTTCCTTAATAGCTTCTGAATATTCTGAGTACACATACGCTCTTTGTACTGGAGGAGCTCCTCGAGTACGTATGCATCACGTACTAGCTTATCTCTGATTTTTTTATGACGTTTTCCCCTTGAGAGCTTGACACTGCTTTTCCTTTACCGCAAAAAGAGTATTAGGAAATTCCAGGCTCACATCATTGGTGTCATAGCTGAGAGAAAAGAGCCTTGGTTTGCTGAGTTGTACTGCTTGGCTCCACTCCTGGTCCGTGTCTCTGCCAATGTACCATTCCGTCTCATACTCCTCCAGATATTCCTGCACCTCGTCCAGGTCTGAGGCCTCCCCCAGCACTGTCTGGTCATACGCCAGCTTGAACGCAAACCTGCAAGGGTACAGAACATGATAGTGTCAACCCACAACATGATATTTCATCATGCCTCCCTGAGCATTATCTCGCCATTTGCTACCTGGAATGCCATTGGAAATACACAAAACATTGACATATGAGCCTAAACAACACAAAAAGAATTTAGCCTAGGCTATGATCAAAGTAAGTGAATTTCTTGGACACCTGTAAATACAAATCACTGGGTCAAAAAATGATTTAACCTGTTTTTGTTTTACTGCATTTTCACCAGTACCTGAGCTTTTGCCCAGTCACAATGTTAATGCAGAAATCTAAACGATTAGGTTGGAGGGAGCGGTTTACGGCATGGTTCTGGAAAACTGAATCATCAAAAAAGCCTGCATAATTGTGGTTACAAGTACGGTAATAACTAAAATGTATCATTTGTTTACCTGTATGCCTTCAAGACAATAGCCAGGAGCTCCTCGTCTGAGGTGAGCCAGTCAGAAGACATGGACCATGGAATATCCCCTGAGTACACCTTGAAGACATGGCTGGACCCAGCACCCGCGACAGACAATCCCTCCAGACCAAAGACGTCTACCACCCCATAGCAAGCCATTACAAGGTTGGCGTACATGCTGGTCAGAGCTTCATCTGATGCGACCTCAATGGCTACATCTGAGGGAGGCTTGGCAGACTCTATGCCCAGATGGGCGATGACATGCTTGTACCAGTCCATGGGGAATCTGGCTAGAAGAGGAGAGATTTGGTGCGTATCCATGGGAATCTCCCGCCATTTGAGAGGCAGACTCAGCTTTGAGGAATAAGGGGAGGAGAATTGGGCAGAGGTGTTGAGGTTAAGGGGTTGCCTTGTTACCGGGACAGCTCCTTTCTGCGATGCCTTCTTTGCCACACGGACGTCAACAGCAGGCAAACCAAATTCTAACTCATTCATGATGTCATCTAGGTCATCATCAGAGAGATCTGGGACAGTTCCTGGGAGGTTGGCAGCTCCTTTGAGGGTGTCCCCCATTAAGTTGTCCTTAGTTTGTATGCCAGGTTTCAACTTGTTTCTTTTGATGGGCTCTAATTCCATAGAATCATTGTCATCATTCCAGCTGTCCAAGCTATGCCAGGATCCAACCACAGATTTCCTCTTTACCTGCTGATGCTTGATGTGACCGCTTGGTGGCTTAGACTGCATTGACTCTGGTCTGCCACTGTCTTCACTCACACTCATTCCCCGGGGGTTCTCTTTCTGCCTGTTTGGAACCAACTCACTCCTGCTGCCCACACTGCCACTGCCCTGCACACCAGGCTGGTGGGAGGCTGAGCTAGAAGAGGAGGGGCTGGGCAGATGCTTCCTCTTGTCACTGTTGTGTCTCAGGAGCAGCCACACCAACGTCTGGATGAAGCACGCATCCACCAGATCCAGGGTGTCAGGAGAATCGATGATGCCAGTTAACACGTTCCGTGCATCTGAGTACGTATCCACCATCTGTGCATCCAGGGGCGTCAGGGTGTGCATGGGATACTGGTTGAGGGCACACAAAGGGAACTTCTCCTTGGCGTGGATGAAGGCAGAGTCAAATATATCGTCCAGCCTGGCTGCCTCCACGGTGTGGCAGGACGTCTCCTGCAGCTCCATACCCTTGAGGCTCATGGTGACAAAGCCATGGCCTCGCTCCAGCACATGCAGCCAAACCATGCGATCCTGGAAGCGAATCAGCAGGTAGCTCCCTGGAGACAGGTCACCTGTAGAGGGAGTGGTGTTCTGTATTGATTAGTCTTTCTGCAGCCTTATGAACCATAAAAGAGCAAATGCCTCAAAATCAACTTACTGAGTCTTGTCCACACCAGAATGAAAATGGTCAACACAGTGTTTGCAAACAAAACAGCGATAAAAACAAGGAAAATCTGTAAAAATATGAATTTTGCATCATTATCTTCGAAGTATAAGAGTAGCCATGTTCCAAACTTCAAACTTTTTTGTGCCTAAAAATGAATAGTGAGAATGGCCTTTGTGTCAAACTAACAGAAAATCACATCAAACCACACCAAGTTTGATATAGAGGAGCTTCATGGTTTGATAGGATGCACATCTTGGTGAATAAAGGGTGTAAGCTGGTGCTGCTTGAGTGAGAGATGCTTACCTAGGCTACCAGCTGCAACAGCCCTCCTCAGTACCCCCCTCAGCTTGCCCTCCAGCTGCTGGTAGTAGACGGAGTCTGCACAAGTGTTGGCTGCTGCCCCCACCGCCCCAGGCCAGGCACGCAGAGGGCGAGGGAACCCCACCCACACCAGGGGCAGGGTGAAGAGGGGTAGGAGGGGGGCGGACAGCAGGCTGGAGACCCCAATCACACCCAGGATCAGCGGGAACAGCACCAACATGGTCACCAGGACAGGCAGGGAGGACTTCCTGCGCTGCTTCTCCAGGGAGTAGGAGGTAACCAGGAGGGTGAGGTAGCAGTACACCTTGTCCAGACTCTGCTCCACCCAGCTGTGCAGCAGGCCAATCAGAATCAGCTGCAGGCCGGTGGCAGAGGGCCACCAGGTGACCAAGGACCCAGAGCCATGCACACTGAGCTCCCGCACAATGTGGAGGATGCAGACGTCTACAAGAGAGCTTGTTTTATGCTGCCACACCTAGTAACAAATCAATTCAATACTTTGATTAAAAGCATATCATACCAATTTATCTTCACTGATATATTTCCATTAATTTGGCAAATTAGAGAGGAAAAAACAATTCTCATTTACATATATATTCTGTACTTTAAGCCTTGGTCCATAAAATGTTAAAAGTACTTAATAAATGCTTAATTATAAAACAATTATGTTAAAAGTATAAGATACATGTACATTTAGATAACTGCTCGTAACGGTGTGATTTTGTTTTAAGTGAAGTAGAAATTCAAAATGGGTGCAGCACACCCTGCTTCATTCCACAGTAAATCCTATTTGTACAGTTGCTGTTGGTACAAGATGCTTCAGTACATTACCCACCTTCCTCAATGAATACACAGCTCCTACAGAAAACCAGAACGATGGCAACTTCAGGCCAGTGTCCGTGAGAATGAGTCCCACGTATGCCTCCATCAAGAATGGGCAAACTGGGGTAAAGAGAAGAGTACGTATTATAACCCTGTGTGTGCCAGATTAAATTGCTGCTCTTTGGGATTTGTCTACATTGTTTGTTCCCCAATGTGACATTGGCCTAGAAAGAGTTAAATCAAGTCTAAGAGGCATCATTGTCCATACATATGTCTCCACACACATTAAAGGTATATTCACACAGAGGCAGTTTGCTGTTTTGTTACTGATATATCAAGCTTGCATTTTGCCAATGTGGACATGCAATTTAAGCATTCCACATAACAATATTTAAACACTAACTCTACTCAGTCTATTACAGAGTGGAGAAAAACATAAAAAGGCTCTACAGGATTGCCATTAACCCTTTGTGTGCCAGACAAACTCCTGCTACCTTCAAGTTACATATATTACTGGTCTAAAAAAAATACACACATGGTGCATTCATGGCTATGAAGCATAACTGAATAGAAATCTTCTGAACAAGCTGAATCAAAGGAGATTGAATGCCCTCACAAACCAGTAGAATAAGACTTACCCAAACCAAGGAGACATCTTCTGATGACACCAAGCCTGTTAAGACCCTTCTTTCTCCGGCTGTAAATCCCAGTGTTGCTGATCGAGTCAGGGAACAGTTTGTTCCTGAGCATGCCAAAGACTACAAAGACTTTCTGGCAGTCCCCTGCAATCTTGACCGTCACAGTCAGCCCAAGGATTACATAGCCCAAGATCCTGACAACAGAGGAGGAAGTGGAGGCCTGTAGGTGGGCGGTGATACCTGCCACAGCCCCAACCAATAGCAGCATGGTCATGTTGAGGCTAACCTCCTTCCATCCCCACCGCCACCCCAACCCAAGCCCCTTGCTCTCCCCCTCATTCCCACCCCCAGTGCTTGGATCAGGAGGAGACCTCCTCTGGGGAGATGGAGTCCGACTGCGGGGTTTGCTGCATGACCCTTGGACTGCGGCTGCTATCTGATTGGCCAGGCTGCTGAGGTCGAGAGAGAGGATGTATCCCAGGCAGGCTGAGAAGACGATGACTGCTAGAGATGAAGGCAGGAAACATGCTACCAAGGCAACCACCATAGAAGCCATAAACATCAAGCAACACCTAGAACACAAAAATAGACCAAACACATTCTTGATGGGATGATAATAACTTCTCTTATCATACTGGAAACCTTCAACATTTTTGCCTTGTTTTGGATAAGTGAGGGGACCCAAACAGAACCCTTTTAGAGGTTGTCATTTCTCTTTTAAAAATCAATCCTACCCATAAACCTCATCACTCCCATGTATCTCTCCTTCAACACCCAAACTTCTACAGGAAGGAAACTCAAAATGAGCTAGTACAACTTAATTGCCGAGGTTGAATTTGAGTGCCCAATGATAAGAGAGAAGATTGCATTCATCACAAAAGCAAATTCCAAATGCTACTAATAATTGAGTATAAAAGCATTCATCTAGGTTCTACAGTCCGAACACACCCCAATCAGACCAGCACCTCTCTGTACCTGAGATCCCCAGCCATGGGAGAGCCTCCTAAGAAGTGGACCACTGTTTGCTCCATCAGCCAGAAACACAGTGCATCGAAAGGAGGGAGCACCCCTGTACACCACAGCACTGGCAGCAGGATGAACGCCACATGTAGGATCTGATTAGCCAGCAGCAGTGACGAGGGATGCACGCTTTAGATGGAATAGGAGAAAAAAAAAATAAGGGATATATAAATAATAATCAGTACAGGACCCCAGCCAAGAGCTGAATGGCATAATCCATAAGTGGTGTTAAAACACCAAAGCACCTACAATCCATAATGGACTCCAAGTTAAAAGACGCAACCACAAAAGTAGCATATCTAGTCACCACTAGGAGTGCAGATGTAAATGAGGCTAGAATCTGTTGGAGGCTCAACCTATACTTTGATATTGCATCTCTTGTATCACACACTCACTGTGTAAGTTTTCTAAAGTATGACATTGTGTCCAATTATACATGTACATGTTAGGGGCAGGTACATTGTGGCATTTTCAGAATGTAATACATGTAACTCAACAATGGGATACATGTCTCACTGAAATACTGGAGACTGCATGGCAGACACTGAAATGTTCCACTGACCTGATCCAGTTTTAATCATCATCAATTCTACAACATTCATGTTGTGTTTACAGCCCTGGAAACAGTGTCAGACACTTGTCAGATAAATCACGAGAGAGGTGTACGGTACACCATGTGTAAAGTCCTGGGAGGACTGAGATGAAAAAACGTGGATAGAATTGAAGGTGAAATGGACAGGCGAGAAAGTGGAGATTTGAAAGTAGAGTATTCTTTTGAAATGAGTGTAGCCCTGAAAAGGGCTGTAAATCGGTTTTCCACGTTTTCTCATCTCAGTCCTCCCAGGACTTTACACATGGTGTACCGTAAACCTCTCTTGTGATTGATCATACCACCATGCAAACCTTCAAACATCAACTTGTCAGATACTAGTGCAGTTACATGTTGAGGACACATTCCTGATGGCTTACCTCCATGCTACGTGGACAAACAAGCAGATGAATGCATACATGGGTCTAAGCAGTGGTAGCAGCTCCATGGTGTCAATAGCTCTATAGAGGGCGGGCTCTGGGGGCGACCCAACAGTTAGCGGGTACTGTGCAATACACAACGTCAGCCAGCCAAATGCATAGATGATGACCGTAGCTCCCACATTCCCATAGAGCGTGTGCAGGGTGGAGGGCAAGAGATACCAGAAACCCAGTCCACACAGCGGCCCAGAGAGCAGAGCATGAAGCAGGATGTTCAGCTTGAAGCGCTTCGTCGGAACAGTGAACTGTAATGTTTCATGACCGCAGCAGGAATCAAACTCCACCTCGTCTTCTTCAGCCAAGACATTTGTGTTCTGGAATGCTGCTACTGCATCTGTTCTGCGTTGGACCACAAAACTGATTAGCTGCACAGCACAAGCGTACAATGCCACACAAGCTCCAACAATGTAGTAGGCAATATGTGCCTGTAGGCTGCTGAGCTCAACTACTAGCGTGAAGATGCCACCAACTAGCACTGGAACCAGGAAGAGGATAACTTGGTTGACATAGACGTATGCTGGTGCGGAGTATCCCAGTTTCAGCTTTGGTCCTCCGAGCAGAGTTTGTGGAAACCTCTTCCAGAAGAACGTTTGTTTGTATTCATTGAGTAAAGGTACTTCACTTGCCATGGCTGCTCAATGTAGGTCACCAGATCATCAAAATGTTCACTCCACAGAAACAAGTCTTTTCACAAGGAAGCACATTCTTCTTGTGAGCAGGGGAAATCCAACAGGTCATGTTGTTCTGCTCTATCAAAGCAAACAGTCTGCTATAATATTAACATCTTCCCTCAGTGAATCTGCAGAACTGAAAGAAAAAATGTACCATAGTTAAAAAACAAAGACATTGAACAAAAAGAGGGGCAAAATACTGTCTCGTTCTCATCAGGACTCGTTGGTTTGAGCAAGTCTTCTACTGGTTTGTGTGTAAATGCCTAAAAATTACAGGAATGCATAGGACTAGGTTGATGCCATCTTCCTTCTTTTACAATGGGCCATAACATTTTTACCTGGGGACGTAGGCCCTGCTCCCACTAGTTACACTAGTGTCTGTAGTACTCAACCGAAAAATCAATCTCTGTACTATTAGGACGTTGGATCTGATGAGATTGCATTTGGCTCCTCTGAACGCCCCAACCTATTCGGGGGTATTTCCAAAAATGTAATTTCGATTAAAGAATGCCCAAAATGAGATGTTTATTCCTGTCTAGCTGTATCAGTCTTTTACACACTGTCCTGACCCACATAGATACATGTATTTTAACGTGATAAGTCAAGGAAACTGTACAAACTTTTGTGATTGCAATCTACGATTGATGAACAGTCGAAGTCCTACAATCATCGTTGGATTAAGTAAACTTAAGGAGAGACGGGGCCGGCGGATCGGAGGGCCCGAAGTGCTTGACGAAGCGAGGCTGAATCACAATCGCCTGCCCGACCGGGCGCCCGGGCCACAAGCCTGACGTTACGTTACGTTAGTTCAGTGCCAGTGGTGAGGCCAAGAAAAGAAGAAAAAAGAATGGGCTGAATATGGAACTTTCCGTCAGGAATAAACTTCACCTTATCAAAAGTCAATCTTCAACGTACCATTACGCAACCAAAGATATGATTCAACATACCATAACATGACCTGAATCAAGTGCAAAATTCCACTCACGAAGGCATAGCCGTGATATAGCAGTCATGATTGTGTACCGGCGGCGTCGCGTCGCGATGCGACCACCATTTTCCCAAATTGGTATTTGTTATGTTATTATTTCCGTTTGAAAGGTGGCGCTGTTCAGATTGACCATAGCTAAAACTAGAGCACTGTCGTGGAGCTCGAAATCAGTCATCTATATTGATGCTGATTTGTCAAGAAGGGGAAATAAACAATCAAACTGTTATTACAAGAATATTAATCTATGTCATATTACCAAACTATTTCCAAAAAATTAACATTCTTTTAATGGTTTTTAAATTTCACCTTGATTTTGTTAATAACTTTACATTGTAGCAGCTCAACTATTATCTCCGTGAATATATTTGGCTGAGACTTTGACAAATTAGGACCCCCCTGAAACTGAAACACTTCTTCATCTACTCTCGGTGAGTCAACACATATATTTCTCCAGCGTATCTTGCACGACATTCAGTGGTGATAAACGACCACTAAAACATTAAGATGAACTGGGGAGTCTCCCCTAACACGATAGGACGATTTTGTATTTTTTTTTTTTTTTTTATCTGTAAGAGAGTGCGCTTTAGTTCATGTATTGACATTTTTTCTGTCCCACTCGATCAGCTCAAAAGTACATACTAATTCAATAAACGCGCAGATCGAGCTATTGGGAAAAATATAGTTACGCAAAGTTTTGTATTATATTCATTTAAAAAAATTGAGCCCGACACGGGATTTTATAAAAAAAAAATTTACTCTCTGAGAACCGTGTTTAAAAAACGATTATGATTTAAAGCAATTTTTTATTGTCTAGGGTGAAAACGCCCTATAAGTAAAAAAAAAAAAAAAAAAAAGAATGGATTTCTGTTATTCTATTATCAATAACGTAGAATAGTATCATATATATATTTTTTTATACCACTGGAAAGTAGAGGACTATTGTATACATTAATTCCTCTCCCCAACCCGATATATACGCCCTTGCATCACACTAATCATATTTCAACATCATTACCACCACCACCACCACTTCTACCATAAGCAACCATCATCACAATTGTCATATTACAACAGCATCACTAGGCCTACCACCATCATCATAATCATCATCAGCGATTTCAGCCAACTGGCACCACCACAACCAACCTTCATCACACTAACCATAATTCTTCATCACCACCACTTTATTTTACCGCCACTACCACTATAACCACTCTTTATCTCACTCATCATATTTCATCATCATCACCACCACTACCATAATCATCATATATTACCGCCACTACCACCACCATAACAGCTCTCCATTACACTCATATTTTATCATAACCACCAACACTACCATAATCATTATCATATATTACCGCTACTACCACCATAACCACTCCTCATCTCATATTCCGTTACTACCACCACCACCCCCATCGCTACGAAATTGTAAAAGAATAGAATGCTCATTAAAAGTTGATTTGTGGATCTCACTGAGCAGTTAATTGCAATCATCCGTAACCATCTATACATTCAAACGCATAAAGCGCAGTCTAATCGACGCATATCGCACAGTTCCCGATGCATAGTTTATTTTCTCCTTCGTATGCCCTTCACCTTTAACTCCCCCCCCCCCCCCCCCACCCTCACGGTACTTACAAATGCATGTATATAAATCTTTATGTTATTTCATGTATGGTAATGGGGAGCTTATAACCCTACACGTTTCGCTTTTTTATAGCCCCCCCCCCCCCCCCACACACACACACACACACTGTTATATGTTATATTCAAATCGGAGACATCCTAGAAGCGGATTGGTGCAAGAGCAATAAGACTTTCCATCAGATGCTTTCTCTTAAAGATATTGCCCCCCCCCCCCCCAAAAAAAAAAAAGAACTTCAAAGAACAACTTTTGAATATACATTGAGTAAACCATTTATAATTTTAATGACTTGATGAAAAAGAAAAAGAAGAATGCATTTCAAAAAACAACTGAAAGTACATTGAGTAAACCATTTATCGTTATGATGATGTAATTAACAAAAAAATAACATTTCAAAAACCAACCTCTGAAAGTAAATTGAGTTAACCATTTATCATTTTAAAGGGCATATACTGTATTGGGAAGGCAAAAAAAATTGCTAACAATTACATTTTGAAGGCTTTTTTGCCTTCCCAGTACAGTATATGCCCTTTAATGACTTAAGAGATATCTAAGAACGTTCCAAGCAATCCAAGCAAGTTCTCATATAATACTAATTACTGTATATATTCTTAGATACTAGAGCATACAAAACAAAAGTAAATTATTTGAAGTATAATTATTCAATTTATCAAATATCTATTCAATACATAGTACAAAAATACATATGACATGTCTTTCAAAATTTACCTTGAACTGTAGAGATCTATTCTACATGGTATCAAATACAAAAAGTTACAATGCAAATATGTATATACGTGTATATAAATATATATATATACATATACATATGTATATATATAAATATAACAAAAATATCAATACAAACTTCACTAATACACCACAAAATGACCAATATCATTACCTGTGACAATACCATCAATACTCTTACATTACCTTGATTTCATGTACAAGCAGATGATTAGGCGAGTACATGTACTAAAATTGAAATGTACAATACTTTCATAAAATCACAATATTCTCCATCTAATTATCAGAAGGAAATCGTTACAGTGAAGGATACCCGTCAGAAACGCTACATCACTAGTTCAAACAATCAAACTTCAGTGTTGCGATTTATCGCCTTGTGCATTTTAATATAGCAAGCTTTAAAGGAGCTTTGTCTCTTGTGATTTTGTGAAACACATTTTTGAAAAATGAATCCGTATGTATATTGCTGGTTGGTGTTCATATTGTATAATTTTGACTGGAAAAGAAAATAAACTTCCATTCAGTGCTGCCATGCAATATCAAAAGCATAACGCTGGCAAATTGGCAACATTAGCATTTGTTAAGCTGCTCTTCGAGAAGCTGTAAATCTAGAACTCGACTCAAGCGTAACTGAGGATGATTTTTTCCCCTCCACAGAGACTTCTAATGCATGTTCAAAAGCATGCATAGCATACATATTTCTGTTGAATAAATTCAAAGGAAATTTAAGAAAATAAAACAATGTATTGACGACATGCCTCCTTTACAGACATAATTATAAGCTGTTTAAAACAATAACACATTTCATTTATTTAGCTCTTCCAATGAGATATGTTCGTGGCAGTATGGGGCAAGGTGATTGGTCCAAAGATTTCGACAATGAGTAATAACCGTTGTCATGGTATCAAATGGCATAGGTGGCTTTCCCTCGTCCATCACGCAGTTCTTGGTACTGAGAGATCACGCAAATCAGACAGGTGATCTGAGGAGAGAATCAAAATGATTATCATGGTTACTTCCAACAATGAATAGATATCAACATTATTACATTTATATTTATAAATCCAACAACCTTCTATGTCACATCATGTAATTACATTTTATTACATTCATATCTATAAATCCAACAAATGTAAAAGTTTACAAGACAGGGATGAAGAATGGCATATTATTCACTTTGATTAAGTGATTCCCTCTAGGGCAAGGGTGAAAAGCTGTGCAGTGAGTGTGATGACATTGATGACCTGATATTGATGGATGAGCCTCATGCCATGCACACACACACACACTGCATTACTTCCCCATGGCATTATCAGCAAGGCAGGATTAAAGACAGCTACACTTGCATGTTGATGTAACACCAAGTGCTAAATATAGATTCTTATTCAAAGGTTGTGTCTGTCTGACACAACAAAGTACACACAAGGATTCCAGAAAATAATGTTAATTATGATGCGCTAAATTAATCATTCTTATGCTTGCACAGGAAGGATAACATTCTTACTCTTCTGTTGAAAGTTACACTTGTATTGCATATAATAATCGATTGTTATTTTGCAACTCTCAAAACATGTAGATAGTTTTCAAATACGAAATATTAAGGGTATATATGTAGTACAGAACCAAAGGAAATCTTTGAATCGTATAATACTTATAATAATAATTCATCCTGCTGCATAATCTAGGGTACTAAAACAGATCGTCCCATGATGCTAAAGTCCAGGAATCTTCAGGGGACAGTATATAAATGACATCATACTTACGTTCAACGCTGCGCAGGCAAGCCAAATCACAAAGGAAACAATAAGGGCAACAGCTGTCAAGCCCTGCAGAATAAACAAAATTGCAATTCTTCTTTAAAAATAAAAATATTGGTACATCATTATAACTGTTGCTTCATATTTTAGGTTATGTAAGTTTAAATATACATACATTCTGTTTTACAAATACAAATCTGATCTTAAAAAAGTGATGCCAATTTGAAATCCAAATAGCGATCACTTTTGTTCTGTATAGTCCTATGTCGTAAATGAGTTGATACAATAACAGAACCACAAGAACAGCATATAGATCAAGACAGTTTGAAATATGAAAATCAAATGATGTTTAAAACAAATATACTACAGAACTTCCTCCTTTGTAGTTTGCCTCTCAGGCTCTGCTTCTTTTTTAACAATGTGTTGATCTCAACACAGTACCGGTACTTGGCCCGCGGCCGCGAGTTAATAGTATTGTTTTGAGATTACCTAGTGCCTATAGGTTTAAACAAAGACCTTAGAGTAGACGATTTGGCAATTTACCTTATAGTATACCATTGTCAGAGTAAGGGTCTTCATGAATTAGACATGAGTCCTTACACATATTTTTTCTTTGGCAACTTCATATTTTAGACCTGCAAAATGGATACATTAATGCCAAGGTGGTCCTCTTTGTAAGCGATCAAAAGCTTGGCTTGTTATAGTGCTTGTGGCAGCCAACCATTTCTCTAGGAACATACTTATAGCTCGAGTTATTCTTTATCAAGTTATTCTTTATCCCCTCTCACAGTCAGACATGTGAAAGCCTATGGTGGAAAACAGCCCCAAATACCACGTAACTCAAAACTACAGACAATTAATTCCTGACAGTTGGTCCTGTGGTTGTGGTGGTGGTGGCATACTCACCAGGAGGACAATGATGACAATCCAGGCAACAAGCTGTAGCAAGAGCAGCATCATCATGGCAACCATGTAAGGAATCAGCAGCTCTTTCTTCTCCTGAAAAATCAAAAACCAAATGTAAGCTACAGACATTTGACTGTGCGCATTTGACTGGCATGCCTTTGCATGCCCTGCATAGACACTGAAGTACGTATTGCCATGGTAACAGTTCAGTGTTCAATGGGTAGAAAACCTGCTATTTGGGTATGACATACAACTTACTTGAAAGAGAGCTAGCTGTCATATATCATCATTATACCAAGTTTGGTGACTTAAACAGCAACATTTCACATTTTGACCTTGATCTCTGACCTTTGACCTATGATGTTTGAGCTTTCTGACCCCAAATCACTTTATTTTTTTGTCATACACCAAGTTTGGTCCAATATATCTTGAGTTATCACAGAAAAATGAAAAGGTAAACTTTGACCTTGTCCTGTGGCCTTTGACCAATATGATAATTCCCAAACTATTCTCACTTGATTGTACTTTTATATATCAATTATACCAGATGAAATGAAATTCAGTTGATTGTTTCTTGAGTTATCTCATAACCAAGACCTGGACAGACGGACACGATGCCATGGCGGAGGCATAAAAATTGGGGCACCAACATGACTGTTTCTAAAGTCATTGTAGTTTGTGTTTGTTGTTTCTTTGCTTTGTGTTCTATGAGTCATTCTCTCTCTCTTTCCATCCTTTCCCTCCTGTCATTTTCATTCTATTTCCTCCCCTTCTCTCTCTCTCTGGCTCTGCATACACCTCCACACTCACCTGCACGATGCCGAAGAAGAGGATGACTGTGCCGATGAGGAGGATACCTGCGACTGCTATGTTGACCCAATACGAAGCCTGGACCCCAGTCGTTAATGCTGTTATGTTGTGGATGTAGATGAAATAGGATGTAAGGGGGGGGGGGGGAGATAGGGGAGAGAAGTCTGCACATGAATCACTGAAAAATGAGCTCCTTGTGTGCCGCATGTGCATATTGTCACTACTCATGCACACACGTCCCATACAGCAGCATGTCAACTGACACAGATAGGATTTAACAAAACTTTGGAATGTTCCCTCTTTTATCATTTGTTCATTCGGCTACAGTTCAACATTCTGAAGGTTCGTTATTCCAAAGGTTCGTAATTCCGAAACACGTAAATTGCCTATACCTCGATGCTCGATTGTCCGAAAACGTAAAAGGGTTTGTTAATCCGAGCATTTGTCTCATAACGTTCGGGATAACGATTGCTTCCCGTTCATTCCACATTAGTTGAATAACAAACTTGGGTCGAAAAGTATAATATACATTTTATAAAAAGAATCACAAAAGCAAAAATTTGAATGGAGAAAAAAAGTATGATTTGAAAAAGCGGAGTTCCTGAATTGCTTGAAATGTTTTCAAATCTCAATCCAAAAGATTAAGCAACAAACTGTCATAAATCATAACTGAGCAGGAAAACCTACATTATACAGATGGCAACAACAAATATTCAGCTCTAGCTGAGAAGGTAGTGAAAGCACATTTCAACATGTGTACATGCTCTATTGTTGTTCCAGGCACACTTTAAAATGTCTGTACAACTGTCATTCAACACAGCTTCTAAACAAATCTCTGTCTGTATTCTAGTAGTTTTTAATTCAGGGGATTACCTGGCCACAGTATAACTACACACTAGTCTATCTAGTACATGTGCTACGTCATGGTGGATGATGCCCGCGAGATATTTACCTGGGTTGTCCAACTGCTCATTGGCATCTTTGATTAAGGCTGACAGCTGGGAGCCCCAGAGGGCCACGTTGACCACACAGTACAGCTGGGGCAGAGAACAGTCAAGATAATAATATATCATCAGATCTTATGTTTTGTTTCAGTGCATGTCATACAGTAACATTTGTCTGACATGAATAAAAACAGTTAGGCCTACAGTCCTCATTATTGTAATCTTGATCATCATCATGATCATTATTATCTTTATCATTACCATTATTATCATTACCATCATCATTGTTAGTTCAAGAAGAATTTAGTAATTTTGGGGTTCAACTAACTGGATTGACATCATAAGTGTGAATATCCTTCATACTCATATTTTGCCAAATTTAGTTTAGAGGACAATACTCATATTTCACATGGGTAGCCTACATCAAATTTGTTTATCCTCATATACTCACAATCATAGGTCCATTTGTAATTTCATTTGCGCTACACTTCTTTCTACACTTTGAGGCAATATATTGATTCATCTGTGATAGTCTCTAGAGAGGAACTTTCATCAACAAAGTAAGTTTGCATATTTTTGTAATTAACTTGGTGTTTCACCAAGCTGTTCGTAAGTTACGAACGACTTTACAAGCGACTGGTGATCCCTTCTTGTGCTAAATGCGATACCACGCTTTGTTCATTGAGAATCTGATTTAGCACAAGTAGGGATCACCATTCGCTCGTAAAGTCATTCGTAACTTACGAACAGCTTGGTGAAACAAGTTGCTAATATTTTGTCATGATTTGATCACAATTTATTGATCACAATTCACATTTTCATCTTTAAATGTCTCTCAGTCACATGGTGGGATTATCTTTTACATGGTGTATATCTTGTTTTCTTCACTTTTTTAGGCAGAATCCTTCTTCTTCTTCTTCCTCTTCTCCTCCTAGAACTCAGTTCAGTTTCAATGATTATCAATGAGTGCCATGTCTGATATTTGATACCACTACCACAGTGTTTCACCAAGCTGTTCGTAAGTTACGAACGACTTTACGAACGATTAATATCCCTTCTAGTGCTAAACAGATTCTCAATGAACAAAGTGTAGTATCGCATTTAACACAAGAAGGGATCACCAGTCGTTCGTAAAGTCGTTCGTAACTTACGATTAGCTTGGTGAAACACCTCAGCTAAACCCCTTGCGGCTGTAACGGCGCGTGAATATATTTCTGCTCGCTGTAGGTCTAGAGATGAGTACATCTTCTAAACCCTAATTTTTGCTACCCTTATCCTGACCCCTGATCGTCTTTATCGCGCTCCCCCCCCCCCCCCCCCCAGCTCCGCCACTGAAGACGTGCCTTTTCACGTTTTAGCGGCCTGACGTTAGTTAGCCCGCCGATTACTGCGACCAGCCCGCTCACACAGTGAGCGCTCCCGCTCCGCGGGAGCAGTCCCGGGGCTAGCCCGCCGATAGCTCCGGGACTGCTCCCGCGCAGCGGGAGCGTGAGCGGGCTGGTCGCAGTAGGCCTGCGCACATAAGCCCGCCGAGTGCGCCGGCCTAGGTTTACGTCAAATAATGCATCTTTGAATGCAGAATCTAAAAACTTGATATTTGACATACCACTGTGTAGAGTGCACAAGCTAACGATCCACTCCTAACATTGGAGAAACAACAGCATTTTTCTATGATCGCCATTCTGAGAAACAATAAAGAAAACGTTGAAGTTACAGTGTGCAACTTGTGTTGATCGGTTGCTTAGTCTTTGTGCGCATGCATGGGCTTGTGGGCTATATACCGAAGACGTACCGCGCGTCACAAGTACATGTAATACGTCAGAGCTATTATTAGCTCAATGCTATGACGTACAGTCAGCATGGTCAGTGCGTACAGTGTATTCAATATTAGCGAGCTTTCGTTTTGACTCGTCTGGTGAGGTGGATGAGGTACTACATTCCTCTCTCGAATGGAAGTTTCATGATTCATCCACAAACAATGAATCCCTCTTTATTATTTCAAAGGCCCTTTACAAACCAAAGATCCCCTTTTTCAAAGAATCGTGTTGAATGAAAACGAAAGTTTAAGGTAGGACCTATCGATCGATAGCCCTTATTTTTGCAGGTCCTAAAAATGAAACTGTGTAAATGTACCACGGAAATGGAAGAAAATACTTTATAGCAATTTCCTCATAATGTAAAAACCGGAAGCTGACTTAATTAGAGCGGAATTCGAGCGGTCGCTATATTTCGGGTCGTCCAAAACCTTCCGGTTCCTGTAGCCGATCGAGAGATAGCTTATATCTCTTAATGTTTTATTCAAGATACGAAGAGTTTAATTTGTTTCGCTATTTCATTCTCGTATCAGCAATATTGGCATCTTTACACCCATCTTTAAACCCATCACTTATCATGAAGAGGTTAAGAACGATATCCTTCCGTCATATCTAGCAACCCTGCAAGCCATACAAGGCCACATATACCATTTTATCTCTCCTCCTCCTCGTCCTCCTCCTTTCTCTCTCTCTCTCTCTCTCTCTCTCTCTCTCTCTCTTCATCTTTGTCTTCCCCCTCTCTCTTATTATTCCACTATTTATCGCCCTTTTTATCTCTCTTTCCTCTTCGGTATTTCCTTTGGTTATTTGTTTGTTTTTCAGTTATGCTTATTGTGATTCCACTATTTATACTATAATAATCGCACCATGAATTTGAATGTAATTAATTGAAACATTACTCAATGACTTACAAATGATTGGAACTGTACAATATATCAATTAACAACAAGCCCATTCCCGTCAGAAATTCTCCCCAGCTACCTCTCGGTACAATAACCGCTATACGCGTATGTCCCGTTCACCTTGCTCCTGTACCTACTTATCTTCCTCCTGTGCGTGTGTCAACCCCTCCCCCCCTCCCTTCCTGTATGCTCATATGACACACACGCAGACACACACACACACACACACACACACACACACACACAAACACACACACACACACACACACACACACTTTTTTTTTGTTTTTCCATATTCTTTATTTGATTTCATTCCATGATAAAATAAACAATTTCACTTTATAACATACAATAACAAATACATAAAAGTAATATTTCTATTGATTCGATAAACATAAATCATATTCCTCTAAAATGATAATCATTATATGTATATATGATAAAAAAACAATTCCATAAGAATGAAATCTTTTCTGATACCCCCCCCCCGAACATATCCACCCCGCACAAAAAACAAACAAGTCCACCCTCCCCCCCCCCCCCCCCTTCCCCCCATGTCCGGTGTAACTGCCCCCATTCCCTCACGCGCTCAAGAAATACGGAAATGGAACTGATGCTGTCAGGCGAGCATTATGGATATTTAGAAAGGGTAACCACCCAGAACAAATAAGAAAATACAAATGCTATAAGTCCTCTAAATGTTCAATTCTTCCCATTTCTGTAACCCTAATTTACAACTTTTGATAGCTAACTTCTCTTCCCTATCTTTATAGTCAGAAATCATCTTTAAGATTTTGTTCATGGAAGGAAGCATTCCTTTTGTTCTCGAAAAATATATGATGTATTTTATGATAAGGATAATGGAATTGCACATTTTTATTCTTTGAGAATTTCCTTGGATCCCCATGAAAATTAATTTCCAGTTAATGTCTAATTCCTTTAGATTCAATCTATTTGCAATTTCTTGCCAAATTCTTTGAACGTGTGCACAAAATAGAAAAAGGTGTGAATATGTCTCATCCTCCTTTTTACAAAAGGAACACAATTTATCAGTTACAAATCCAAATCTAAAGAGGTGATCTTTACACGCTTAAAAATGAAATGTTGAATTCACCCTTTTACTTGCTGAATTCACCACATTGAATAGGGGCGAGGAGTGACAGCGTTTTAAATGCTGGTTTACCCTTTTTGAAAGTGCTAAGAATACAGCACGTTTAAAGTGCTGGAAAAAACGCTGGATTGTAGCTTTTTTCCGCGTTCACGGAACGGGGTTAATTAGCGTGTTGAATGCTGTTTTAGCGTATTAAAAATGTTGAAATTACACCCTTTTGAAAGTGCTGTAAAAGGTGCTGAATTTTGGGCCTAGCTGCTCCTATATAGCCACGCACATACACCCACAATGTACATTCACATACACGCACACACGACACACACCCACACCCACCCAGTGCCTACACCCAAACACACGCCCGCACACACCCACACCCACGCACAAACACACTCACACTAATCGAAAAAGTAACACCACTTTTTTGTTTTTCAAAATATTTTATTAGAGATTGCATTCAAAATAAATTATTACATAGAATAAATGCTAAATTTCAATCCAAATACAAATGTTCGTTTCTTTTCACACATGTAACACAGTGTTGAATTATTTACAAGACTAGCATGGAACAAATGTGAAATCACTAAACAAATAATATATTAACAAACACAAACATAAAGCTCCCCCTATGTCCAACCATTTTAATATTCAATGCAAAATTCAAAATAAATGTTCTTTTCTTTTTTGTTATTTTCCTTTATTTCCTTTAAAGATCTCCTTTAAATGAATAAAGGGGTAAACAAAGAAAAAAAACGTGCACATGTACACACATACACATGAAGAAAAACCTAATTTCGCGTACACAGAAAATTAATTGCTAAGAACAATTGGCTCAACAATTTGCTGATTCCTTCCAATGACCTTTGACCTTGTGGTGACCTTCAGTTTATAGTATGCAACATCTGTCTACCAAGTTTGGTCACCACGGCATAAGTTTATCAGGTCAATATGAGCCAAATAAGCTAACAAAAAAACACCTCAAACCTTATGCATGGAAAATTATCAATAATAAATTGATGCATGTCAACCTACTGTAAAAGTGAATATTTTCGCGCGATTAATTTTTCGCGCTCGACAGAGTTAAGTGCATTCCTATGTTTTTTTAATTTTGCGGACGCACGAAGGCAAGAACTCCCGCATAGCAACATCATAAATATTCGCATGTTTTTATTTTCGCGCATGCGGTGCGCCGAGCGAAATGCGCGAAAATTTCCACACCGCGAAATATACCACTTTTACAGTATTATCTATTTTTTCAGCACACGGAAGACAAGAAACAAGTCACAAAAATATTCATGTATTTTTCTCTACCATGGTACTTCAAATAATCGATTGAAGAATGCCTGTGGAAAAAACAGGGTTTTTTTTTCTTGCCATTAAGTTGATGGTCCAGATTAAAGACAGCCCGTCCCTTTTTCAGATCACCACAAAACCATCGAAACATTGGCAAAACATATAGAAAAGTATTAGCAAGCTGTATATTCATAATTTGAAACTGATACGTAGTGTAAAATTCAAATAATGCACGTAAACAACGTCTGATTAATAGTCTTTACCTCAGGCTCTAAGCAGTTTGTGTTGAAATATCTGCTTTATTGATTAATCTGTTAATCTAATTATAAATCGCATTATGAAAAACATTGTTCAATAGAAGGAATCGTCTCCAAAGTTTGGTAATTACTCATAAAATTAGGATTTCACACATGCATAATAACCACATAGATGCTGTAACAAAGACTAATACTTTTTTCGTAGTACGAAAAAACGTCGGTTTGAAATTTAACGGCTGAAACTTTTACATTTACAGAAAGCTTCAACATGCTATATTCTTAGAAATGGTCTTGAATCACACTTTCTTCAATTTACTATCGTGATAGACGATTTCAAATTTTAAGCTCACAAAAGGGACGGGCAATCTTTAAAGTCGTCTTTTAGGAATGTAATTTTGATATTGATATTTTTCAGACGTGACTCCCGCAATACTTACACGGAATGGCTAATATATTATGTACCATGGCTGATGCTTGCATAATGAAATACATGTACAAACATACATATAAAAATTGATGGCATTTCTATAAAAAAGCTAAGCTAAGCTCAGGCCTTTAAACATTTTGTGTGACCAGGGATACATAAGTCACACGATGCTAAAATCAAGAAATTAATTTTGGATGAATCAAGTACCTTTTATTTTTATTTGCTTTCAGTCATATTTTGATAATTTAGTACATATGAGGTGTCATGTTAAATAAAAAAGTCTGAGTTCTAATGAGATCTGTTTCTTCTCCTTCAATAGGGCCTACGATTGTTTTGTATCCTAAAAGTTTAATCAAATTTGAGATTTCTTTGAACCAATGGAATTTTGGCTTACTCACCTTCTATTTTTCTATTTCAACTATGAAGAAAATTTGAATAGTGAGATAAGGATTAAATTGAAGTGAAAGGTCAGAGTTTTTCAAACATGTATAAATCATCAAGTAAATGATCTATTTTGAACTGGTAAAAAAAATTCTTTGAAACCCGATTTTGCTTTTCTGGGACACACTACAACTACACCCTGTAACACTGAGTGATGAAAATATGGAACATTCTGATAGAACTATAATCTACATTAGGGTACTAATAGTTCCATGCCAAAGATTCTCCACATCACACCAATGCAGATCAAGGATATTACTTGTTGCTGCTAAAGGCCATGATGCTAGACATCAGCTCAGATGCACGAGCTGGGATGACATCCTTCGGCAGACCAACTTCATACACATAATGCTCCAGAAAGGCATAGAATGCCTTTAGTTCTGTGGCATAGTGGATGTTGAATACAAAGTGTAACTTGAACATTACATCCACAGCTGATGAAACATCTCCTCTGCAAGGGTTGCCCGCTCATCAATGATGACAAAGAACTGGGTTGGAAGACGACAACTCCCTATTCCAAGCAGGTACGGCTGGCTTCTCTTGAGGTTTCCTTCCTTGCGCTGCTCTCTGGTGAAGGATTCGATGCTGGTACCAGGCTGAAAGAGAATGAAGAATGGCAGTGTGTTGGTATTGGCAGGTTCAACAAATTAACCCTGACCCGGGCTATTATGAAATTTCATGAATGATGGAACATGGAAATCAAAGAATAAATGCATCTACATTCAACCACCCATCTCCTGAAAAGAGACACCAGGATCGTACATAGTAACCACCCATTCTCAAGTTAAGGAGCACCAGGATTGTGAATAGGAAAAGAAAATCTAGTGAGATATATGAGGAATGTTAGCAAATCAGATGTTTAATATGGAAAATGGAAATCAAAGAATAAATGAATCTAAATTCAACCACCCATCTCCTGAAAAAGAGATACCAGGATCGTACATAGTAACCACCCATTCTCAAGTTAAGGAGCACCAGGATTGTGAATAGGAAAAGAAAATCTCATGAGATATATGAAGAATATAAGAAAATCAGATGTTAAAGATGGAAAATGGAAATCAAAGAATAAATTAATCTAAATTCAACCACCCATCTCCTGAAAAGAGACACCAGGATCGTACATAGTAACCACCCATTCTCAAGTTAAGGAGCACCAGGATTGTGAATAGGAAAAGAAAATCTAGTGAGATATATGAGGAATGTTAGCAAATCAGATGTTTAATATGGAAAATGGAAATCAAAGAATAAATGAATCTAAATTCAACCACCCATCTCCTGAAAAAGAGATACCAGGATCGTACATAGTAACCACCCATTCTCAAGTTAAGGAGCACCAGGATTGTGAATAGGAAAAGAAAATCTCATGAGATATATGAAGAATATAAGAAAATCAGATGTTAAAGATGGAAAATGGAAATCAAAGAATAAATTAATCTAAATTCAACCACCCATCTCCTGAAAAGAGACACCAGGATCGTACATAGTAACCACCCATTCTCAAGTTAAGGAGCACCAGGATTGCGAATAGGAAAAGAAAATCTAGTGAGATATATGAGGAATGTTAGCAAATCAGATGTTTAATATGGAAAATGGAAATCAAATAATAAATGAATCTAAATTCAACCACCCATCTCCTGAAAAAGAGATACCAGGATCGTACATAGTAACCACCCATGCTCAAGTTAAGGAGCACCAGGATTGTGAATAGGAAAAGAAAATCTAGTGAGATATATGAGGAATGTTAGCAAATCAGATGTTAAAGATGGAAAATGGAAATCAAAGAATAAATGAATCTACATTCAACCACCCATCTCCTGAAAAGAGACGCCAGGATCGTACATAGTAATCACCCATTCTCAAGTTAAGGAGCACAATCCAATGCTGTTTCAACATTTTGGAAGTGGTTCACTCCACAAGTACTATGGAAATCCTTTGGTTAACACAAAGAATGTCTTGGATAACTATCACCATAACAAAGTACCAGATGTGAAATTGTTTTCATTAAATATTATGGAAGATCACTTCACAAGACTTTAGTAATACTGTGATTACCATGATAATGGATTGTTTGACAAACCTAAAAACATCTACAGTACATCTCAATGTCATCATTTACCCAAGTTCCATTTAAATTTGCTGTGTATACAATCCTGTTCAATTGATATTTCAATCAAATTCTGAATCTGATTGCATGGTACTTTTCATTATAGTGAATGACACATATGAGTGTTTGTGAGCACTGAAATGCACTTTGTTCACTCCATTCACACATGCTTTTTTTTTTTTTTTTTTTTCAATGCATAGATCTATAGATCTACATGTGAAAACTCTCATTGATTTGGTTGGCAAATCAATTTCAAATTTCAAAATTGTAATCCCTTCCAGATTCCACGTTTCTAAAGAGAAGTGTAAAGAGAAGTATTAATACTATGTGGCAGATTTTCAAAATTAAAAAAAATCAATATCTTATTTAGAGATCTAAGTATTAGGTCTACTCATTTTAACATGTTTCCTGCTGTGCTGGAAAACCATCCTGGTACTAGTTGTGGTAGGCCTAGTTGATTTTGATCAAAACATTACTTTTACTGTTTAGTGTTGGTATTGGTGCGCTTGCCTAAAACATGTCAAACGGTAGGCCTATAAATAGATCTAATTGGTAAAAAAAAAAATGTTATTTTCTTTTTCAGATAACCTAGCACTTAGCAGTAGCACACAAAATGCATCTGAAAGCTGCACGACTGGCCGTACCGGTTAACAGGAACCGGGACAGGAACCCGCGCGTGTGAATTGCCTGAGCCGATGTGTTGTTAAGTTAGACCCCGGGTTAGACAGAGATTAACTTAGACCTCCCAACTTTGGCACGATTTGCATTTTACATAGTTGATGTTACATAAATTGACAGAGGATTTATAAAATAGTGATAGTTTACCCTTAAAAATAAAGAAGAAATGGGTTGGGAGACTGATCTGCAGGCACAAGGATCTGAACTATTAAGTGCAAGGTTTCACTTTGAAAATTTGTTACAGCAAATCTAATTTAGATATGAATATGAGCAGTATGTACGTACATGTAGTAATGCAAGCAAACTGTGCACAAGTTCCGCAGAGTGGTGTCAAGATAAATGTTAAGACACCCACAAAACACTAGCTTGAGACTTTTATAACCTAAATATATTACCAAATTTAAAATCAATGATGCCTTTAACTCTCAGTGGTGTAGATTTCTAAAGATTGGAGTATCACTTACCAGATTCCCGAAGATTAAGCAGGATGACATCAGCTTCGCTTGAAATTTTGCCGTGGATCGCAGCATAGCAAGGGACGGACGCTTTTTGATGACGCTTAGGCCATGACGTCACATGTAACGTGGACCAATCAGTTTATTCGTGTGACCCAGCACTTTTAAATTGCCTAATCCAGCAAACTTATGAAAGTGTGAAATCAACGCATTCACCGTGCGTGACATATCCCAGCCATTTCTTTAGCATTATAAGTGCTACATTAGCGTTTTCCTTTTTCAGCACGTTTGAAAACGCTCGATTCAACATTTGATTTTTAAGCGTGTAGTATATAGGGCCCCATGTAATAACTTCAATTGAAATTCTCTATGCTTACAACAAATGACTGCCCTTCTCGGTCTTAAAAATATATCCTTAATTTCTTCCTTATTATAGTTATATTGATTATATCCATCTCGCACTTGTAAATTATATTCTTCCTGAAATGTTTTAATGAAGTAATTGTACAATTTTCTAGATTTTAAGTTAGATAATTGACCTATTTGTCCTTCTATGTTTAATCTTATGCCAAAATTATGAATATCAACTTGCATATGTTCTCCTGTTTTCCAATCATCAGGAATGGCTTTAAACAAATCAAGAATGTTAAATAATCCTTTGCTTTCAATTCCTAAATTAAAAAAATGAGAACATGGTTTGATTTCTTTTCCATTAGTTATATCATCTATTTGAATAACCCCTTTCTTCCATAGATCCTCATCAAATATCATTTTGTTTCTTATGCAAATGTGTCTATTATTGAAAAGAATGGGATTATGTTTATTTTCTTCAAAGTGTCTACATTTATCCAATTCTTGCCAGACCTTTAAAATTTCTCTATAGAAAGGTGGCAGGTTACTCAAATTCAGTTTATTCATATCGTAATCACATAGAAATACGAACCTTCCCCCTATTGACCTGCAGAAATATTCAAAACAAATCTTCCATCCTGACAAGTTATCTCCATATATTAGCCGTTTAAGCCACATAACCCTTTGAGTTTTTATAAATGTTTCATAATTTGTCATTCTTACACCCCCAAACCCATAATCCTGATATAAAATTTTCCTTTTTATTCTGTCCTTTCCACCCCAAATGAAATCGAAGGAAATACGTTCTACTTCTTCCAGAATGAGTTTTGGAACAGAAATGAGAGAAGAGACATAATTGAATTTGGACAAAACATAAGTGTTCAACAGTTGAATCTTACCCATTATTGTAAGATCCCTTTGCTTCCACCATCCTACCAGTCGTTTTATTTTGCTTAATATCTCTTTGTAATTTAAATCCTCTTTCCGTTTTAGATTTCGTGTAAAATGTATCCCTAATATTTTCACCTTTTCTATCCAATTCCCAAACAATTGCTCCCCAGGTATTTCAGATTCTTTACCCAAGCACACAAGATTTGTTTTTTCCTTATTAACTTTTAAACCACTAATCTTTTCAAAAGCTTCAAAAGTCTGTTGTACCCTTTTGATAGATTCCTTGTCTTGTAAAAAGAGTGTTATGTCATCTGCATATAACACTTGCTTAATTTCACTCTGACCCAATTTAATCCCTCTAATATTCTTATCATTTCGGATGCACAATGTAAGTATTTCTATGGCCAATACAAATAAATATGGCGAGAGTGGATCTCCTTGCCTTACCCCCCTTTTGATATCAAAGTAACCAGTTGAGTGACCGCCATTCATCACGCAGCTACTTACGTCATTATACATAGTTTTAATCCATGAGCAGAAAGTGTTCCCAAAGCCAAAAGCTTTCAAGACATGCAAAAGGAACTGATGAGAAATCGAATCAAATGCTTTCTCAAAATCAATTGCAGCTAAAAAAAAACCCTATGTCATGGCTTAGGGAGTGAAAAAACAAGTCGTTTATAAGGCGTACTGCCTCCCCAATATTTCTGTTGTTAATATATCCCACTTGATCAAAATGTATGATTTCCCCCAGAACTTCTTTAATTCTTTTAGCTAATACTTTAGACAGAATTTTATAGTCTACATTTAAAAGTGTTATTGGTCTGTAATTCTTAATATGGCGATTGTCTTTACCCTCCTTTGCAATAAGTGTTCTTACACCTTGCCTTTGTGAACTAGACAAATAACCTCTATCAAAACCTGCGTTCAAAGCATCAACCAACATACCTCTCAAAACCGGCCAAAACGTGGTATAAAATTCTGTCGTATATCCGTCATTTCCAGGCAATTTGTTCCCTTTTAATTCTTTTAAGGCATTATAGCATTCTGCATTTGATATTTTACCTTCACAATATATTTTGCTATCTTCACTTAATTTCTGTATATCTTTAAAAAATCCGCCCTTACTAATATCCACATTTTCTTTTGAATCATAAAGATTTTTATAGAAATTTCTTATTACTTTTAATATTTCAGATTCATCTTTTTTAATTTTCATGTCATTATCATAAATTTCACAAATTACACTTCTTTTTTTATTAGTTTTTAGAAGCTGTTCAAAATATACCCCACATTAGTTTCCCCTTCTTCCGACCATGGTGCTCGGGATCGCACTTTAACCCCCTGTCGCACAAAATCATATAATTGTTCTAATTCCTCTTTTTTTCCTGTCCATTTCATCACTTATCGTCTTCACAGGCCTTCCCAACAACTGATGTTCTAAATCTTTAATTTCACCTTCTAGTTTTTCAATCTTATTCTTTCTTATTTTTGCCTTCTCACTAGAGTATTTTATAATAAATTGTCTTAATTTCATTTTCACAAAGTCCCATAATACAATCTTATTAGATATTTGTCCACCCCAGGTATTCTCCAATTCTTTTATTTTGCAGTTCATTTTATCTACAAATACCTTATCCAAACATAAACTACTGTTAAATTTCCAATATGATTTTCCGAAAGAAAAATTTACTTTAGAATCACCGAGCAGTAAACTTATCCCAGAGTGATCAGGCGTAACTGAAACTAATATATCACACTTTTTCACATTATTTTCTAATGCAGAGGAAATAAAGATGTAATCTAATCTAGTCTGAACCGGTGGATTTTTTTGCCTAAATGTAAATTGCTTTTTATTTAGATTTACTTTTCGCCATATGTCTACAAGAGCAAATTTATCCACAATATCCATTAACACATCCCTACTCTTAGTTTTCATTACTCTTCTTGAACCATAATAATCTAATTCTGTATTCATTATGACATTAAGGTCTCCTCCAATCATTATTTTGTATCCGTTCTCAGCTAATCTAGACATAACTTTATCCAATTCTAAAAAAAAATCACATTGCATTTGTTCTTTGTCTCTTGTGGGAGAATAGATATTTCCCAAAATTATTTTTTCACCCTGAATTTGTCCTTTGATAAAAATGTATCTGCCCTCTTTGTCTATTAAGGAATATTCTATGTTTAAGTCTAGATCCACCCCAAACATAACTGCTACGCCTTTGCTATGATTCGTGCCGTGACTGAAGACTCCTTGGCCACCCCAATCTGACTTCCATTTTTCCTCAGTGTCCTCAGTACTATATATCTCCTGAAGAAAAACAATGTTACTTTTTTTCTCTTTACACCATTCAAAAACTCTCACCCTTTTCGTTGCATCTCTAATCCCCCTTACATTAACTGAAGTTAAAGTAAAGTTAACGTCCATTATGGGCACTTTTCAAAAAGACATTCCAAACAGCTTCCCTGGCAGCAAAAATTCCATGTTCACTTAATTTATTCAAGACGCGCGAATACGAGCAGCCACCGGACCAAACACCCAAACCCCTCCCTTCCCACACACAAGGACCTGTCCTTGTAGCTCGGCTTTTCTGAATAAAATAAAATCTCATATAATTATTCCGCCTCCCCCTTCCCCCATTAACCTCATGCCACATTGGCACCGCCCATTTCCTAACATAATGTGAGTTTAATTCGACGCTGATAAGCTATATGTGGATAATAATAGAAAAACAAAACTCCAAAATCAGATCAATTGGATTCTACATATTCAAATAGATATATAGATAAAACTCAAAGCATGCCCTCATCCACCTGAAGATTAGGTAACCCTTTAAGGTTTTTCCTGTGAAACTGAAGCCTGATATTTTGCAAGACATTCATTATTCTAAACAAGTACATTCCGGTGGCACGTTTTGAATATTAAACACTTATTTCGCTTTAACATTAAACAATGTACTACACCCAAAGCGCGCCACTAGCCCGTACTTCATTTTGAAATTCTGGCCTTATTCAAGAATTTAAATTTAAGAAGAGCCTTTCCGCACTGTAGCCAAAACCATGCATATTTAATGAACTGGGAATCTGGGCAATTCAAAAGCCACACCACCTTTGAGCACAGGTCATGCAACTGTCAATTAAATTCTACATTTGGCATTAAGGGATACATAATCATTGAGGTGGATATAGAGGCATAACACAAACACTGACCTCATTCACCCTAAATTGTATAACTCTTTAAGGTCTTTACAATGAAAAGAAGGTAGATATTTCGCAAGACATGCATTATTTTAAACAAGTACATTCCAGTGGCACCCTTGGAATATTACACATTAACACTAAACAATGTACAACACCAAAACACGCCAACTGGCCCGTACTGCATTTTGATAGTCTGGCATTGTTCAACGTTTGAATTGAAAAACGACTCATACACCACTTTAGCCAAAACTATGAATATTTAACGAACTGGGAAACTGGGCCATTCCAAAGCCGAACCACCTTTGAGCACATGTAGGTCATGCAATTATCATGTAGATTCTACATTTGGCACTAAGGGGTACATATTAAGATGGATACAGAGACAAAACACTAGCACTGAACTCGTTCATCCTAAATTATGTGACCATTTAAGGTATTTCCAGTTAATAGAAGTCTGGTATTTTGAAAGACCTACATTACGTCAAACAAGTCTGGCATTGTTCAAAAGAAAATTTGCGTTTACATCTGTAGCCAAACTATAAATATTTAAGGACTGGGAAACAGGGCCAATTCAAAGCCAGAACACCTTTTAATACAGTTCATGTCATTGTCATTTAGTTTCTACTTTTGACACTAACTTAAGGGGTACAAATTAAGGTGGATATAAAGACACACCCAAACACTGACCTCAATCATCCCAAATTATGTAACCCTTTAAAGTCTGTCCAATGGAAACAAGCCTGATATTTTGAAAGACCTTCATTATAGTCAAACAAATACATACCAGTGACTTCTTGTGAATGTTGAAAAGAAGTCTGATATTTTGAAATCCTTCCTCATACTAAACAAAAGAAGTCTAATGTCTTGAAAGACCTTCATTATACCTAACAAGTACATTCCAGTGGCACTTTTAGAATATTACACTTTAACACTAAACAATGTACATAATAACCCCCCCCCCCAAAAAAAAAAAAAAAAAAAAAAAAAAAACACTGCTCGTAATGTATTGAAAGCTTGGTATGGTTCAAAATCTAAAATTCAAATATATCCTTTCCAACTGTAGCCCAAACCATGAATATTCGACAAACCTGCATTAAGGCAAATCTACCTGCTTACAATAAACACTTATACAGATGTGTGCGACAGATCGCGTCCCAAATATAAATTACTAGATTATCTTCCAGCTTGAATCAAAATTGAATTTTTGTCTTCACATTAACTGTCATCAGATTAAAAAGTTTGAATTGATTAAAACTGAATGCTAGTGTAAGGTGCATTTTGCAAAAATCTTATCTTTTGACATTTGGGACCCGACCCCGCCCCACCTCTCAGACGAAAGACTACCTCGCACATGCACTGTATCCCAAAGACACACGATTACATTCAGTACATCATTTGAGAGTCTGGCCTGTGCGTATGCTTTGAAATTTGAATAGGCCTGTTTACCGATGGAACCAACTCATGAATTAATTCATAGACGACTTGTTCCACATTCCTTTGTACAAGTACATGTACAAGAAAAGAAAGAGAATACATATTTTCTTGGGTTGTTACAAAATTATTTCAAATTACAACAGATTTAAATACTACACTGCAGTGCACAAGCATAGTGAACTTAAACATCCACATATTATGAAACTTCTTAAATCTGTATCATACATGTACCAAATGACCCAAAGGAGAGTTTTTTTTCTTCTCTCTCTCTCTCGCTCTTTTGTTTTACTCATTTGTATTTTGCTTATTCAATAATCAACAAAAGGAGCAGCTTTTATTGTTTTTTTTTCTGAAATTAACCAATCTCTATATTTGTTTGATTTTTATGTTTACTTATCTTTAATTTGCATATTCCATAATCAACAAAAGGTGCACAATTTGCTTTTTTCCCCTACACTAACCAACATTGTAACTCTCTCTCTCTGTTTAGGTAATTTGCTTCATGCATTGAAATTGCAAATTATTCTAGATGACTCTCTTTCATGTATGTATAGAGCAAACAATATTTTATTTCACACACTAAATTTCTTTTGCATAACAATTCTTTACTTTGAATTGAAATACAGGTCAGGCTCTTCAGGATCTCCAGACATTTCTATAATTTGTATTTCTTGTTTTTCCTGTATGGTAAAGTGCTTTCAACGTCTTAAGGCTCGATTTCGGTGCACTATCAGTTCACGATGCTCTCTTTCGGTATACAACTTTGCCCGATCCTGTCTGGAAATATGAACGCCGATCATTCATGCTTATATTTGTTTTCTCGCCCTTAGAACCTCCAGTTGTGCTTTCCGTACGCTGAGTGGTAATTGGTAAGCTCGTAAATCATCCGTTATATACATGTACACCAGGCTCGATTCCTTTCAAATTAAACAAAATAGTTTTTCATATTTTGTCGTTTTTTTTTCCTTTTCAAAATTAACTTTTTACTTTGAATTGCAGGTTAATCGAGATACTTTCTCCAATCCAAGATTTGTTTTCCTTTCACTTCTTATATATCTTTCCAAGACCGCTTTCCACTTACTGGTCACGTGCTTTCAGCTTCTCAAGAAACCTGTGTTGATCCTTTCTCTCCAGGTGCTTTCCTTCGATATATAACTTCGTCGGATCCTGTCTGGAAAAACTGGCCTTCATTCCCGCTTTTTTAGAACCTCCAACTGTGCTTTCCTCGCTCTCCTCTAAAGGGTAAGTCATCCGTCACCGCACTCTTCGTTTCCCTCAGGTTGAAGGCGTTGGCCATGATGGTAAGTTTATCCGGAAAACGAAGAACTCTCACCTTTATCGCTCTTGGTTTAACTGCTCCGGAGACACACACACGCACACACACACACACACACACACACACACATTTTTTTCCAATCATCTTTATTCAATTCCATTCAATACAGCAATATCCTCTGATTATTACAGCGCAACCTTTAAAAAGGATTTCACCACAACAAACAAAACACATTTTTTACTATAAAAGCAATCATTCCTATAAATATTATATTCCTATAAATTAAAACACATCATATTTGATCTAAGAAATTAATAAAGACCAATGAAAAGTGTACGATTGCAAAATAATGGAAACTTTACAAGCCATGTACCCTGTTCCCTCCCCTGTACCCTACCCCCACCCTCCCTGTACGGACGTGCTCACCCACGAACACATACACACAATTACACACACATAAACACATACACACCTACACACACACACACACCTACACACGCACACACGCACACACACACACACACACACACACACACACACACACACACTACACCATAGCCCTTTAACCTTCCCTTGGGTTTGCCCCCCCCCCCCACCTCTCAACCTTCCTGTATACACATAAACACACCACCACACGCACCACTTACTTCTTCACCTCATGTCTTGGATTTAAGTTTTTATACTGACATTCAGTCTTGTGTTTTAAATAACGGACACGTCTCAGATTTCAAGGATGTCAATACACCAGTTCGTAGTTAGCTCTGGAGCAAGTTTGGTCACTATGACCTTTCCCTTTTTCATTAGGATAAGCAGTTGATTAATATATCATTTCAAAAGGAGATGTTACGTAATGTGCTTACCCGACATAGCAATTTGCGATATTCAACCTCTAATAAAGGAACCATCCACCAACAGGTGGCAAGAATAGTAGGCTACGGTCTGTGAACAATTGGGAAAGCTTCTATTACATTGTTTATTGTAAACTAATTGTTGTCGTTTGGCCTGTTGTCAAATACCCCATGATTGAACACCTTGGTGTTCTTTTATAAATTGGATAACAAGCATATTCTAAAATAACTTATTAATGATGATGCTTATCTCAGTGATTTAAAAACCAACAAGCTGGTTTGGTCACTATGACCTTCATCTGCTCATGCGCAAATTGTAATTACGAACTGGCTTATTGAGCTTATTTTTATTCAGTATATGCACGGAAATATTAATTTTACGGATTAAAGGAGACAGCAGCATTGAAGGCATTAAAGTAAGCTTATATGTCGATGATACTATAAAGAGAAATGAATGTAAACTTTATTCTGGTCTCTCAATAAACCGGAATAAATCAGAATTGATTGATTTTGGTTATTACAAGGCATACCCCGGAGTCGGACATTTCATTTTGTAGGTTTCCTTATTCCAAAGGGCCTGTCAGATTATTAGGTATTTACTTTTCTGATGATTTGCATGACCTATTTCCATTAAACTGCATCCCAAAGTTACAAAACATATTGAAGATTTGGAAAATAAGAAAATTAACTCCCATAAGCAAAATTGTTATTGTCAAATCTTTGAGGCTTCCCCAGTTCATATTCCTTTTATCTGCTCTCCCACAGACTCCAGCTAATTTTATAAGAGAAGTTGAATCCACTCTTAAGCTATTATATGTGATGGGAAACCTCATAAAACAAGTCGCAAAACTATAGTTGGAGATTATCGTAAAGGGGATCTTAAAGTGTTACATTTACCATCCATGGTTAAATGGTTAAAGGTTGCTTGGGTGAAACGTTTGTTGGATTATGACAAAAATGATAAATGGAAATGTTTTTATGACTATTAATAATAATAGTAATAATACATAGAATTTATATAGCGCACTTTCCATCTTAACTAGATGCTCAAGGCGCTTCAGAGCAAATTAAAGAGAGAGAGAGAAAAAATACAATACAGGTATGAACTTGTATGTCAAACAGCACCATATGTCTTTATTATCTTTCCCTGTTTGGAGGGAATTTGGTGTGGCGCTGTAATTTAAAACCAAGTGAACAGAACATTATTGGTATAAGAAATGTTTTTCTTCGGGAAGTTTTATTTTCTTGGTACACATTAACACTCATTGAAAAAATGAACAGATGAAAGTTCGAGATTAAGTTTCGTGAATTATATTCGTATAGATATTCAAACGGTATTTAAAAAAGAACATTTGATATAAAAAGATATAATTTTAAAATTTAAGCATCAATTAAATATTTATTGTCATTTTCTAGAATTCCTTTCTTTACTTCGTGCAATACCGACATAATAGAAACAAAATGATCCTGTCATTCTTGTTGAAAGTAAGATATCACAAGAAGAGCTATTATCCAATTTAGGAAGAGTACTTAAGATATGCAAATACATCAGTTAACTGTTGATAAATCATTCAAGACACCATCCTGTGAAGATAAATGGGTCACTATAACTGATGATTTTTCTCTTAATTGGAAACAAATTTACACGGTTCCAATTAGAGCATGCCTTCACAAAGATTTACGTTATTTTCAGTATTAACTACTTCATCGTTTGCTTGGTGTAAATAATAAATATCTTTTTACAACAGAATATTGGTCGATCAGATACTGACATGTGTACGTTTTGCTCAGCTTCTATATAAACAATTCCACCTTTGTTTTGGGAGTGTCATATGTAACATCAAAATTCATACAAGAAGTTAAATCAACTCTTATAGGCGTTAATGTTGTATTGAATAAGACAGAAAATCTGGTTTGAGAAGTATGTCAATTGTTCAGCCTTCGCTGTGAGTTCATAACTGACCTTGGTACACAAACTGTGGATTAGTTTGGGAGCAAGCGAAGTGAAATGTTGATAAACTTGTAGAAAAATTTGGGCCGTTTCTTTTTCTGGCACCTCCGGACACGAAACTGAGGTTGGTTCCTTACAGGGTAAAATACTCAATAACAGTTATAAACAGGAAATTTCATCTTCTTACAATTCATAATTTGTATAGGCTACATTGAACGAAAAGCGACACTGCAAATCAAGGGCCTTCAGTTTTTATCATAATGAACGTGATTACTGTTACTGCCACGTACATGCAAGCATGGCGGAATCTTTCCAAGATTCAATTCATTTTGCCCCCCTCCCACTTTAACTTTGTGTGTGTGGGGGGGGGGGGCAGGGACGGATATAGCCTTTTGCCCAAGGAGTGGGGGGGGGGGGGTTAAAGATTAAATTGTATTGCGAGGATTTACTTCATCTTCTCTATACCAATAAAAGCTCGTAATTGGCTTATAAAGGCTATAATGATAATAGGCTATCGTATAAAAACAAGTAAAACATGCACAAACTTATACTTACACAATTTAAGATAGACCTCCCTATACCACACCACAATACGTTGTTTACTCGAAACTACGCTATAAGTATTTTTTTTTTCTAAAAGTAACTTTCTCATCAACAGTTCATGCCGAAGAGATAATTTGTATTTTATATTCTGACATCAATACTTCTTACAGAGATTTTTATGAATGAAACCAAGTTCAAAGTGCTCTCAGAGATAAGAGGTAATAACAAACTTTTTTTTTTCATCTTGAGCTGTTTACAGTGAAATCTAGATACCTTCCAGAATCATGAGCAGGACACCGACCAACCTACTTTGAGCACAGCAATATCTATTTTATTTCCCATAGTCGAGATCACTGCAAAGCACATAATTGTTTTAAGTATTCAGTTTCTTCTTTTTCCATGTTACCCGAAGGCGATAGGATATAAACCATTTTATCGGTACATTTGATATGTTATTAGACACACGCGTTTACACAGAAACATCTATGGAAAAGGTTATTCCTTCATAAAAAAAAAAATGGAAAAAGGACAATGTATGGAATTATGCAGCACATAACATTTATGGTAGAGCATCTAGCACGTGACGTCACAAAATAAAAACTGAAACAAATGTTAATTTTCTTATTTTTTGACGGATTTACGTCAAGCCTGCACTAATATGTTGCTTTTATTTTTCTGCTATAACTAAAAGCAATTTGACATCAGGCTAGACTTTCCCTTTAATAATCATGTAGCTCTGTTACAAGTTAAGCAGTTATAAACTGTGTTTAAATACCACGGAAAGTGGAAGGAAATACTGGGAAAAAACGTCCCTTACGATATTAGATGTAGAAACTGTCTTTCAGCAGAAATGTATTGATCGCTAGGTTTCAAGTTGAGTGTTAATTGGTTCTTTGCACCGATGTGTGCTCCGCTGACCGATGCAGTAACCAGCGCAATACGGTACATGAATGTAGACTATGGTCACGGTGTTACAAATGTAAACAAGCGTAGTTATTCCTACTTTTGCTAAAAGGGTTCACCTTATCATTAAGGTATATTGCTGATCCATGCCGAGTTTTATGACGATTGTAAAAGAGACACACATTCTTTAATCACAGACCCACTGGACTAGTTATGCAGGTTTCCGGTTCGAACTTCGTCAAATCCTGTTTGCGACGAATCGCCTGGTGTACATGTGTTTGTACAGTTTAATTACTGAATGAATACATATTTGTCATAAATTTTCCCCGAAATTAGGGATGAATATATTGCATATTAGTAATCATAATATCAAACAACTTTGACCTGGGAAGAAAGAACATTTCATCTTGGTCTTGCCATACCATATCAAAAGCACAACACCAACGTTTCCTATGATAAATGCTGGTTAACACACTGTGCATCCAAGACTCGAGTGTAGTTATGTATTCTTGGCACGTTCAATGAGTGACGTCACCTGGATTTTCGTCAAAAACACGTAGGAAGATTGATCAGGAGGTTTTACAAAGAGTAATATTGGTTGCCATGGTATCAAACGATGTCACTGGCTTTCCCACGTCCGTCACGCAGTTCTTGGTACTGAGAGATCACGCAAATCAGACAGGTGATCTGGGGACAGAATCAAAATACATGTAGTTACCATAGTTACACTTACACGAATATCGACATTATGACATGTGTGCATGCATTGATTTCAATGGGAAAACATTTTCTGTGACATCATGTGCTAATATATTATTTGAAAATATAACTACTCATCGGGTGAAGAAGTTGAGCAAATTAATAATTAATAAGATAGGAGTTATATCAATTTGGGTTAAATAATCTCCTCCATAACAAAGTGAGAAGCTAAACAATGTGATGACAGCATTGACTTTATTTCAATATTCCTTATGCACTCACCACCTTCAGTAAATGTGTTATTGATATCATGATAAGTTACATAGATGATTCAGTTTATATCAAATTATCGGCGAATCACGATTGAAAACAGATACACTCAAACTCGCAATTTGAGAAGACGCGAAGTGTTCAATATATATATGTATATAGATAATATTTATAAACCCTGATTGTCATTCTAAGTACATAATTATGATCTAAGAAATTTTCAAAAATTGTGTTTTTAACTCGATATCATTTTAACTCGATATCATATGGATATCATATTGACATATTACACCTCTCAAAACACGTAGATTGTCTTCAAATATTAACTATTAACGAGTCCGGAAACGCTGGGAAATCCTAAATATTACAACATAATCCTCCTGCATAATTACTCCAGGCAACAACCTGGAGAAAGAAAAAAAGAACATTGCCCCTATATACGGTCATAGTCCTGGAATCTACGTTGTCCAACGCCATTTGTGCACCCTATCGATAGGTCGGTATCGATATGGTAGATATAGATTTGGGTTATTGCAGTGTACGACTGACGTCATACTTACGTTCAGTGCTGTTAAGCCAAGCCAAATCACGAAGCCAACAATAAGAACAATAGCTCCTAGTCCCTGCAGAACAATAAACAAAAATGCAAATTTTTAACAGAGAATTGTCGCCAAGATAATTACAAAAAATGACATAAGTGTTTGGTTCTTTATGTTTGTTTTTATTCGAAAAACATTGAACACTAAATACAGTGAGAGTCATTTTTGTGGTACATGAGCATCACATTATCCTAATGTGATTTCGCATTATTTATCATCTATTGTGATCTATTTTGATCTATTATTTGTTTAGTGGTTGTGATGCTCAGTATGTAAGGTGAGCCTGACAGATACATAATTATGCTGTATAAGCGAGACGAGACGCGAAGACGGGATATTAGATTTCATTTAATCGAATTGATGAAGATGGGAAGGTGAGATATAGGATCTTGTCAAGTCGACTTGATGAGAATGAGAAGACGATATATTGGCTCTTGTCAAGACGACGTGTTGAGAATCAGACGACGAGATATAAGATCTTGTCAAGCCAACTTGGTGAGAATATGACGACGATATATGATGTTGTCAAGAAGCCTTGGTGAGGATAATAACACGAAATATAGGATCTTGTCAAAACGACTTGATGAGAACGAGAAGGCAAGATAATATCTTGTCAAAACGAGAATGAGAAGGCAAGATATAAGATCTTGTCAAGCAAACTTGATGAGGTTAAGGAGACGAGATAAATAGGATCGTGTCATGGCGAATGGATGAGAATGATAAGGCAAATGTTGTATCTTATCAAGACAGTACATCTCGTCATCTCATCAAAATCAAGTCGATACGATGAGATCCTGAAGGCTCTTGTCTTCTCGACTTCTCAACCTTAAGTTGATTTCATGAAATCCGACATGTCTTCTCGTATTCTCTTCCAAATCACATTAACTTGTTGAGATCGAGCACCTCTTCTTTCCGACATTTTGTCTTCTTGTCGTAATTTGTTTAGGTATCTGGGGGCTATCTAGGCATGTTCAGTTTAATCTGCCGTCACTCTTAAAGTTAACCCTGGACGCACGAATGTAATTTCGGCAGGGACTTCCCCAGAGCTGTACCAATATGACATCACCACTGAAAAAAGTATTCATGAAAAACTTTTTGTCATATTTGTGCAACTTCTTTATATAATTATAAAGAGCAGTTCCATGGTTGAGCATAACTCAAAAGAACACTTTGAATTTTGGGGGAATATGGTTGGAAAAAATACAAATATAATCAAATTAACTGCTCCTGACAAAAATATAGGTAGCCTATAACATCTTTCGTTCATGTTTTTATTTATCATGCTTAACGCATAAGCTTACGGTGAAATAATAACAGACGAGTGACTTTCAAGGTGTTGTTGTTTGGTTTTACTCACCAGGAGGACAAAGACTATGATCCAGGCAATAAACTGCAACAACAGCAGCAGCACCATGGCAACCATGAAAGGAATCAGCAGTCCTTTAATATCCTGCGAAATGAATAAAAGCCGCGTAAAAAATCATAGAAGCGAAATACAATGAACGTCCATGCAGGAATGTTCCCCGTTTAATCATGATAATGACTGACATTCTGGCGCATGTTTTTTCACGTTTTTAAAGGTTGTGCTCGTTGTTTCTTTACTCTTCTTTTACTCGTTTTGCGGTGATCATTTTCTATCTTTCTTTCGCTCACTCTCCACCCTTTCCCCTTCTCGCGGTTTTTTTCTCTTCCATCCACCCTTCTCTACCTCCTCTGTCTATTTCCCCATCTCCCTCTGCAGCTCTTTTCATGGTATTGTTGTCTCTTCCTATTTCCTCAATTTCCCTCTACCTTTCTTCACCCCCGCCGAGCCCACTTAACCTCTCTCCCCACCCTCATCCCTCTCTCCCCCTCCCCCTCCTCCCCCCCCCCTCTCTCTCTCTCTCTCTATCTTCCTCGATCTGTCCATGCTTTGTCTACCCTTCTGCACTCACCTGCACGATGCCGACGATAAGCAAGACTGACGCGATTAGGAGAAAGGCTCCGACCGCGATGTTAATACCATATGCAGCGTTGACCCCACTGACTATTGCGTCATAAGCTACAATTAAAGAACAGCGTCAACGCATAGCAATTTATTTGAATGCATCACATCATATTTAATTTGCTTATTCAAGAATTTAAAGATGGGATACCATAGATACGACATATCAAACTGCAAACCACAACAATTAAATATTTCAAATTGAGAGAACTGTAGATGAACAATAAAAAGTGAATTCATAATACACGTAACTATGAAGTACGCTATATCCGATTATTATCCTAAACATGAGGCCTGACATTATCATCTTATTTTCTCAAGTCACCCATGAAGGGCATAAAGTGGCATATATACACGTAACGCAAAAACAAACCCAAAAGAGAAGAACATAATTATTAACACAAAGAAAATTATAAAAAAAAATAATAGCACAGTCCAACCAACAATTCAACTACCAGATTAACACACCGTAGCGAATTTAGAATGGTCATTCAAATTACAAGTGTTGAAAATGACGCAATATTTCTTTGAAAACATAACACCAAAGCGAACATTTGAATGTGAAGAAAAGAGTAAACTGAGAAAGCTAAGCATCCGTAACTTGTAAACTCTAAATCTCATTTAATGATTTTGAGTTGCAACTGTCAAAATTGAGCGGGAAAACCTACAATAAGTTAATTACAAGATCGGAAAATATTAATTCATTGACATTTATTCAAGATTATAAGGCAAAACTTAACCAGCTGAGTGTTTATTGTCTTTTTATCATTATTTACCGCTATGTATGTTATTTATTTACTGCGTCCATATATGTGAAGTCATAATGAGGTATATTTACATGGGCCGCTCGAACTCTGAACTTTGTTAGTCCACACAGCGAGCTGGTAGCTCCACACAGCTAGGTTGACCACACAGTAGACCTGTGACGGAGAACAATGATGACACGTGTACTTTAATATTAGGCTATTATGAACTAGAGCAATTACAAGTGTCATAGTTTTCATCGTTATCATCATCATCATCATCATTATCACCATCATCATCATCATCTAAAGTTAAATCTAGGAAAAGCTGAAGTTGTGCATGTAAAACCTTGTGATAAATTACAACCATCGCTGTCAATAACGGTCTCTGATATTCCCGTTTTGTCAGTTTCAAAAGCACGTGACGTTGGAGTTATTGTTCAGGATGATCTGAGTATGAACACTCACATTGATAATATTTGTAAATCGGCTGCCATTGGACTACATAGAATTAGGAAAATTAGGCATTTTTGGATAAAGCTACCACAGAGAGGCTCGTTCACGCATTCATATTAAGTTTCTTAGATTTTAATAATGATATGTTTCTGGGAATCTCCGAGACTCAACTAAATAAACTCCAACGTGTACAGAATTGAGCGGCAAAGCTTGTGACGCGAAAAAGAAATTTGAACGCATAATTCCGATCCTACGTAGTCTCCACTGGCTTCCGATAAGGGCTCGTGTTCAGCTAAAAATCCTCAAGCTTGTATTCAAATGCCTATGTGGAAATGCTCGTGTGTATCTTACTGAGCTCATCAAACGGTACCAGCCTAGTCGTAATCTTCATTCTCAGTCAAGAGATCTTCTCTCTGAAATTCGTGTAAAATCTAAGACATTCGGTGATAGAGCTTTTGCAAGCGTGGCACCCAAATTATGGATTAACCTCCCCAAAGGCATTAGATCATTGACAGACTTCGATCAATTCAAATCAACATTAAAGACGCATTTGTTTGATAGTTATTAGTTATTTTCAAATTATCACATAATCAATTTTTACTTTCACACGCATAAAGACTATTTGAATGGTATTATGCGTCTCGAAGAATTGAATATTATTATTATCATTATCATCATTATCATCATCAACATCGTCATTATCATCTTTATCATCATCAACATCGTTATCATTATAGTAAAAACGATAATCGTTCTCATCATCACATAATTATCATCATCATCACCATTATTATCGTCAACATTACTTTCGTGATTGTCGGAGATAGATTTGAGCTAAGTTGGGTTTAGCCACTTTGATGACGTCAGATGGGTACATTTCAGTCCTGGTTTGATTCAGCGGGCCTGCCCTGGGTCCCTGTTTACCGTTACACTATTTACAACATTTTGCATAAACGGGTGTACATTCCTTTAACCTCTGCTTCGTGCCGAACTAATTTCCATATGCCAAGAACATTAAACGGAATGTAATCCTTAATAACAACTAAAATAGAATAAAAGCAGGAGATCAGAAAAAACAGCATCCTTTGAGAAAATATAAGGCATAGGGAAGTTGGGATTTTTCTTTTGTTGTAAAATCAGAATTGCAAGCACTGAATTTGACCAAAGTCATCTCCACTGGTCCACCAGACGTGCGCTGCGTCATTTTCATCGAACCTATTTTCCAAGCGTAAATAAAATAATCTTGTCTACAGATCAAGCTTACATGAAGGGCTACTGATTACGATTTTCAAACAGAAGAAGCTTCGTTCTTATAAGTTTGATTCTTGATATGTTTTTATTCAAATCAATTTATCATTAGGGCTTCATTCCAATTCCACTTTGATTGTCCTTGCATTATATTAGGTAATACTATCCAATATGGTGAAGCTATCCGCGGAGACATAGGGTATGTGTTTCCTCGTATGCTGACATTTCACGCGCATGAGAAAATCATATCTACCCTCATAATATCAAAGCTATTCTGATTGATATGTGACATGTCTTTGTCAGGCCCGTCTTATCAACAAAGTAAGCTTACATTTTTGTTACACTATATATAATTTCTGATTGGATGATATACGTGTTTAAAAAGAACTTGCAGCAAGTGTAAATCCAAGCCAATCTCAAACCCACTCTCGGCAAATCCTTACCATTTTTATTTACAACATACACGACTCCATAAGTAGGCCTTATCATGCTTATGGAACACCACTGATCTCTACACTAACTGTGGAACACTGATTGATATTGAGACAAGGTGGTTCGCGAACCACGAGCCTGATTTCGCAATCAACAAACCGTGCTACGTACGTTGTTTTTCAAATATTTAAAATGGTGCCTACATGATCTTTGACTTCATCATCCTCATCAACACACATGTGGTATTATCCAAGGCTCGTTTGTACCAAGTATGAACACGATTGATGCAGAAATACAAAACGAGAGCAAGTTAAACCAAAACTTTAAGAAAAATGACGCGCATAGCCTCATATCACTATATCTATTGACACCTAGATGACCATTGATCTCATCATCCTCATCAAGTGGTATTACCCAAGGATCATTTGTACCAAGTATGAACCATAGAGTTGGATACGTACTATAGCTCTATGGTATGAACACAATTGATGCAAAAATAAGAAAATGCGAGCAAGTTAAGTTGGAAACATTTTTGCAACAGACTAACAGACCAACGGACTAACAGGAAAAGTGATTACATTAGCCTATTAGGTCTCAGCCGAACTTCGCGAGACAAAAATTGAAGTCTGAAGAAAATACATGACTAGAAATATCAGAGAAATGAGACTAGCAAAGGTTTTGTGGAAAATTAGATTAACTATTACTTTATCCTGATCATCAAGTTTCGGCTATACTCAGAACGTAAACCTGGTATTCACGGTCCGCGTACAGATCGACCTCACCTTGTTATAACTCTACTTGAAAAAAAAATATTGGAAGTTGTCTTACTATGACGTAGATTGCAGAGGCCAACGATCCACTCCTAACACTGGAGAAACAGCAGCATTTTTCCATGATCGCCATTTTGTAATATTTGATGTGTTCTGCTGTCGATTTGAAGAAAAGATAGAACAACGATGTCAAAAACTGGTGCCAAATTGTCAAAAGTGGTCCTTAAAAACACACGAAGCGAAGACTTTTTTTTTTTATATATATTTATAGACGAAGCGAAGACTTTATTTACCGCAGCCTTGTTGATGGATCTTCTGCCCAGTCTGAATTCATGTGGTGGTAATTGTGTTGAGAGCTGCTACTTAACTAGACTTGGTTGCTACCGGGGCTACCCGGGGTACGTGTATCTCATCTGAGTGAAACGACTCCTCTCGCTTTTGTTCTGGTTACGTGCCAAAAACTGATTTTCCTCTCATTTGTCCTTCAACATTATGAAAACGGGAAATTTTACATTTTTGTGAAGCACGTTCCACGCTGTGACAAATTCTTAACTCTCATTGGTTGTCATGCGTAGCGGCCTGATGAATTATTCATAATGTCGTGCGCCGGATTCTAAATCACCACACGTTCAAGGAAAGGAAAGTACTCGTAATAAGGTCCTAGGTCGTTTGCGTTTTACACTCTGACCATGATCCTAGCCCAAGGTCAGGCGTTTTGCGAAAAAACGGGGTTTACGTAGTCCAGATACTGGCCGTATTTTATTGTCCGCCTCTTCTCCCACACACATTACGCCACTGATTCACATAGTACGCACACCGCGCCAGACCTCTGATTGAGCGACTCCACGAATCTGTCCGCCCGCGAAAAAATCCACAGTAGCTGAGAAAGTGGAGGGCAGACAAATACATCTAGTTGTGCGTGTCCGCAATGCGTATGTACGTATACAGCGCTTCAACTAAAACCGTCCAGGCAGTGGACTAGGTTTACGAGTTGTTAGGCTACATCTGTGTCACTATTGTCCACGATCTAAAGTGGAAAGTTACCATGAGGGGAAGCGGTGAGAACAAGGATGTATGGTACAATGTCAGAGTAGTAGTTAAAGCGATACATCAGTCCAACTAATAAGTTATGAATGTTTTAATGGTTGGAAGATCGTTATTGGTAACTTTGTCATGAGGCTGTAATGCCACCTCTTCACTTTTCTGTTATTATTTTGATCTCTAGGAGACTGAGCTTCTCATGTTTCCACTCACATATAATATCATATTTGCACACAACCATAAAGAAGTTTTTATGTTATCAATATGCAATAAGCCGGGAATTTAGGTTAAAAATGTATTACACATATAGTTATTATGTTGTTTCATAACATTTTCATGTACCGACGAAAATGATTTGTCTAAATTTGAAGGCTGTATTTGTTGACAGGCTGTTCAACAATAGCCCATTAAGATTGACCTAGATGACTGATGGTTGTGCAGGGTAACTATCATGTTGCCCTTTAAATGTGCTCCTTTAATTCTCCTCAAAACATCAGGCGTCACTGTAGAACTAAGGAGGCTGAAATCATAGGGTAAAAAGTGATTTTTCTACCAGTCCATAGTAAAAATATGCTCATACGTTTCGAATTCAATTAAATCCATTATTCGCTCCTATTAAAAATCACAAAATTTAGTCTGACTCACATGTACAATGTAACAAACAGCAAACGCTAACAGGTTAGGCGAAATCATTTCGGCATATCAATATAAAAGCGAAACTATTTATTTATTTCTCCCTCTCCATTTCTCTTCCTCTCTTCTTTGTCTCCCACACCCATACATGTAGTTAGTTGCGGTTTCCCCATTCATTATTTATTTCCCTAGTCAGTCGTGACATTATTTGCATTCTCTGGGTCAATCTCAGTTGACTATTATTGAACAGCCTGTCAACAAATGCAGCCTTTAAAGTGTCACACAATTCGTTTGAAACCTACAAATTGAATAACAGTACTTAGTACTGTTATTCAATTCAATTCACTTTCACATCAGTTTGAAACTAGGAATGAAAGGTATCATGGTAGGCGGTTAGAATGTAAAAATGTTACTATTCTAGTGGCAGAAAGCTACATATTACAGTATACTCGACAGTAACATAAGAATACATATATATCTTCAAATACAGGAAGGTAGAGCAAGGTGAGAAATTCTGCTACTTTGGAAATCTGATACCCTCAGATAGAAAGAGTGAAGCAGAAATAAATAGTCGAGTCGCACTTATCACAAGGAGAAGTTGTACTCACACACAGAAACCTATAACAATGTCAACTGAAATTCTGATACTACAATGTTATGTATGGACATTGAATAAATACACCAATGATATCATAAGGAAAAGGTGAATTTAATTTGTATAATAGAGAAGACGCAGAAAATGTGATATCGACTGGAAAAGGAGAGATGGAGAATCAGGGGGAGACAACAAAAATACCGGGATCCCTTCAGTGTGTTAACTGGTAACAGTATAGTACCAGCACATTTCGAGTACCGTAAGACGAGATAGAAGCAGATGGAGAGCCGTCATCGCTAAGGTCTGGCCCATCAATCCACTGTGAGCTCTAGTAAATCATACATTTTCCACGCAAGCTAATTATCGACTTTTGGTTCTGTATCAAGGTTACATTTGATATTGTCGTGACAATACATTTTTTTTTTATTTACAAAGAAATTTTAGGCATACACCCAGTAATATGGATAGCGTGCTTAATCCTGTAAATGAACAAAAAACAAGTCAGACAAAAATCTTGGAACCAGACGGGATTTGAACCTGAAATCTACTGCTTACCGGGCAGCGACTTAACCACGCAAGTTATTTCTAGTTCATGGGTCAAGACATGACAACATGGAAACAATTACCCGAAAGAGTCTCATTTCATCTGACTCATTAATATTCATGTGTAGTCCGCCGTTGGGACAATTCGGCTAGATTTAAGTGAAAGGGCTTTCTGGGGTAATTTCAATTAACAAAGAAATTTTAGGCATACACCCAGTAATTAGGATAGCGTGCTCCATCCAGTTATTGAACGAAAAACAAGTCAGACAAAAATCTTACAACCAGACGGGATTTGAACCTGCAATCTACTGCTTACCGGGCAGCGACTTAACCACGCAAGCTATTTCTAGTTCACGGGTCAAGACAAGACAATGGAAACAAATACCCGAAAGAGTCTCATTTCATCTAACTCATTAATAATCATGTGTAGTCCGCCGTCGGAACATGCTATATTCTCAACCTTTTAAAAAGGTCCCAAGAGGATTTTTTTAAAGTCAAACTTGAATGGACGGTCAAACTGTAGACATGTACATACATGTAAAACAAAAATGGTTTCAATCAATCTCGAGTACACTGACTGTCTAAGAAAGTAGTGTTCTGTACTTTCCCTGTCATGGCATTTCTACGAGTCCAGACAGGGTGGAGCCTGTCAGGCAAGATAATACTCAAGATTTAATGGAACCATATTATGTTGGCCTTGTTAAAGGCTTAGCATCCCTATGGGTTATTTGGTACAAATGAAAATGAAAAATCGTACAAAACAGACGTTAATGATGAGGCTATACATATTTTGGTCAAATTGTATCTTTGACTCATGAAAGATTGAAGGGCTAGTCTTCGCCATTTGTTTCAAAGCCTGAAAGTGAGGCCACCAGCCAAAAGTACACGAAATTTCAGGTGCTTGGGCGACTTCATAAAGTTTAGTTTAATTTAATCAGGGACCTAAATTTGCTCAACCATTGCATTGCTTTGGATCAATAATTATCACTCTTGATACTTTGAATATTTTGTGCATTGTGATATCATCTTTGGTACCGTTTAGGGGTTCCCCCAAGATTGATTTGCAGAGGAGGAAGGTCATGAACAAAAATAGGCATGATCTGTAATAATGAGCTACAGACTAAAATCAATGAGTTTGCGATGGGTTTGTTTCTACACAGTATGAAGAACACGTTCTGCTGCATAATGTTAGTCATGACAGTCAACTTAGCGTGGGCGGTTTTCTGCGCCATGTCGTGGGCGAGGCTGAAAGCCTCGGGCTGGCACGCTGGCTTATGTGTAGTCTACACCGGTGGTATTAACCCTGGATTTGTCGAAATATATCCAAACTTTCCTGTGGCTTTATGTGATTCCCGCGCAACAATGGATTAATGACGCATGGTTAGCAGAAGCCCATAATCATGGTTAAGGTTTAGGTCCTTGGTATAGACCTATGGGTTTTACGGAGAATAAAACCATAAACATGAACTAAATTTACTAACAGCAGAAAACAGAAAAGAAGAATAACATTATATGGTAAAATTATGAGAAAATCAGATATATTATAAGGAAATATTCTTGGAAATCACAATTATTACTATACTTATTCCTGATCACTTAACTCCAAAATAGTCAGAAATGACGTACTGTATGGAATCATAATTTGTATTGTTTACAACCCAGAGCATCACTTGCCTTACTGGGAATAAGAGAGCAAACTTAAACTCTTATAGTTCTGTATGCCTACATGCCGCCTATAATGAGGCACAATTAACAGTAAGTTCAGACTCTAGTTCTGACCGCACGCTTGCACGCTACCTTGAACGTGTTATATTAGGGCTGATTCTCAAACACACGGATGAATCTCATCTGGCACGTACCGATGACCATCAAACGTTAATTTTGTTTCAAAGAGTTATAATCAATATATATATTTACTACCAGCCAGGGATGTCTTAGGAAGGAGAAGGAACTCAAGCATACTTTTCTATATCAAACATCTGTAAGGATACTAAAGCGTGCTAATGAATGTCAAAAACACTCCACAATCATGACAGTGATTTGATGTCCTATGCCCAACGCCGATATTTGGCGGATGTTAGCTTGAAAAGAAAGATCATCAATCTCCCATTATCACATTATATTGCAATGTTCAAGGAAGTTAAGGGCTGCAGCATTAAATATCCTGGGGTGCTTCGCCAAGCTGTTGGTAAGCTACGAACGAATTTAGGCACGACTGGTGACATGTTCTAGTGCGAAATGAAGTGAAATTATTTTTTGTTTTTATAAAGTGGGAGTTAATTTCCAACAATCCTAATAAAATCTAACAAATCATATAATTTGTATTCAGATACTTGTTGGCGACAAGAATCAGATTTCAACTTTAGCTGACTTAGCTCAAGAACAAGTTACCCCTCGTGCATATGAAGTCGTTCATATCTTACAGACAGCTTGGTGAAACACCCCCTGTATACTCAGCTTTTCTCTCAAAGATTTAGGAATGATGAATGAACGGACATAATCAGACATTCTGATTCCATACAAAATTGAGGACTTTCTTCACTTTCCTGATTTTGAGCAATTATTGTGGGATTTAATCATTGTCAAGATGATACCTTGAGCTGTGTATCTCTCTTGTTAGGAGTGTCAGCGCGCGTTTGCCTGCAGCTCAGATATTTTACTTGAAAAACTTGTTTATTTTTGCTTGCTGATAGCTGTTGTGCTCACAAAAAGTGTTGATCCCATTTACAGAACTGTACAAGTGAAATGAGACTCTACATTCATTTTGTTTATGAAGAAGCTGTTGACACACAATCATGATCGTTAGTGTAAAAATACCTAAAAAGCGCATCTAAAAAACGGATCACTTTTCGGCAGGGCCGAGCATGGGTTCCCAGAAGGAAGGTTGATTCACCTCTTTTCATAACAGGATGCATGTGCCAACTTACCTTTCTTGCACGTTTCATTCAAACCCTCTGCTCCAACTCATTTTCTTTCCATATCTTATTCTCGTCGTTCTCTCTATGTTTCTTGTTACTTTCTTCTTCTCATCTCCAAGTAATCTCCCCACCTCTCTCTCTCTCTCTCTCTCTCTCTCTCTCTCTCTCTCTCTTTGCTTGTTTCCCCCATATATATATATGTATATACACACATATAAGTACGAGAATAAGAGGAGGCATGTGGCAAACAATCACATAGCCCATCACAAACACATTCAATATCAGAAGCGCCATACTGCCATACACTTTAACCTTCCATTCTACTCACTATAAAGTGTTCAAATCACCGGAATCGAATTAATCCACAGCAAATCAGGCCACAAAATCATCCACAAAGAATCTTTTTGGATATCAAAACTTAAAACCATACACACAGATGGAATTAATGTTGATCAATAAGGCAATTAAGGCAAATAATCAGACCCGCGTAAACCTGCACCAACGCAGTGTCTCGTTCTTAATCTTAATTTAATGTTATCTTATTCTTAGTCTTTGATTCTCATGTTTTCTCCTTGCATTTGTTATATAATGTATGGTCAATATACTGCAACCAATCGGACTGTGTACACTCCAATGCATTTGAATAAAGCCTATCCTCCTCCCTCTCCCCTCCATAGACACAGGTCATGACACCGCCTGTGTCAGATCAGTACCATCCATGTCACAGGTCAGTAAGACGCACTTGGCCGCATATCCTTTTACACACAATCATAAACTGAACATACACAGAGCGCCGACAGCCCAACACACAAGCAAGGTAAATTTGAAATTGCATAATCATTTCTAAGTTTATTTCGAAGTATTTTTTATTAACCCCTTCTCACGTCTCGTCTCCCTTTCTTTGTTTCTTTCCTCTTCTTCTTCTTCTTCTTCTTCTTCTTCTTCTTCTTCTTCTTCTTATCCTCCTTCTTCTTCTTCTTTTCATTCCCGACTCTTATATGTGAACGTTTCTATCAATATTTAACTTACTGATATATCTCTGATTTATTCTTCTCTTTTTTGAACTCATTGTGTGAGCTCTTGCTCTCTATGAATGAAATTCTTTTTCTAATTTACTACTTTTGACAACCTACTCTTATACATGTATATTGTTTTATAGCTACATTAATTTCTTTATCCAGGGTTCCAAATGAGTCAACCGGCTAGTATTAATTTTGAATTTTTATTCACACTTTTTTTCTGCAGGAATTTCACTTCATGTCGACCTGGGGACTTTACTCTAATATAGTATATAACTTTACGCTAATCATGTTTACTTACTACGTAACAATATGTAATAAGCGCCCTGAGAATACGCTCGTCGAAGTAGCAGTAAGTAATCATGTTTGTGCGTAAATTGTTCATTCTTGATAAAGGTCTGTGACTGAAAAATTTGTCTTCTCCGCGGCGTCGTATTCAATTTGTTTGTGTTTACTTCTACTTATTCAGCGCAATCGCAACCTCATATATTCTTCTTGTATATAGAGAGAAAGAGAGAGAGAGAGAGAGAGAGAGAGAGAGAGATGGATAAATAGATACTCATATTAAAGCAATACGAATCCATATACAGGTGCATGTTTGTATCCATATGTTCATACATATAGGTGTATACCTATGTATCACTATGTATATATATATATATACATGTATATTAGCAGAAAGGTTGGTCATAATGAAGGTCTATTTAGATTATGATCAAACTTTTTTTCTTTAACTGTCTGTTTATAAAATTATAATCACCCATAACTGAATCAAAGGAAAGCTTTTGAGCTGAAATGTTTGGATTTGTTTAAATTCAAAGAATTACTTACTGCGTAATGGTTCCTAAGTATCGTGTCATTATTCAAAGGCCAAGTGGATAGCCTGGTGCATCGTGTCACTTCAAGTCCTGCATGGTCCACTCTTTCTTTGCTTATATTCTAACACATTGATCAATCAATCTTATTATTATGGAGAGTAACAGCGATGTTGTCAACTATTTTGAAATCATTTGTTTCAGTTCGTGTTGATAAGACACAACTATGGTGTATAAATGTTTATATCATACACAATCTTGTATCATCATTTTGCCAAAAACATACATCAAAAGATAAAGGCCATGTCACAGGCACCAGGACCAACATATGTATATGTATATATATATATATATATATATATATATATATATATATATATAAATGCGAAAAGAGAGTCTAGGAGCTGGGGCGTAGCTGGACCTTCCAAGTTTAATTGAAAGCTTTCGGCTGTTAGGCCTTCTTCAGTCAAGTTCTGAAGTATAAACATTAACAAATACACTGTATAAGCAAACATATATGGCAATATCAATCAAATCAAATCAAATCAAATCAAGCATCAAAAACATAGCAAAAATTAGGTATGAAAAATGTTTTAGAATAAATGGTTTAAAGTGTTTTACCTTGCCTGGCGGCGGTTGTCTGTGCTGTGGGTATGCTTGTTATGATTTGTGTGTAGTGTGTTTGATGAGTGGTGTGCAGTGAAGTGTGGGTTGTTGACCTGTGACATGGATGTTACTTGTAGTGTCATGACCTGTGTCTGTGGGGAGCATCGGTATACAAATACATTGTAGTGTGGTATATTTTCCACACATACGTACATAAGAACAAGTATATATATATATATATAGATGATTTGTCACGATTATCTTCATATGCACATGTCAAAGTTGAGAACTATTTCACTCTTATATGTCCTCTACCTCAACTTGAATCCTTTGGCAACACTTGCCTCACGGATCCATGATAGCGGCCGGGACGGCTGCCTTACCACAACAACAACAACAACAAACACCAGAGCAACTATATCAACGATTATGGCCACCATCAATGACAAACACAGCAACACTACGATCCACCAACTACGGAAATGCACCACGAAACTTGATGTTTATACTTCAGAACTTGACTGAAGAAGGCCTAACAGCCGAAAGCTTTCAATTAAACTTGGAAGGTCCAGCTACGCCCCAGCTCCTAGACTCTCTTTTCGCATTTATATACTTCTGGAGCAACCGCACTTATCATGTCAAAGTTGAGAACTATTGCACTCTTATATGTCCTCTACCTCAACTTGAATCCTTTGGCAACACTTGCCTCACGGATCCATGATAGCGGCCGGGACGGCTGCCTTACCACAACAACAACAACAACAAACACCAGAGCAACTATATCAACGATTATGGCCACCATCAATGACAAACACAGCAACACTACGATCCACCAACTACGGAAATGCACCACGAAACTTGATGTTTATACTTCAGAACTTGACTGAAGAAGGCCTAACAGCCGAAAGCTTTCAATTAAACTTGGAAGGTCCAGCTACGCCCCAGCTCCTAGACTCTCTTTTCGCATTTATATACTTCTGGAGCAACCGCACTTATCATGTCAAAGTTGAGAACTATTGCACTCTTATATGTCCTCTACCTCAACTTGAATCCTTTGGCAACACTTGCCTCACGGATCCATGATAGCGGCCGGGACGGCTGCCTTACCACAACAACAACAACAACAAACACCAGAGCAACTATATCAACGATTATGGCCACCATCAATGACAAACACAGCAACACTACGATCCACCAACTACGGAAATGCACCACGAAACTTGATGTTTATACTTCAGAACTTGACTGAAGAAGGCCTAACAGCCGAAAGCTTTCAATTAAACTTGGAAGGTCCAGCTACGCCCCAGCTCCTAGACTCTCTTTTCGCATTTATATACTTCTGGAGCAACCGCACTTATCATGTCAAAGTTGAGAACTATTGCACTCTTATATGTCCTCTACCTCAACTTGAATCCTTTGGCAACACTTGCCTCACGGATCCATGATAGCGGCCGGGACGGCTGCCTTACCACAACAACAACAACAACAAACACCAGAGCAACTATATCAACGATTATGGCCACCATCAATGACAAACACAGCAACACTACGATCCACCAACTACGGAAATGCACCACGAAACTTGATGTTTATACTTCAGAACTTGACTGAAGAAGGCCTAACAGCCGAAAGCTTTCAATTAAACTTGGAAGGTCCAGCTACGCCCCAGCTCCTAGACTCTCTTTTCGCATTTATATACTTCTGGAGCAACCGCACTTATCATGTCAAAGTTGAGAACTATTGCACTCTTATATGTCCTCTACCTCAACTTGAATCCTTTGGCAACACTTGCCTCACGGATCCATGATAGCGGCCGGGACGGCTGCCTTACCACAACAACAACAACAACAAACACCAGAGCAACTATATCAACGATTATGGCCACCATCAATGACAAACACAGCAACACTACGATCCACCAACTACGGAAATGCACCACGAAACTTGATGTTTATACTTCAGAACTTGACTGAAGAAGGCCTAACAGCCGAAAGCTTTCAATTAAACTTGGAAGGTCCAGCTACGCCCCAGCTCCTAGACTCTCTTTTCGCATTTATATACTTCTGGAGCAACCGCACTTATCATGTCAAAGTTGAGAACTATTGCACTCTTATATATATATATATATATATATATATATCGGTTCAATCCAAAATAGGTATTGAGCAAGTGGACACTATGATTTGACCCACCATGGCCATGGCCTCACAAAGCTTGCTATACCATGTCTGTAGTTGCGCAGCTACGCTTGGTACGTAATTGGGTCTTTTTGGGTCTTAATAGCATTTATTTAGCATTTCAGTAATTAACATATAACCTATATACTGTTTCAGTTAAATCAGCACTTGGAAGAGCATAGGTATGTTGATATTTAGGTCTTCTTTACCTATTCCGTACACTTGTACAGAATGTCTAACAATAAGCACTCATGCTCCCTAAAATACGTCGGGTTATTCACCATTGTACTGTAGAAACAAAACGAAGTGCAACAACTTGCATCGTATTGATTCTCTCATCGATTTTTACATGTATGGATAAGTAAAGTCAAGCAATTATTTTTCATTACTGACACCAAGTTTCACTTCAATAGCCGATTACTGGTAATAGATTACATAAGAAAAATGTACCTACAAAGAAAATGTTTTTGATAGGTTTTCTACTGAGTAATCGTTAATTGACAATTAGAAAATATTTGTTTCATATATTACTATTAAAAATTAACACAACAATTGCTTAACTTTTAAATATTTTGCGTATTTTTAAAAAAAAAAGTATCCAGACCAGTTCCCCTGGTATGGTAGGCCATGTTTATGCCCAGCTGGTGAATATTTTGCTGAATTTTAGTTTCAGTTCACTTTGGCTGACTAGATAACATAATCATCAGTAACATACAAAACAAAACCTATTTTGGCATCATAGTTCATAACATACATTATCGTTAATCTCCCTAAAAATCCACTCACTGGTTATTTGTCTTTGTCTCTGACTTTCAGATGCCTTTCACTATTACTTGAGGTGAGCATAACATCCTAATCATAAACACATTCAAACACATTCAAGAGGAAGCCCTTTCACATGTAAATTGATGATTACATGTATCTCGTTAAACAAAAAAAAGATCTTGAATATCTATTGTAAGTCTGTTTATCCATGTAAGACTTTGTTTTCTTTCACCTCAAACAGGAATATATTCAAGAGCAAAAACAATTCATTCATACATTTTCACTTTGACGAAATAACATTTTCATTTTACAATCATTAAAATCTAAACTTTTCTGGAGAGTGAAAAAAACATTTTCTTTCCTTCTTTCTTCAGTACTTCGTTAGTGTCTACATGAATCTTAATTTCATTCCAAAACATTAAACGATAACTTAACATGTATATGATCTACATCAGACTCGTTTCTGAAAATAATCATTTGGTATATAAATGTGCCCCCAAAACAAGGGTTAAAACATCATCAATTATATCTATAAGATTGATTGATCAATTAGAGACGAAATTAAAAAAAAAATCAGAAACAGTAATGTTGTTCGTTATTTTAGTTTATACAAGATTGAGCTTTGCGGCCATCTCCTCTTTGAGTTGGAATTTCTTAACCTTTCCAGTTGGCGTCTTCGGGAAAGCGTCGACGAACTGGACATATCGTGGAACCATGTAGTGAGATATCTGAAGGAGCAAAGAGAGACAGAGAGAAAGCTATGTAGGGTCAGGAAACTCCCGTTGAGCTGGACAAAAATACAGCGTGTTTAAACACTTTTTCTTCTCCTCTTGCTTTCATCGTCTTCTCCTTCCTCCCCCCCTCCTCCTCCTCCTCCTTTATCATCTACTTTTCCTTCTATTGTTCTCCTCCTCCTTCTATTACTATTATTATGCCATATTCTCCTTTTTTAATCTTTTGTGTTTATAGATATTTGTGGAAAATACCTACTTAATAAGACAAAGTCAAGTAGGCCTACTATTTCATACATTACCACAATAATGACAGACCATACCTAAATTATCCTTGCAGGTCACTTCGTATAGAAGGGCGGCGAAATATCAACATCACTAAATTGCAGCACATGATCCATATGTCTTGGGACAAGCGAACACTTTTGCTTGCATTACAAAACTTCAACGTCTTCAATCTATGTGGTACAAACACTGCTAAATAAACACATTCTCACCGATCTTCTGCAAAATTCTTTAATTTCTTCTGCGTCAATAGTCTGACCAGACCGCAGTTTAACGCATGCGCATAGCTCTTCGATCATCCTCTCATCAGGGACTCCTACAACCTACGGAATATAACGTGTCAAATGAAACAAATGTGTCATGGGAAAACGTAAAAGAAAGCAAACCAGGCTGAGACAATATTTTGGTCAAGGTATTACGCAATATGACGATAATTATGTGTTGAGACAACATCTAGAAAATTGCATCTAGCTATCCAACTTTTTGATTTTCTATATGTCATATTTCGTTCAACTTTGTTAAGTACAGTATGCACTATATATATGTATGTATTTATATATGTATAAAAATGTGTGTGTAGATGCATATACTATATATACATATATTCACCTGTCAATCTCTCTATCTCCCCATATCATATATAGATATATATCGTACATGTCATGCCATAACAACAAAATGATTTCAATAAAATCAGAAAAGCAGATTTAAAATTACAAGAATGTTTTGTTTTAAACCTCCTCTCTCAGGCCGTCCATGAGGCGAGCAGGAGCAGAAATAGAATGTGAATAGTCTACCGCAGCCTGATCTCATTATTGCAAAGTTGAGATAAGAATCTTTATATCCAACAGCCTGGAAGCCAGGCTAGAGTTATCGGTCTTTTATATCGTCATCATCCTCCAGTTGGTTACGTACGTGGACGTCTTCGATCTTCGGGTGAGTATGGAGCAGCTCCTCGATCTGGATGGTTGAGATGTTCTCCCCTCCTCTGATCACGATGTCCTTGATACGGCCGATGATGCGGATGTAGCCATTATCGTCCATGGAACCCAAGTCTCTGCGGAGTACACATACGTAGACTAAGTGAGTTACACAAGATTTATGGATACGGATGCATTGTAAGTATAACATCATAACTGCGCACCCATGTAACTTTTTGTATCTTTCCCACAAAGAAATTTGCGCAGCCTTTGTTTGTGTATATAATGCATTAGCTCCAAGAGAGGGTCATTCAGGATGACTCGACGGCATTGGACATGTAAAATCTATGGAAAGGTTTCTTTTGTGACTTTATCTGTAACATTTCCAGACCTCAAAGGAGAAGTTCGGCAGTTCAATATTCTAGTAGTATATAACCTTTTTCCCGATGAGGAAAGACATTCACAATCAGTTTTCGAGAAAAAATATGCAATTCTTCTTGTTTTGTCAGGATGGAAATCTTGGGCAATATTGTACAAAATTAATTAACCTTTGACCTTTGAACTTGGTATTGTATTATTGTACACCTGTACTCGAACTCAATGAATAGAATTGAAGAGCAAAGAAAGGTGTGTGTGTGTGTGTGTGTGTGTGTGTGTGTGTGAGTTTGTAAGACGTGTGAAACGGGGATAATCATATGTATACACACCTTCCAAGTGGGGATACACTGGTAACCGTGGATATCCCCAGTTGTCAACTTTCTTATTTTTTGTTAATTTTGGGAAAAGTGACCCGAGAGGAGTCTACTACCCTTTTTCTGGAGTTATTCTAAGACCTCCACATTTTCATAGCAAAGCGCCATATTTTCGAGCACCAATTTGTGTATAATCTGAGGCTCTGATATTACCGATAATTTTTACAGCGCCAGCTTGTGAGATACACACGTCATTTCTTTATCCACGGTTGCCCAGCTTGCTGCGTACAGTGAGTATTTGCAACAGTGACAATACACGGACCCTTAAAAAAATAATAAAAAGAAAAACAGCGTACCGCATTCCTTTTATTACAATGCATTACTTTTTCAGCAAGTTTTACCATATTCAAAAGTCATTGGAAACATACAGTTCATAAATAACTCAAGTATATAACCATATACTCGTATATAATGCAGTGGATAATTGGCAATAAATCCAAACGTATAGAAATAAATTCAGAGGTGAGATTGAGCGCAGGAGCGGAGCAATATAAACGCGCGGAAAATTTCGCGTTTCTAGAATGTAAAATTGGGCCAATAAGCACTTGACCGACATTTAAAGATAAATCCACTCATTCACTGTACTTATCTTTTGCTGATTAAAAATGTTATCGTTCTTGGGTGTTCTGATTTGCATGGTTTAGTCAAACCTGGGTTAACTTTATTAGACCACCCTTGTCAACTTATTCACCAATTAATAATTATTCTTATCCTGCTGCAAGAAGTCAAAAAATTAATTGAGTTGTGAAATGGGAATCATAAGAAATAACGAAAATATAGTGACTTTTTAATGAATTAATTGGTACATTATAATTGCCACAAATATGGAAGAAATATTATGAAGCCAGCACCCCGCAGGAGTGTGCTTTAAAATTATAGTTTAGACTAAGATTAAACCTAGGTTAATTATCAGAATATATATATAAGTGGGGGGGGGGGGGGGTGCATGCTGGCACTCTTTGATTGTGATTTTTTGCATGGTCAGCGTGACCCCTGAGATATACCTCCCCCCATCCCCCTCCAGATTTAAGCCAGTGCACGACCTGTCATTTTGAGATGGAAAGTCTTTACATTCCCGTCCCTCAAAAAAGATAATAAATAAATAAATAATAATAATAATAATAATAATAACAATAATAATAATAATAATAATACATTATAATAATAATAATAATAATAATAATAATAATAATAATAATAATAAGGCCTACGGTTCGGTACGCCTATACAATGAATAGTGACCGGCGCATGCGCACTTAGTGTGTGTATTTAGAACGCAAATGGAAGACTTTCCCGCGTTGAATTCCTGTACTGGCGCGGGCCGGTCTTTCGCGTCGCGCCGCGCCGAAGGCCGTCCGGCGTATCCTATGGCCGGCCCACGTACTTCACATGCAGTCGATCGAGTTTAATAGGCTGTTAGTTGTAGTTTCTGTTAGCCGTTAGTTGCAGTACAAAACCCTCTCAACCGTAAGTATTAAAGTACCGTAATAACTTTAATATCTTTCTTTCAGTTAAAATGATCAATTGATAGCTTTACATCTAAATTAGATCTAGGCTAACACTAAACAGAGTTCTAACGTAGTGCTGACGTATAAACGTTAGGCCTAAACTCCAGGGAGCTGCCGCCGACTTCGGCGGTAGCTGCCTGGGGTAGTTGGTGTGGGAAATAATATGATACAGGCCTGCCAACTCTCACTCATTGAGAGTGAGACTCACTCATTTTGGTCCTTTCTCACTCTAAATTTTTGTTTCATTTGCATGCATCTCTATTGATCTCACTCATTTTGACCCCTAAATTATATCATTGGCCTAATGTTAGCTAGGCTGTGGGAGTCTCACTCTCAACCAATTGTTGGCAGCCCTGTGGGCTGTGTCACTGTGAATGTGATATGATTGAAATCTATAAAAGTTCTTTAGATCATCTTGCGCTGCACTACTTATTGCATTTATTTTAGTGAACTTGATAATTATGAAGATTAAAATAAGTCAAAGTTCCTAAGCCAAGTCCTCCATTCATCTTTTCATTCTCAGGACTATGATTGCTCCACCACCATCAGAAGCATCATCATTTCCGTTGTCTTCCATCTGTAGTGAATTGTCCTCCTCATTAAATGTTCTACCACCCACCCCTAATACTGCTTCATCTTGTGAACATTCCATTCATCATGTCACCTCCTCTCCTTCATCTCAGCCATGTCAGCATACTATTGTGTTTCCTTTTTTCTCTCATGTGCCATCTACTACTTCATCTCTTCCTGCTCCAGCTTTGCTATTTTTGCCTCTTTTGCTCCTTCTTTTTATCCTTTTCATTATCATTCTTGTTTGTGTGATCATCTATCATGCTTCATCATAGAGTCTTAGTGTGTTTATAATGTCAGGTTTCCATGCATATCATTCATTCATTTACGTTTTATGTGGTAGTGCATCCTCTGCTGTATGAAATGACAAGAAAGGGTCCTTTACATCATGTATACTCTGGTGAGTTCTAGCATTGCCTTGATCCAAGCCCCCCCCCCCCCCCCCCCCCGCCACACACACAAAAAAAAATATAAATAAATAAAATAAAATAATGAACCCAACCCCAAACAAATTAATAGCCCTCAAAATTAATATTGATACTAATGTAGGTTACTCGACTCCTTTTTTCAGATGTCTGGTAAAACTTTCCATTATGATTCCCTATTTCTTTTAAAGAAAATGTCAACCCTTTGCAAAAGATTTACAAAGAAAGTTTTACTAAGCTTAGGCCAAAAAAAATTAATGCAATATCTTGATCAAGAACCAATTGTTGTATAAATTGTATCACCAAAAGAAGGGGATCTGATTAGGTTTATGAACACTCTGTACAGATGCATGATGAAAACATCAGACATTTGGGTTGTTTGGTCAAAGGTCAGAGCCCAGGTCGAAATTCCCATAGAAACCAGTAGAAATTTTCTACTGGTTTCTACTGTTTTTGAAAAACCAGTAGAGTCTACTGGTTTAAAGAGGAATGTTGAAGTCAAACCAGTACGAACCGTTAGAAACCAGTAGACTCTAATGGTTATGATGAACAGTAGAAACCAATACAAACCAATAGGATCTAATGGTTTGAGCAGGGATATAAAAAAAAAAAACAAGTCAATACATTAGAAACCAGTAAAGTATAATGGTTATGAAGACCAGTAGAAACCACTAGAAACAAATAGAATGTAATGGTTTGAGCAGGGATATAAAAATATCAAGTGAAACCATTAGAAACCAGTAGAGTCTAATGGTTATGAAGACCAGTAGAAACCACCAGAAACAAGTAGAATGTAATGGTTTGAGCAGGGATATAAAAATATCAAGTCAAACCATTAGAAACCAGTAGAGTCTAATGGTTATGAAGACCAGTAGAAACCACTAGAAACAAGTATAATGTAATGGTTTGAGCAGGGATATAAAAATACTCAGTCAAACCATTAGGAACCAGTACAATCTAATGGTTCTCAAGACCAGTAGAAACCACTAAAAACCAGTCTTCATTACTGATGCATTTTTAAAATATATTTTAATGTGTTTTCCAAATAAGTAGAATCAATAAACGAAATTTAGGATATTTCAATTATTTGCATGAATTACAGGTAATTTAACAGAACTTCAGGAAACACTAACCATGAACTTAAATGCTTTCACTAAAATACAAGTATATGGAAGATACAATTGAAAATTTGAATACCAAGAGTCTATCTTAATTATTACCAATGCCTTTACATTGGAAATACAAGACACCCCAATGCAAATATTGCCACTGCACTAATGGCAAATATTGCAAGTGCTAATTAACATTTAGCTAATTGGTTTCAATTGGAATATTGAACTGGTTCCAGTTGGGATTCCTACTTGTCTCCTACTGGTTTCAGTAAGAACTTCAACTGGTTTTCTACTGGTTCCAGTAGCAATTTCAACTGTTTTTTTTTACTGGTTTCTACTGGACTTCTAATGGATCCATTAGAAAAATTCTACTGGTTTCTACAGGTGAGGTGCCATTTTCCATATTGAAAAAATACAACCAGTAGAGAATTGACCACTAGAAACCATTAGAAATATCCATTAGAAAGTACTTGTTTTTCCAATAGCAATTTCAACTGGTGTTTTTACTGGTTTCTACTGGACATCTAATGGATCCATTAGAAACATTCTACTGGTTTCTACAGGTGAGGTGCCACTTTCCATTTTGAAAAAAAAAACAACCAGTAGAGAATTGACCAGTAGAAACCATTAGAAATTTCCAGTAGAAAGTACTTGTTTTTCTACTGGTTCCAGTAGAGATTTCAACTGGTGTTTCTACTAGTTTTCTACGGGTCTTCTAATGGATCCATTAGAAAAAATTCTACTGGTTTGTACAGGTGAGGTGCCACTTTCCATATTGAAAAAAAAACCCAGTAGAGAATTGACCAGAAGAAACCAGTACAATTTTTCTACTGGTTTTCTCTACTGGTTTCTATGGGAATTTCGACCTGGGAGAGGTCAATTACACATTCTCTGGTAATCACAATAATTCATCACCATGTAGTTAACTGAATAAAAGTGAAGGTATATGGGAAATGCTGGTGGAGGTATAATGCAGCCTATTATTTGTGTATAAAAGGCTACATGTAAATGTTTGTGAAATTTTTGCACTTGTCTTGATGTGCAGAAATATATCCAGAAATGCCTTGGGCGCTAAGAGGGAGTAGAAGAGATGTTCACCCAGAGGACTACTTGACAAGAGACAGGGAAGGCTTTTTCATGAGAATACTTCCAGATAAGGGTAGGTTGAATGCGTATTGCTATGCGAAAAGATTCTGTGTTAGCGTGACAGTTGCTGATTAAATGGTGAGAAAAAATATTCTATTTCAAGAATATGTTAATTTTCTGCAACAAAAATCAGTTCTCACCTTGTATAATAGAGGTCATCAGAGGGATTACTTTTTAGTGTCATAATTCAGTACAGAGGTTATAATCTTTGCATTTTGATGGAATCCCATTTAAGATCTCGTTCTTGATGCCTCTATTTGTGGATCAGTGTAAAAGGCAGAGGTATGATTGTTGATTGCAGACTTCAAATGCTGTACGTAGCTCTTGTTGTGTAGCACAGTATAAGTGCATTTCAGAGTAATTTCAAATGCAATAATAATTAATCTTTATCATTTGTATAAACAGTAATGTTAAAACTAATGATTTTTGTGTTTCCCTTTTTCTGGTTTAAAGACTTGAGATTCCATATTTTTCGTTACGTAGTCTCCACGATACTAGGCCGATACCATTTTTTATTGTCTAGTATAGGATGAGATGATCTTCATTTGATTGTAAACTGTTTTTCTCCGTCACTCCACTCTCTGTCTACAGGTAGAGCAGTATTCACATCCCGCCACTTCAAAAAGGGGGAATTCCTCCTATACTATGATGGTGAGCTTATTACTGCAGAGGAAGGGGAGAAGAGAGAAGGAGTTGAAGAAACTGGATACAGGTTCTTCTTTCAATACAAGCAGAGAGACTTGTGGTAAGTGTCTATGGTTTATAGTTTCTTCCAGTCTTTAACATTCTTTTGCATCATTCAAGCATTATTATTGCCATAATTAAGGCTTTCTTAATAAGCTGTATCATAAGGTGTGTAAACTTATATACATGTATGTCACCGCCACCCAAAACCAACAATAGGTCGCCCAAAATGAATATTGAGATTTTTATTTAGCTTGAAAAAGCACTTTATAAGCTTTAAAATGATACAACTTGTAAACATTGATCATCAATAACCCTCACGAGAACATGATTGAATGCAGAGGAAATTCAGTGAAAGCTTAAAAAACTAAGGAGGAAACAAGGATTGAAGTTGGGGGTTCACTCAAGCATGAGATGTGCACACTTTGTAATCTCAGTGAAACTGCCAAGCAGTCTGAAAAAAATTGTGTCAAAGAAACTTTTTCATTGTTTTTTTGTCTCGCCTGCATAGCAGAGCGAGACTATAGGCGCAGCTTTTCCGGCGGCGGTGGCTTTGTCAACATTGAAATCTTAACCTAAGGATAAGTTTTTGAAATGTCATCATAACTTAGAAAGTATATGGACCTAGTTTATGAAACTTGGACGTTAAGTTAATGGTGTATCACTAAACATCCTGCCTGAGTTTGAGGTCACATAAAGGTAAAAGGTCATTTAGGGTCAATGAACTTTGGCCATGTTGGGGGTATTTGTTGAATTGCCATCATGGCCATCATGCCATCACTTTGAAAGTTTATGCATGGTTCTAGTTCATGAAACTTGGACATAAGAATAATCAAGTATCACTACACATGTTTTGCGAGTTTCAAGTCACATGACCAAGGTCAAAGGTCATTTAGGGAAAATTAACATAGTATTTTATTATCATATGAATGGTGTTTATTGTGAATAATTATTCAAAAGTCATTTTCAAATTCAGCACTGCTGCTATATTGAATCGTGTTATGCAGGCGAGACTGCCAGAGGCGTTCCACTTGTTTTTATTCAACTTTAGAACTTCATTTCTTTACTGTATGAAGAAGAAGAATTGCTCTTTCACACAAGATATTTTTTAATTTCTTGCGTTTTGGGAGATCAAACTAAATTTTTAATTTAGATCAAATTAATTTTTTTGTTGCTATTTACAGAGAACATTCATTGGCGACTTATAGTTGGTTTTGGGGTGGCTGGTCACATATATGCCTGCTGATAGGTGACATCTTTTTTTATAATGATAATAATAAAGTAAATCCTTATTATTTGGATCATTCAATTTGCAAATTTGCCAGCTTGTCTTATGTCATCATGGATTTTCATTATTTTCAATAAAATCTAAAAATATGTAGATTTATCGTTTGAGTATGCCATGCATGGCTATATCAATTCTGTAAGCATTTTGGAAAGAATTATGCTGATCCATTTTGTACAAAATGAATAAAGAGCTGTGAGGGTCCAGCATGAACAAAAGCTCTTTCCAGGTGCATTGTATTTTGGGACCAAAAGAAATCATGAGTTTTGTAAGCGTAAAGATCTAGATGGGGATCCGTTAGTTAAAGTAATATTGTAATGTGGGGCAGAGTCATGGACATTGATTACAAGCAGAAGACTTTTGAATATATGACATGTTCATTTTATTGCAAACCAGTGCAAAGCTTTGAGAACAGGGGTTATGTGATTAAATTTGTTGGAGAGGGTTATAAAGGGAAGGTGTGTATTCTATTATGGAGATAGAAAGAAGACATTAGAAAGCTGGGTGTTAAGTGATAAATGTAATATTGTGATCAGTATGTAGTGAAGTGTGGATATCCACAAAGTGAAAGTGTGTATTTAATTACAGAGATAGAAAAAAAGAGATAAGAAAGCTGTGTGTTATTAGTGATAAATGGTATTGTGACCAGTATGTAGTGAAGTGTGGATATCCACAGAGTGAAGGTGTGTATTCAATTACATAGATAGAAAAAAAGACAAAAGAAAACTGTGTGTTAAGTGATAAATACATGTATGGTATTGTGACTAGTATGTAGTGAAGTGTGGATATCCACAAAGTGAAAATGTGTATTCAATTACAGAGATAGAAAAAAGAGATTAGAAAGCTGTGTGTTATTAGTGATGAATGTTATTGTGACTAGTATGTAGTGAAGTGTGGATATCCACAAAGTGAAGGTGTGTATTCAATTACAGAGATAGAAAAAAGAGATTAGAAAGCTGTGTGTTATTAGTGATAAATGTAATATTGTGACCAGTATGTAGTGAAGTGTGGATATCCACAAAGTGAAGGTGTGTATTCAATTACAGAGATAGAAAAAAGAGATTAGAAAGCTGTGTGTTATTAGTGATAAATGTAATATTGTGACCAGTATGTAGTGAAGTGTGGATATCCACAAAGTGAAGGTGTGTATTCAATTACAGAGATAGAAAAAAGAGATTAGAAAGCTGTGTGTTATTAGTGATGAATGTTATTGTGACTAGTATGTAGTGAAGTGTGGATATCCACAAAGTGAAGGTGTGTATTCAATTACAGGGATAGAAAAAGCTGTGGATATCCACAAAGTGAAGGTGTGTATTCAATTACATAGATAGAAAAAGTTGTGGATATCCACAAAGTGAAGATGTGTATTCAATTACATAGATAGAAAAAGCTGTGTGGTAAGTGATAAATATGGTATTGTGACCAGTATGTAGTGAAGTGTGGATATCCACAAAGTGAAAGTGTGTATTCAATTACAGAGATAGAAAAAAGAGATTAGGAAGCTGTGTGTTATTAGTGATAAATGGTATTGTGACTATAGTATGTAGTGAAGTGTGGATATCCACAAAGTGAAAGTGTGTATTCAATTACAAAGATAGAAAAAACAGATTAGAAAGCTGTGTGTTATTAGTGATGAATGTTATTGTAACTAGTATGTAGTGAAGTGTGGATATCCACAAAGTGAAGGTGTGTATTCAATTACAGGGATAGAAAAAAGAGATTAGAAAGCTGTATGTTATTAGTGATGAATGTTATTGTGACTAGTATGTAGTGAAGTGTGGATATCCACAAAGTGAAGGTGTGTATTCAATTACAAAGATAGAAAAAAAAAATTAGAAAGCTGTGTTAAGTGAAAAATGTGGTATTGTGACCAGTATGTAGTGAAGTGTGGATATCCACAAAGTGAAGGTGTGTTTTCAATTAGAGAGATAGAAAAAAGACATTAGAAAGCTGTGTGTTATTGTGATAAATGTGGTATTGTGGCCAGTAAGTAGTGAAGTGTGGATATCCACAAAGTGAAGGTGTGTATTCAATTACATAGATAGAAAAAAGACATTTAAGAAAGTTGTGTGTTAAGTGATAAATGTAGTATTGTGGCCAGTATAAATGAAGTGTGGATATCCACAATGTGGAGGTGTGTATTCATTACAGAGATAGAAAGAGGACATTAAGAAGCTGTGTGTTAAGTGATAAATGTGACTTTAGACTCTAACATGACTTGGCTGAATCAGTAAATATAACTTCCAATTTCAGCTGGATTACATGTGCATGCCACACTGCCTGATTGTGGTCGTGTGATCAGTAGTGAAGTGTGGATATCTGCAATGTGAATGTATGCATTCTATATCCAAGATAAAGAAAAGGTGTGTTGGGGATTTTGGGAGTTTAGTATTAGTTAGTTTGAAATTATTTTCACATTAAACAGAAAAGAAATTATTCACAAATGATATGATGTAAAATACTAGCTGAATTAACAATTTGATTTCTATTTCTCCATTCTCATTCTGATATACAGTGTTGATGCCACAAAAGAACCAGACGTGCCATCTTTCGGAAGACTTGTGAATCATGGGGACAAAAAGACAGCAAACTGCAAAGTAAAAGTTCTCGATATCAGTGGAGTTCCAAGACTGATCCTTTTTGCTACCCGGGACTTGCAGATGAAAGAAGAAATATTATATGACTATGAACTTCCCCGAAATTTCAAATTCCCTCCACCTTATTATGCCAATCTGATAGAGGAACTTCAAAAAGATCACACTGACTGTTCTGCCTGTGCATCGACAACTTCGGCTGAAACTTCCGAGGAGAGCACAGAGCCTATCCATGATGATCATTCTATTGAAGGAGCCTCTGTACAGCCATCTGAGGAAAAGAAGCTTAAGCCAGATTTCGTGGAAGAAATTCGTAATACTGACAGTTCTGCATGTGCGTTGACAACTGCAGCTGAACCCTCGGAGGAGAGCATAGAGACTATCCATGATGATCATTCTGAGGAAAAGAAACTTCAGAAAGATTCTGTGGAAGAACTGTGTAATATTGATAGTAGTGCTCCTGCATTGACATCTGCATCTGAATCCTCTAAAGATGTCACGGTGACTGTCAATATTCATGATGATCATTCTTTTGAAATAGCCTCTGTTCAGCCATCTGAGAAAGAGAAAATTCAAAACGATTCCATGCAAGAATTTTGTAACACTGGCAGTTTTGCCTTTGCATCGACATCTGTAGCTGTTGAATCTGATGATCATTCTTTTGAAGTAGCCTCTGTACAACTATCTTTAGGCCTAGAACAAGATGAACCGTCAAATGATGAAGAAGAGTATGATGAACTTTCTGATCTGACTTCGAAAGTTTCCGAGTCTGATTACCATCCAGAAGAGTCAGAAGAAGATGAAATACTAGGAATACCAGTCTCTCGTGTCCCCATTACTAGATCAAATAAAGCAATGCAACATGGGAACTGTGAACCTGCAGGATTCAAAGTGGTACATGTACCTGAAGGGAGTGAGGACAAAAATGCTAATGAAAATGTTTTGCCAAGTGTTAACAGGGCTAACACTGGGGCCTATGTAATGAGAACACATAATCACGGCTCAAAAAGAGCATATGACAAGGTAGCATATTGCTTGTTCTGCGGCAAACCTCAGAAAAAACTTCCTCAGCATCTTCAACAACACAAGAATGAGGTAGAAGTGGCTGCTTACATGGCAGAAAAGTCTGTTGAAAAAAGACAGTGTTTGCTGACTATCATCCGCAACAGAGGTAATCACAAGCACAACTGCGAAGTCATCACGGAAGACAAAGGTGGACTAGTTGTCATCTACAGACCAACACATCAAGCAGATCCAAAAGATTATGTTTCATGTTTCCACTGCTTTGGGTGGTTTGCAAAAGTTGAAATGTGGAAGCACAAATGCCCTGTAAAGCCGGAGCAATCAAGCAGTTCTAAAGGAAAGAAAAGACAAAATCAAGTGAGACGAGGAAAGCTACTACTTCCACCTGCTTCTGGAACAAAGTCTTATGATATTGTGCATGAAGTACTCAGTGGTTTAAGAAGTGATGATGTGGCATGTTGCATTAAGGACGACCCCCTCATTGTGGAATTGGCAAACAAACTATGCTTGAAGATGGGTCATGATGGCGAATCCCACAACTTCATAAGATGTAAACTTCGAGAAATTGCCAGATTGCTTCTTACATACAGAACATCCACTGGGAAGGAAAATGCCACTTTGAGTTCCATCATTTCTCCACAGGAATTTGACGCGGTTGTCAGGTCAGTGAGGGAAACGGCTGGGTTCAACCAAGACACGCATGAGTATACAACACCTAGCCTTGCACTAAAACTAGGCCATCTGCTGAAGCAGACTGCAGGATTACAGCTGGTGAGGGCAACAAAGAATGGAGACACCGAGGCAGAAAAGATGGCGAGAGATTTCATCACTCTCATTGAGAAAGAATGGGAGACAGAAGTGTCATCACATGCACTAAGGACCCTCTATCAGCAGAAGAGAAACAAACCAAAGCTCTTGCCAGTAACAGCAGATGTAGTAGCACTGTCAAAGTACATTGAAACCAATGCTGCAAGATGTTTGAAAGATCTAAGGAGTGCTGAAAACAAAGTGAATGCCTGGCAACAGCTTAATCAGTTGATGTTAACCCATTTGATTGTCTTCAATAGAAGGAGAGCAGGCGAAGTCTCCAAAATGACTGTTGAAGATTACACCAAAATCAAGGAAGGATCAAGCCATACAGTGGATGGACAGATGGCAACTCTACAAAATTGGGAGCAGCAACTGGTGAAATGTCTTTGGAGGGTTGAAATTGTGGGGAAAAGGGGAAGAACTGTCCCTGTAATGATGACAAACTTTGTAAAGTCATGTATGGATGCTCTCATGAGGTACAGAACTGAGGTTGGTGTCAACAAAAAGAACAACTACTTCTTCACCCTAGCAAGACCTGACATCATGTCTCACATCCGAGGATGTGACACACTTAGGGAACATGCTCAAAAGTGTGGTGCGATCCAGCCAACGTTACTCAGATCAACAAGATTGCGCAAACACATTGCCACTATGACACAACTTCTCAATCTGAGAGAAAATGAGATGGATGTTCTTGCTAACTACATGGGACATGACCTTCATATTCATCGGCAATTTTACAGGCTGCCGGATGCTGCCCAGCAAGTTGCAAAGATTTCAAAACTTTTGTTTGCAATGGAAGGAAAGGGAGGAAATCCTGTTGATGTGCTGGGTGAGGCAAAGAGCATTGATGATCTTCAACTACAGCCAGATGAAGGTAAATTAAATTCTCTCTCATATTCAGGATGAATGCATTTATGGCTGTTAAATATCTGACATACGATATCTGACATACAATATATGATATGTTTTAGATATGATTGGAACTGTCATGAACTAGAAACAACAGTGTTCATGCTCTTTGCTAAAGACCAGAATTTCCTCTTTTTTTTTTTTAAATAGGGAAGCTTTCAGTTCCATGCCTTATAAAAATTATGCAGGGAGAAAGGTATTGTAGCTCAACTTAATTTATATGTGTTAAGTCAATGCATTATTCATGCATGTGTCCGCTTCAGGACTTACAATCTATTACACCCTATATTTGCAAGCAAAAATAGGTAAAGAAAATTAGATAAAAAAATGCTATAGGTTTCTGTCGGTCCAGCAATCGATCACCTAGAAAAGATTATTCAAAACAAAGAAATCAAAGAAAATATGTTATTTTCATAAAGGTGCTTCATTGAGTAATTCTGCAACTACAGTATAGTTATCGCCCTTGGCTGCTTTGAAAATAGTTTCATGTCAAAAAGTAAATCTGAATTATCTTCAACAGAGCTGGACACCGTAGAATCAGGAACACTCACTGACGAGGACAGTGGGAGTGATGACGGAAACTCCGACACAGAAGTGCAGTCTCCTGCATCAACCAAAAGAGGTACAGTGACAAAAGTTTTCATTGCTTTTACTTTCCAGGGCAGCTTTAAAGTGGAGATGATTCTAGAGGAATTTATATCCACATTGCACTGTTCGATTTTGGCATGGCGGTTAGCCTCTGAAGACTGCCTTGACTCTTTGAGCTTTGGTTGTTCCTAGTTGCAATCCATGTGGAGGTTCTGTCTACATTACTACAATTTTTACTACTAGAATTTTCACTTTTCAGAGTTTTTTTTCTCTTGGACTAAAAAAATTCTTTGTGTACTAGCTGTGCCTTTTGTGGCTGTATTCTTGTCCTTCACATTGATCCTTATGTGAGAATCGTGGGCAAGTTTGTTTGATTAAAGTTTGATTGATTTAGAGAACCTTGGGGCCCCAGGGGGGATCACTCTCAGACCGAAGTGGTACCCATGCTCATCCAACAACGTTTAGTGAGAGTGACTTCCCCAGGCTTGGGGTTTCTAGGTCATGATTGCACCATCGATTGAGATGTCGGTCCTCGTACTGCCCTCTTGGCTTTGATTTTCTTGTATGTTTTTTTTTGTGTGTGTGTGTGCGTGTCTTAATATTAGTCTTTGACTTCATGAATTACACTGTTAATTATTTTGGAGAACATTATTAAATGATATTGAGTCTTTGTAACGTTCCTGTCTTGTGAACCTTATTGTAGGTCCCTGTATACCTCCTTTCCTGTTTATGCAAGTTTTTATTATAAGGTAAACTAGTCTCAACTGTTGTATTATTTGGTTGGTGGGGCAATGTCAATGTGCATTGAAGAAATTGCATAGTTTTTGTAAGCGGTTATGAAGTTTGCCAAAATATGTTTTATTCAAACTGTTTGCCCTGCAATAAAATGGCAGAAAATTAACAGAATTGAATGTTTTAATGATGCCCAAAAGTAAGCACTACATTCAAAGAAACTGTGGACTGTTGTTTGCATTTTATATTTATATATATTTATTGTATTTATCTGTTACAATAGGTCAAAAAAGGCCACTCGTGCAAACAGGTGAGGGTGAAGAGGCTGTTACAACACATCAGAGAAGGGCTCACCAGTCGACATATGAGGATGACCAGGCAGTCACAAACTTCACTAAGTCTAAAAAGAAAGCATGGACCAGTAGTGAGAAAGCTGCGGTGAAGAGAAATCTGGGAAAGTTTATGACAGTTTCTTCAAAACTGCCTGGCAAAAGTGACATTGATAAGTGTCTTCATAATGAGCCTTGTCTCAAACATAGAAGCTGGCGGAATGTAAAAGATTTTATTAGAAATTTCAAAACTTCCAACGCTAGAGCTATTAAGTATCATGAGTAAATTTTGGTGTAGTCCCAGTCAGACTAACCTATTTTGATGTGTGAAAGATACAGCTTGACTGCTAAAAACTACAAATTTATCTCTCAAATTTGAGTTGTTATAGTTGCTGTACCGTGTATATCTCAAGATAAATAAAAAAAATATATATATTCTCTTTCCCTTAAAGAACTTTTTCCTGGATATGATATTTTGCTAACAAATATAAGCTGTTTTCCATGAATTTGATTAACAAAATCACCCCCATTCATATCAACATCAGCAATGTTGCAATAATCTGTTCTATCTGCAAGTCCCTCACTGCATCCTGGTTACCAAGTGTACAATCTGCATTCAGGTTAGGGTCAAACCTGTTTACGAAATAAAATACTATGTTCCTTTGCCTATTTTGCTGATGCTGTTTTTGTACACCAGGCATTAAATAGGCTAAATCTATAAGCATAGAATAGGAGTAAGCAAAACAGCACAATATTTGTTTGGGGCCATTCATATTTCCAGCAGTCTGTAGGGTGTCTGTTAAATAGGCATAATTATTTGCATGTCTCAGGAAATATGGGCAATATATTGAGCTCTTTACCTCCACCTATTTGCTCTAATAAGCAAAGGAAAAGGGACAAAGAATAATAATGAAAAAAAGGAAGGATAGTTGGCAGAAAAAAGTCTGGTTTGCCTGTTTTTGTTTCCTGCTTTATAAATTGCCATGTTCCACTACCACAAATAAAAGTTGGTAGAAAACATTTTCAAATGGCACTATGGCAGGTATACCTGTATATGAGTTGGGATGAGTTGTGTAGTAAAAAGCCACATAATAATATAAATAATATATTTTTGACATCATGCGCATGTGCTATATTTCAGTATGATCGTTTTGAAATTATGTTTTTGTTTGAATTTGTATGAGTTGATCATAAAGCAGTCAATCCTTGAAATGTAGTATTTGATTTCCATTTCTGCCTCTCCATGAATACATCATGAGCAGGAACCTCCAGTATCTCTTTAGACTAAATATATGAGTTGTCATGAGTTAAAAGAAGAGGACTCAGGGTTCAAAATAAAAGAAGAAAGTGGTGAAAAAATGATGTTACTTTGATGGCAAAAAATTGAGAGAGAAGTAAAAATAACCTGGCTGAAACTCCCATAATTTTATTAGCCAGGGCAAATTTGATAATGGGCATATTCTGTACTTTTCAGATATTGAAATAGCATTAATGTGCACTTCATGACAGATTCAGAAACCAGCAAAAATGTAGTCAAGTCCAGCACTTTGATTGGTTACCATGGCCACACATTTTCCTCACAATGCAGGCAAGTGAGCTAGGCGCATGCTTGCACAAGGGTCAAGTAATATGTTGCATATTGTTATACATTCAATGAGCACTTGACACAGGATATCTCCCTTGCCAACCAATGAGATCAATCATAGACGGTCTTTTACAATTTTAGTGATGTATTTTGTACTAAATATGGCTTGATCCTGAATCTGTCATGAATTTAGAGATGTCTTGAATATAAGAATGAAAAAGATGAGACTAGGAATTTTATTTTGATGTATAGGAACAGTAATTTTGCGTTTATTCTTGTTTCTAGATAGGCTAAATGCTGTTCATTGACCAAAGTTGGCAGGAAAAAACAAAACATGGCTGACATTTGATTTTGGATAAAATTTTGACAATGTAACAGGTTTAAGTCAATGGTTAAGCTCTTAACCCTGACATTTACAACAGAATATGCACATGAACATGGTGTACAAGTATCATTTGGTCATAGAAGTTTATTGGTATTAACCAATACTGTTATGTGAAGATTCATTTTACATTTATTTTTAGTTTTTTGTATCTCAAATTTCAAACTTATTGAAATATTGAATTTGTTATAAGGACTCGAGATATGCAGCAACAACTGACTGAAAAGGGGCAAATTGAATACTAATATATTACATGTACATCAATGAATAGCATGCACGTACCCTAATGTAGTGTCAGCAATACCCTATAGGAAATTGCACCAAAATCGTAATGGACAACTTCTATGGAAGAAACATTCATAGCAATTTGATTTTTGAAATATGTATATAGATTATATGTATGTATATATGTATATGTATTATAGATGTATTAAGATTTTAATTTGTCTCATTTAGCATTTGCTTTTTGGGCTTTAAGTCATAGTTTTTGACAGGTATTTGACCTTATTTTTTTATCTGTGTATACTGCATCTATTTTATGGACTCAAGTGAGTGTGGTTTATTTTATTTTTCACAAATTTCAACAAATTTCCAACGGAAGTGCAGAAAATCTGTGTATCAAGGTAAATAACACTTCCTAAAAATTCTACCTTTATCATTTTGTGCAGTGTCTGTAACACCTACATGTACCCCCTGCATTCTGTTGCTGTTCATATAATCCAAGTTCAGGATATTACAGGGTATGAACCCTGGGGTATGGATGATCAATTGGGGGTTGATAAAACCACTCAATTGCATACTTCATCTTTTTACAGTGCAGTACAATTTATGAGTTCATCTAAATGTATACTACCTGTAATACAATAAAGATAGGCAGGATCGTAACTAAATTTCTTCTACTTTTTAAATGTAGTACATCATTTCAAGCATAGTTTTTCTCCCCAGTGAGTATATCAACTGATTATAATTATGATTTTCATCTGCCTTATACGTCATATTGTTACAAACCAATGCGGTGCCTAAGGCATTAGTTCATTATTTCTGACAAGTTTAAAGGAGTATAAAACCCTTGAGAAATATGTATTTTAATGAAACAATCGAGACGTTAGAGAGAAAAAAAGTTCCATCCAAATCAGTTACAAAATGAGAAAGATGCAAACGTTTGAAAAGTATCTACGTTTACTTCTATGGTGCATGGTCCTCTTTTCTGCAATGTTGCTTCAGAGTGCTTAGTGCTTAGTGTCTAGAAAGTACAACTTTCTCTTGAGCACAACATATGTTGAGTTCACTAAGAGACCAGCAGCATGTTTAGAAATAATGGGAAAAAATATTAACTTATATTATGAGTTGTCTATCTAAACCTGATATTTTTAATCAACATTTCCAATAGCCCAGACAGTACAGTAAGGTTTAATCCACTACAGTAAAACTTTTCTGAGTTAAGCTGTATAAAGTCAATCAAGACTAATTATTACAATGATTACTACTTTAGCAAAGGAAAATCTAAATGAAAATTGTTAGTGCACATTATACTTTGTGGGAATTTTTTTAAAACCAAAGTACAATGCTCACTGTGTTTTCACTTGAGTAACCAAATCACTGTAATGCGTTCATGTACTGATAAGCATTAAATGAGTTGCATCAATCCATTCACCCATCATGTCGTGTCTCTTATTAGTTTCCAGGAGGTTGTCTCTATACAGGTAATTTGATGTATCCCAGATATGCCAGAAGGAAAAACTACTTCACAATGGAAATGTGCAATTTATTATTTCAAATAACAGCAGAATTTCAACGGGTAACTCTGGAAATGGGAACATCGGTTTACTGGTCTAACTGGTCTTGATACTGGAGTTTGTTACTGGTCTCATTGGTCTTGTAAACTGGTATCCAACTCATTGGTCTTAACAGTGTTAATGGTATTTTCTACGAGTCTCACTGGTCCTCCATCTTTTCTTACTGGCTCAACTACCTACACGCATTTGGTTTGTTATATATCATGATCAGTGAAATGTGGAAAAAATGGTTGATAGTAAATCAATCTTTTCTTTCTGTTGTTATTTGAAATATAATCACACTTCATTGTGAAATAGTTCACACGCTTATTTAAAAAACAATGAGTGGCATTGCATGGCTAATTTATTCTAAATTATGAGTTTTCTTTTAAAAAAATATGGAAATATGCAACTAAGGTAAAACACTTGAGCATCATCAGAATTACTGGTATTACTGGTCATGAGCAGTTGGAAATTCTATTTCAATCAAGAACTGGAATTCGACCAGCTTATATCTGAGGAATATATCTTGTTTTATCTCTTAACCATAATTATGATAATCACAATGAAAGTAATCCTCAAATTATTAATATTCATTTTTTTTTTCAAATTGGGGAAGCTATGGAAATCACTCATTTTTGTGAGGAATTAATGTAGATTTTACTGCAATTATGAAATTATTTGACATGACTATGAAAAATATTGATATACTTTCATATATATTCCTCTCTACCTCTAAATATTTATGAATATAGATTCATCATCTGGAAATTAAAGGGGTTCTCCAGGCTGAAAATAATTCCATCTAAATAAATAGAGTAAAATTCAAAATTCAAAGCAAAATGCTGAAAATTTCATCAAAATCTGATAACAAATAAGGAAGTTATTAAATTTCAAAGTTTAGCAATATTTTGTGGAAACAGTTATATGCGCGTCATCATGATTGTTCAATAGGTGGGCTAATGATGTCAAACCCCACTTCCCCTTTTCTTATCACATGAAATCATAATTATTTCATATTTTCATACATATGTGTATGATATGTTTTCCCTTATAATTAAATAAGCTGCAGCAATGAATATCTCATGCATAAAATCTGAATTTTTTCATTCTTGGAGGACAAAACTTGAATAAACATAATTTCATATAATAACGTACAAAAAAAACAAGTGGGGATGTGACATCAATTTGCTCATTGAATATTCCTGAAGACATGCATAGAACTGTTTCACCAAAATAATACAAATCTTTAAAAAGTCATAACTTTTTTATTCCTTGTCTGATTTTGATCAAACTTTCCATGTTGTGTTTGTCTGATATTTGTTTATTTGTTCAAATCATATTATTTTCAGCCTGGAGTACTCCTTTAATGCATTACACTGCTCAATTTAATATCCCTGAAAATTAATTGCTGCTTTTAAGAAGGGGAGGGGTGTGATTTGTTAACATTGATAGGGTTGTAATATGCATATTCCAACTAAAATTCCCTGCCCCATCCCCAATCATTGTGCTTGATATAACTCCCTTTCTGCCTAGCTCTTTTTATTCCTCCTTCATTTTTTTTTTCTCTCTCTCTCTCCTAGCTCTCCTTGTTTCTTTGTCCTAATTTTCTTCCCCGTGGCTCTCACCATGCACATGGGAGTTACTATTGGAATGAGGCCCTGCTGAGGAGGGATCGGCTTTGGTTGGTTGGGGGGGGGGGGGGGAGGGGGGGAGGCAGGCAGTTTGAGGGGGGTCTGTCGGGGTCTGTTGCAGGTTGGGGGGGGGGGGTCCTCCATTTGGTTTCTTGTTAGTTGAAGTTTATTCTTTCCCGGGATCTCATTCTCACTCCTGACTCGTATGGTCACACGAAATTACCCCATGTGATTTTTACTCAATTTGTACTAAAGACAAATGGTGGTTTTGGGACATCATTTTGTCCTTTTTAATAAATATTTTTAGCTCAGTAAAAGAAACAAAATACTTAAGAAAATTACCAACATATCCACACTTTCCTATGATCCCCGCGTTTCCATAGTTATTTCTCATTTTATATGTACATGTAATGTATATCCACATTCTCATATCTAGAAACTACTCATTATGCATCCACGTTTTCATACTGTTATTTTCAACACAAGTATGTATCCACACTTACCTACCTACCTTTTATAAGAACTTATCTCTCCACGTTTGCATAGTAAACTCTCACATAAAATCAGGAGGCTAAAATTCTTATTTTTTAACAAAATGTAATTTTATTTATTTATCTGGAGTTATATGCATCAAAGAAAGAGGAATCTTTATAAAAACACATCAAATTACAATATCCCCGATTTCATAGTTAAGATAAATATAAATATAAGATAAAAATAAATATCCCCACTTGGCACGAAATACCTGTATGTGTGTGTGTGTGTGTGTGTGTGTGTGTGTTTGTGTGTGTGGTTAGGAGGGGGCGGCAGTGGTGGGAGAGGGATACTCACCCGGTGTGGAGCCAGCGGGACTCGTCTAAGGCCTCTTGCGTCCTAACTGGATCGTCCCAGTACCCCACCATCACACCGGGCGCACGGACGCACAGCTCGCCCTGCTGGCCCACCGGGACGACAGCACCAGACGTCGGGTCAGTGATCTTGATCTGCGGGGAAGCATAATGATATTGATAGAGATTCGGATGGAAATGGGTAGGAAAAAGGGCAAATGCTAGAAAAAGGGAAGTGGTCGTGGCGGTGGTATTGATACAAGTGATAAAAGGATGGACATTATGATGACGGCAACAATAAGAATGAATATTGATGATACTGCTGATGATAAGGATGAGAATGAGACTGATGTCAACAATGAGAAGGATGGCAATGTTGATGGCGGTAGTGGCGGCCATGATATCGGGGGTGACGATAATGACTGTGATAGTGTTGGCGATATGATTTGATGAGAAGGAACGGAGGACAGAACATGAACTACAGAAGAAAAGGAATTCGTGTTTATTACTGTTCCATTTCCCTGTTTATAATAAGCGAGGTTATTATTCCTATATCAGTGGCGAATTTACCTATTTGCCAAATGGAAAGAGAGTTTTTTCGCGGGAAGATCCCAATTTGGGGGTATATACCCCAATTATCCAATTGTTTTTAATTTAAGAACCCAAACGGGGATAGGGGGACCTGCATAACTTTATCGGAAAGAAGAAAAGGGCCAAAATGTAGTGGCAACTGTGGGATTCTAACTCACGCCATCAAAATCAACGGTGCATAAAACCAGCGCCTTAGACCGCTCAGCCACGCTACCTTGTTGTACAAGAGGAGGCTGGCGTGTGAACCGGCTAATTAACCCCGTTTCACTATACATGTTAAATGTATAGTATTCATAACGGTTATCATCAACCGGGTCGCAATCACACTGCCTCCACCAATTCCATCACCACCAATTCCATCACCACCATCCAAATGTCGTCCTCGTCATCTCCATCATTTTGTTGATTATTTAGAAAGAAATTACATAGCGATTGAATTCATGTCGGGATATCCGCATTGCAATGCCATGAGCGAAGTACGTACATTTGTGTTTTATTGTTGATGCAATAGCTGGCCTCAATATACAGTGTGTCCCAGAAAAAAGGAAACCGAGATTCTGTGTTATTTCTCTAGTTGACTGAAAAAAAAAATCATGGAATATTATACACATCATTAGAAAGCACAGTGTTTCTTCTTTCATTTGACACCTAACATGATAGATAATAGTCATGCGTACACACTGTAAATTGCATACAATAAAAAAGTCCTAAAAATGCTTGCAAGGGTAAGAAGCGAAACACAAGTACATGTACATGTATTCCAACATACATAATTTGTCTGTCTGTTTACACACGGGCTCCCTATCGTAAACAAAGTATCGTTATGCTGTACAATAGACCAATTCGTAGTTATACCATGGTCGGACAATCCACTGAGTAAATACTACAAGACTGCAGACTGGGTTTTGTTGAAGAAAGTGTGTTGGATCAAGGGTGTTTAATGAAATGGATACACATCCCTTTGAATAGTTCACGTAGAAAATGTGCAGACTGGTCTCCCGAACACAATGATACCCAACGACCTTTTACAACAGCCCATGTCGGTTGGACCCCCAAAATCGGGGTTTGCTTCCTGGGAAATAGAAATAAGCACTTCAAATACACGATCAGAAATATTGGAGAAAAGAAAACGAGTTTTAAAAAGAAAGGAGGGCGGTACATAATGTCAAGGAGAAGGAGAAAGAGAAGGAGAAAGGGGAAAAATTGTCTCTTGCTCATTGAACGTCCTTCTCTCTTTTTGTACATTTTACTCTTATGTCTGTTTAGTACTTGATCGTTAGTTGTACGCGTCTGCCATCTTTCTATTTATCATAATAATTCATGCTTAGTTGTAAAACTCGAATCAAGCTGTGATTTAAAAATCATACAGTCATAGGATGTAAAATTGTTAAAAGAAGATTTCTTGACATTAAAAGGACAAAAATCAACTAGCGAAATATCCGCATTGCAATTCCGTGAGCGATGTATTCTTGTTGACACACTGACTTCCATATAAACTGCAATATAATAGAAGCAATGCAATTAGTATGAAAAATGTTACATCCGAGCCCTCTTTCGTTCAACAAGGTAGCGTAGCCGAGTGGTCCAAGGCGCTGGTTTAAGGCACCAGTAATTTTTGACAAAATCATGACCCCCAAAATATGGTCAGAGAATTAATTCAAGAAAGAGCAATACCCATCGAGCATCACATGTGTTAATCCACATGTGTAATTGCACGACAGGCAGTACGAGTGTTGTGCGACTTTGCACGCACTCGTAAGACCCCGAACGAGTGTTGCACGAGTATTTTCATGTCGTACGATGATGCATCCTGTCGTACGAGTCCGTTGTACCACCCTAAGACTATTGGAAGACCTGTCTTGCCCCCTTTGCAACGTTGTACGATTTTTTTTTCACCCCCAATATAAGCTCGAGAACTCCTGAGCTTTCATCCCAAATGTCTGGACCATCCATACTGTAAACATGGCTGCTGCTCGACCAATAGCTCCTGGGAGGCTCTTGCATTTGCTAAGTCTGAGAAGGCAAATCCAAAACGTTCAAGACAGACATGTCATATTGATGGCCTTACTCATCCGTAGACGTCAAAGACATGCAAGGCAAAGAAGAAGGTGGTGGGTCAAACCCTGGATTGAGAGACGTGTGCTGTTTGGACAGTATGATAATCTGATGACGGAGTTGCAGAGAGAATGTCAGGGTGACTTCCTGAACTACATGAGGATGTCACCAGAAACGTTCCTTGAACTGTTGCAGCGCATCACTCCGAGGATAGAGAAGTCCTATCGCTACCGGCAGCCACTGGATCCTGGGCTCAAACTGGCCATCACCTTGAGATATCTTGCGACCGGCAACAGCTACAAAACCCTGCAGTATGCCTTCCGTGTTGCCCATAATACCATCTCTCTGTTTATACCAGAGGTGTGCCAGGCCATCATCAGTGAATACCAAGATGAAGTATTTTCCTGTCCAACTACCCCAGATGAATGGAGAGAAGTGGCCCGGACTTACGCCGACAGATGGAACTTTCATCATGTCTGCGGAGCCTTGGACGGAAAACACGTGGCCATCAGAAATCCACCAGGCTCTGGTACGATCTACTACAACTACAAGGGTTTCTACAACCTCATCCTCTTGGCCCTAGTTGATGGCAATTACAAGTTCCTCTGGGCTGACGTTGGTAATCCCGGTTCATCATCGGATGCCCAGGTCTTCAACCACAGCCCGCTGAGACGTGGACTGGAGAATGGTACTCTTGGCCTGCCAGATCCAGAGCCCCTGCCAGATGATGACCGAGACACCCCTTACTTCTTAATTGGGGACGACGCCTTCCCTCTCAGGACATGGATGCAGAAGCCGTACTCCAACCGTGAGCAGACCGACGAGGAGAGAATCTTCAACTACCGTCTCTCGAGGGCTCGCCGTGTGGTGGAGAACAGCTTTGGCATCCTTGCCCATCGCTGGAGATGCTTGTTGAGTACCCTACAGCTTGATCCAGAAAAAGCCAGGACAGTCATTATGGCCTGCATGTGCCTCCACAATCTAATGAGAGATCGTTTTCCTGGGCTTCAGAACATTGACGTTGACCATGAAGATGAGTTGGGCAACCACATCCCTGGGGCATGGAGAAACGCAGCAGTTCTGCAGGATGTTGAACGAGTTGGCGGAGGCTACCAGGCAAACAAAGAGGGCAAGAAGCTGAGAACTTACCTGAAGCACTACTACAACAGTCCAGTTGGAAGCCTGCCCTGGCAACAACACATGATATAGACTGCCACTTGGCGCACTACTTGGGATACAGCACAGACTCTGCCATAAAAATGGCATGTAAACTTCGATCATGATTTTGTGGAATGAATCTTTTCAAAGTAGAAATGAATGACCATGTCAACAGTTATTTTAAACATACATTACTTTTACATCGAAAGGTAGTTTGAAATTTAAAAAGTTAAATCTCTTTAATAATATGTGTTTGAAATAAAATAATGAAGGAGAACATGTTTGAAAAATTGTGATTTATGAGAATAAAAAAGATGTACAGATATAACATATTTTCTTTTGTCATTAATCATGTTGTTTTAAACATGATATATATTTTTCAAAGACATTTTACTAACGATAATTAATTTTATTGACCATGTTAATGTTTAAAATAAAGTTTGAAATAAATGTTCCAAAATGGGTCAGTTGTAAATTAAATTGAGAGAGTTCATCAAGTAACAATAACAATCCAAACAAAAGTTCACTGTTCATTTTCTTTATTTGACAAGTCTGACAAGTTCAAATGGATGATAATTGATGTGACGGCGCTGTTGCTGCCTCCTTGATTTAGTGGAATGAATCATTTCAAAGAAGAAATGAATGATCATGTCAACATTTATTTTAAACAAAAATTTCTTTGACAATGAAATGTTTGAAATAATAAAAGTTGATTCTCCTTTAATAGCATGTATTTGAAATAAAAAAAAAGAACGTTTTTGAAAAAACGTGATTTATGAGAATAAAAAAGATGTACAGATACAACAAATTTTATATTGTCATTAATCATGTTGTTTTAAAAATTATACATTTTTTCCAAGACATTTTGTAAACGAAAATGAATTCTATTCACCAAGTAAATGTTTAAAAAAGTTTGAAATAAATGTTCCAAAATAGTCAAATTATGATTTGAGTTGAGAGAGTTCGTCAAGTAACAATAAAAACAATCCTAACAAAAGTTCACTGTTCATCTTCTTCATCTGACAAGTTCAACTGGGTGATGATTGATGTGTTGGCGCTGTTGCTGCCTCCTTGCTGCTGCTGCTGAAAGGGGGCCTGCTGTTTTTGCTGGAAGTGGGGGTGCTGCTGCTGGAAGGGGGCACGCTGCTGCTGGAAGGGGGCCTGTAAATTGGGCTGCTGAAATCCTCCCTAAGGGTTCTGAGGGGTCCAGGTGCTGCTTGGTGCGGTGTGTCGCACAATGGGTCGTAGCCTTGTACGATCGGTTGTAGTAGTCGTACAACGGGTCGCTAGGTCGCCCGACATATGGCGCTACAAAACGCATATGTCGTGCGACTTGGTCGCATCATCGTTCAACCGTTGCAGCCGTTGTACGACTGTTGCACCCGGAAACATGAAAATAATCGCACGATTACGTCTCACGACTGTTGTATCCTGGTGCAGTGGTCGTTCACCTCTCGTACGATTTTATATATTGCTTGCGACTCAAAGACAACACTTCTACAACAGGACGGAAAAAATATTTTCAAAAAAAAAAATTATCGCACGAGTGAGGCGCCAATTGTGAAAGGGGCTTAACTAATCATCTAATACACACAGGGCACACCCACAAATGAGTCTTGACTTGTCAAAACAACTGAAATTTTATGAAATATCTAAAGGATTATTATTTAAATATTCATTAATGGAATGTCGCAAAACCTGCTTTCAAAAAGGAATAATAGCCCTCGACCTTTGTTTAGATGCACATTTTTTTTATTCAGGTTGTAACTTTCCTTCACTCCTGTCGAAATATCTCATACTGTACGATACCTCACTCCAAGGGACTGGCCTGCCAACCGTCGACTGGCTGACTTCTTCCGGGTCATCTGTACGGGTCAAACACGTCGCGCCGGTTGATTCAGTCATGCCGTACACAAGCTGATAAGGAGAAATATCAGAACACCGCATACATTTACCAATTCATACATATCGACACGTCATAAAATTAGCTCGTGCAATATATATGTTATACACTGTGTCTAGACAAGTATTTTAACTCAATCTGATATTCTAGTAGTCTAGTTTAATGACTTAGACTAGATTTTGAAGATGGTTTAACTTTAAACCTTTTTCAATCCATTCACAATGAACTGCAGAATATAACACCCGACATTTTTATATTCCCTAATCTACCAGTAATTTCTAACATGTTCCAAGTACACTTATGTATGCGTAATACTCAGTAACAGTAATGCCTTGTGTTTAAGTTTCTTGATGGAAGGGACACTCTCACGTGAGCTTGTTGAACATCTCTAGATCTTAATATAAGTTTCTTGATGAAGGGACACTCTCATGTGAGCTTGTTGAACATCTCTAGATCTTACTATAAGTTTATTGATGAAGGGACATTCTCACGTGAGCTTGTTGAACATCTCTAGATCTTACTTTAAGTTTATTGATGAAGGGACATTCTCATGTGAGCTTGTTGAATATATCTAGATCTTACTATAAGTTTATTGATGGAAGGGACACTGTCATGTGAGCTTGTTGAACATCTCTAGATCTTACTCTAAGTTTATTGATGAAGGGACACTCTCATGTGAGCTTGTTGAACATCTCTAGATCTTACTATAAGTTTATTGATGGAAGGGACACTCTCATGTGAGCTTGTTGAACATCTCTAGATCTTACTATAAGTTTCTTGATGAAGGGACACTATCATGTGAGCTCGTTGAACATCTCTAGATCTTACTCTAAGTTTCTTGATGAAGGGACACTCTCACGTGAGCTTGTTGAACATTTCTAGATCTTACTCTAAGTTTCTTGATGCTTGGAAGGGACACTCTCATGTGAGCTTGTTGAACATCTCTAGATCTTACTCTAAGTTTCTTGATGAAGGGACATTCTCATGTGAGCTTGTTGAACATCTCTAGATCTTACTATAAGTTTCTTGATGGAAGTGACATTCTCATGTGAGCTTGTTGAACATCTCTAGATCTTACTCTAAGTTTCTTGATGAAGGGACATTCTCACGTGAGCTTGTTGAACATCTCTAGATCTTACTATAAGTTTCTTGATGCTTGGAAGGGACACTCTCATGTGAGCTTGTTGAACATCTCTAGATCTTACTATAAGTTTCTTGATGGAAGTGACATTCTCATGTGAGCTTGTTGAACATTTCTAGATCTTACTCTAAGTTTCTTGATGAAGGGACATTCTCACGTGAGCTTGTTGAACATCTCTAGATCTTACTCTAAGTTTCTTGATGAAGGGACACTCTCACGTGAGCTTGTTGAACATCTCTAGATCTTACTATAAGTTTCTTGATGGAAGGGACACTCTCATGTGAGCTTGTTGAACATCTCTAGCTCTTACTATAAATTTCTTGATGGAAGGGACACTCTCTCGCAGACGTCTCACGACCTCCACAGGAATTGGACTTCCTCCCGTATACACGGTATCCCAGCTGCTCAGGTCAAAGGTCGCGAACTCAGGGTGGTGCATTATGTCAATCAGCATCGTCGGAGGGCCGAAGAACCGTGTGCATCTATGGAAATTGGGTCAAAGGTCAAAGGTTCAGTGTCAAATATTTGTTTTTATTTCGATAGCCCTCACTATTGTGTACTGTACAACATCTGAGTGTCCAATAAAATGCCTTGAAATCGGGGTATCAACAACTTTGGTTATCACCACCAAGGGTGTCTGAAAAAAATCAGGCATATGAAAAGTTTCACAAATAAATTAAAGAATGTTAAAAACATTAATAAACTTCTATTTTCATTTCGTCTCATAGTTTCGATTTAAACAACAAAAACTAAATATTTACAAATATGTTTTTGTAAGTTTTACAAAATAAAAATAGATGTAAATTTCTCAATTTTTCTCTTTTATCTTTGTTTAAATTCTTCACGACAAAGGTGGGACAAACATCACGAAAGAACACAACCACACTGCATCACCAATAGGTTGACTATTTTCTACGTAGTGTTTATTAGGACACGGACACCATGGATATCTGCAAAAGAACATTTGATTAAGACAGTTATCTACTTACTTCTCGTCCTGGAAGGCTTGCAGAAGGGCGCGGGCATCATACCCCGCGGACGGACAAACCAAGGTCGAGCCCGACATCATCGAGAACAGCGACGTCGACATTCCCATGGTGTGGAACAGTGGAGCAGGCAGACAGTTCACCTGGAAGGCATACATTGGTGATACTTTCAAACTGTTTGATATTACGATATTTACTTGCCGTTCAAATCAACACACACCATCCTTTCGTCACATATGCAAATTTGTGTATTATTTTGTATGCATGACATATTACAATACGGGATATGTAATGACGGCACAGCCCTTCTGTCGCGACTTCATGTCACATTCTCGTTTGATTTCAGGATAGCGAGAATGGATCATCTCAAAATGATTAAGTCGTTGAAATCAAGAGTTCATCAACCATGATGGCAGGAGAATTGTTCTACCATGATCACGGGTACCTTTATCTTTTACACTTCTATCCCTCGTCTTAAAATTGTAAATTAATCAATAAATAAATCAAAACAAACAGCAACTTGATATAATTGTACTATGTAATAACAAATAGAAGGCCCATACCAAAATGTCGTGAATCAATTCAATGTTAAACTCATTGATATTCCGAATATAGTTGACACGTGCTTAGTGCGCAACCTATTTGCGCATCAATGCCTACCCATTCACAAACAAGTGGATACATTTTGTCCACAGTTGCCATGGTTGTATCACACACATTCTTATAGACCAAGTAGTTATTAACTCAACTATTACCCTTCGTAGCAGTTGCAAACATAAATCCCATAGAACAACACCGTCGTCTGGTACAGAGCCCTGATCTTACTCTTTTATTGAGGAGTATTAATGTATCTACTCACCTGATTGCGAATGGTTGGATGTACAAAGGCCTGAATCGAAATGCAGTTGAGAATGTTGAAATGAGTCAAACAGGTTGCCTTAGGTCGTCCAGTGGTACCCTACACGAAAATGTTATAATGTTAATGTGTGTAAATGTTTAATGTTTGTATCATTTCTTCGTTCAGTGGTAAACAATGACTGTGGGTAACAAAAAGATTCCGTGTACTTTTTGACTCTAAGACAAACTTCAATATAACCTTATTATGAGTATGACAGCGAGGTTCTAATGCCTTGACTTTGACCCATCCCCAATGATCCACCTTCTTAGCAGCCGGTGATACATAAAATTCTGTTTACTTTGTCTTCATTATCTCATTTCACCATAAACACACACACACTCATTCTCTCACTCTCTCTCTCTCTCTCTTCATATAAATCTTCTTCTGACTATCTCTCTATATACTTATCTCTCCCTCTCCCATCTCTCTCTTTCTCTGTTCTTCTCTCTCTATCTTTTCCCCTTCCGCTTCTTTCTCTCACTCTCTCTCTCTCTCTCTCTCTCTCTCTCTCTCTCTCTCTCTCATACAGCCATCCACTCTCTTGATGAAAGCTAGACAATATAATATCGCGGAAGCACCCACCACACCCATTTCCGGCCTTAACACCTTTACACACCGATGTGAACTGAATGTTGGCGATGTCATCGAACTGGATGGTGCTTTTGCGCTCATCGATGACGTCATAATGTTCCTTACGGCCGAAGTCGAGAACGTCCTTGAAGAGGAAGGCGCCTGGGAGCTTCTCGCTTCCCGTGATGATGACGGTGTGGAGATCGGGAAGGCTGCAAAAATAAATTATGAACAACTGCACAGTTAAGGGCCTTCCATCAAAACAAGAAAGGATTTGTTTTAGTCTAAAAGAACAAGACATGCAGTACATTAGTATTTATATTTGATGGTTGTCTGCAAACCACCATGAAAAGGTTAAACTAGTGAGCTTGACTCTTTATTATCTTATTCTCGTGTTATTTTGTCCCACCAACCCCCTCTCCCTCTCTCTCTCTCTCTCTCTCTCTTCGTTCCTTCCCTCGATATGATTGTAGCCTCTGTCTTTCCTTCTCCCACCCAACCGACCTGCTCTCCCTAGCGCTCACCCTCTGCCCTCCCTCTCTCTCCATCTTTCCGCTCACTCTGCCCCTACATCCGCACCCCACCCTCCCCCTACACACACACACATACACACACTCCCCACCACCCCATCCCTCCTCCCCTTATCCCCACTCTCCCCCATCCCTTCCTGAAACATTTTCTAATACAACTTCTTACTTTTTGCTCTTTAGCTTGCCTGCTTTGGCCGTTTTGAGTTCTGGACATAGGTCAGCCAGTATGCGGTAGTATCGCTGTGTTTTGAATACCTTCGGCGCAATAAGAGCCTTCACTCCCACCTGGCGCAATAATAAACATAATAAAGTCCAGAAAAGGATAATGGATAAGTACATTATGTCTGGAATACTATTGTATGGGTTTCATGCTAAAATATCGGAAGATCGTGAAGAAAAAAAAATGACTGTTTAGCTTTCGGCCGATATAGCCGATGATCGTGAGAAGAAATTGAACAGATAATCTTTTTACATGCTTTTTTTTTATATATATAAAAAAATAATGAAAAAACGTAACTATGAAGATCGTGATACTTGAGTATCTCGACACAGACCTTGCCTTTTTGGCCTTTGCCTCCCTACAGAGTGATGTTAATGAATTTGCCTGTAAAACTGTCAGAAAGAGAAATAGCTTTTATCTATAAAATTTAATTAAACCAAAATTGTCTTTTGTAAACTTTCTTTCTTTGTCAAAAGTAGGCAAGTGACTAATCACTAAAATCTGAGTTATTGGTGTTTTTAGGTTGAACGTATAGGCAAAATCTAATGTAGCGTAATGTTGTACTGCATTGATATCAATGCAGATGACCAACATAATTTGCTTAATCGCAAGGAAAAAACCACAAGGTTAACCCTACACCAACCTTCTTGAGCGTGTACTTGATCTCAGGCAGCTGGTAGGCTGGGTTGAGGTTGACCAGAATAGCGCCGACGCGGGCCGCAGCGAACTGAGTAAGCACCCACTCCATGGTGTTAGGGCTCCAGATACCTAGTCGGTCTCCTCTCTCGATCCCCAGGGACACTAGTCCGGCGGCCAGACGATCAGCCTGGTCAAAGGGGTAGATTTGCTTTTATCCACATAAATATTGGCTTCCGTTCATTTATTCACTCATTTTCTTATTGAAGCATGGTATTACATTTATCTTCTTTAAGCAAGCTCTTATTGATTCGTTCATCCATTGATATAATCATTTGCTCGTTTAACTTGTCACTTATTGATGTTCCATTCAGCCATTTAAGCAGCCACAATTACTTACATGCATCAATGCATTCATCCATTCATGTTATCAATAAGGTATTATTCAATTTGTTTTGGGCATTCATTTTCCATTTTCAATAATTCATTCGTTTATTTGCTTAAGTCATCAATTATTATTCTATTCAATTCATTCGCTAATTGGCGTTCATTCCTCAAGTCAATCCCTCTGCTTTGTTTATTGAAATGAATGATTCATTATTTTTTCCTTCGTTCATATGTTCAATGATTAATCAATTAATTCTTTATTGAATGCATAAATTTCTCCATTGACATTCATTCCCTTACGAATCGTTAAAGTTTTCACTCACTCACTTATTCATTCGTCCATTCACATTCATTCATGCATTCATGTTTTCATTTGTTGATCAATCTATTATTTCACTAAATTTATCTCGATTTGTTCGTTCTTTGACATGTCATCACTATTTTGTTCATGTTTTCACTCAATCAAGTATTTGCATATAAACATCCGTGTGTCTATTAATTTTCAGTTGTATGTTCGTGCTGATTTGTTCATGCCTTCACTAATTGTTCGTTCGTTCATAACTTCAGTAAAGCATATGTGTAAGATATCAACTAAAATAAGTGAATATTGTTCACTTTTAATTTAGTTGCTATCTTACGTATGTTATATTGGAGTTATTCAATTTGTTATTCGTTTATTCCTTCATTCACATGAACTCAACCACATTATGAACAAACAAGTACACTTGTGCATAGAATATTGTTTACGAGACGTTAACATTTTGGTGTTTCTTGCTCCAATTTAAACAAATGCATATTTTGACTGACAGTGTCAAGAAAAACATGAGACTGGGCATTCCGTCACGATTTTTTAAAACAATCTTTCGTTAGTTAGCTCCTTATTACAACTTGAGAATTCTGTTAAATTGGCACTATTCCCATGATGACTATGTAGGTGATCATGTCATATCAAACGTATACTAGATTTTAGTGAAAGTGGTTTCTGGGGTAATTTCAATTTACAAAGAAATTTTAGTCATACACCCAGTAGTAAGGATAGCGTGTTCCATCATGTAAATGAAAGAAAAAATACTGGGTGTATGCCTAAAATTTCTTTCTAAATCAAACGTATACTGTTTGCTATCTGTTTAATGTACACATAATAAGTTCAGAAAGCCTGGATTAATAAGCCTGCTGCAACAAAAGCAGCTGAGTTATCAATAAGGTAGCGTGGCCGAGCGGTCTAAGGCGCTGGTTTAAGGCACCAGTCATTTCGATGGCGTGGGTTCGAATCCCACCGCTGCCAATACACTTTTCGTTTTGTTTTTTGTATTTTTTCGCACGAGATTCAAAGCACAGAACTGCGTATGAACATTAAATTGTCTCCTCTGAGTTATTGATTCATTCCTGTTTATTGTTTGTTTATTCGGCTTTGACGTCTAGTTGACTTCAATTCTACTTGAGTAAGAAGTTATTCGTATGTGTGTATTTGATTGGTTGACTACCTGGCTAACTGACTGACGCACATGCAGGAAAACATTTGCATAATCGATTATCGTTTCGTCTCTTAGCGATGTACGAAAGAATAATACAGACTGACTGCTTAATCGATTAATGATATCGAATTGATTGGATTACGATTGGTTGATAACTACATTGATTGAATATGACCGATTGATGGAATGGTTGGGTGAGTAATCCATTCATTCATTCACTGTTGTTCTGCCATTCTTACCTTTTCTCTGAATTGTTTATATGTCTTTCGCTGCTCGGTCTCTGGAAAGACGGCGAAAACCTTATCCGCGTACTTCTCTGCACTTTCATCCAGGAACTGACCAATCGTCTTCGTCAGATGCGTGGGCGCATGCGTAGTAGTATCGTGGCCGTGAATGTAACTCATTGTGTATTTAGTGCGAGAAATAAAGTCCATGTTCCGGCTGGTCATCTGCTTGCAGACATACCTTGTTAAGCAAAATTAGGAATGGAAAGAAAACTTATCTCTAGTTTCATTTTAAGACGATACTCAATAAAATGTTTTCAAAAAGCTGATTACTTTCCTGTTCATTAAGGATTTACGTCATTTCATTGTGTTATCTTTCTCTATATGCATATGCTTCTCTATATTTGTATTCTTCTCTTCTTTTTGAATTTTTCTTCTTTTTCTGCTTTGTACTTTTCTTCTTTTCCATCTTCTCCTCATTTTCCCTTTTTAAAGTAGGCATACAAATTGTAGTTAAAAAGAGCAAGAACATGCATTCATGAGCGATCATCACGACACTAGGAACAGGAAGGTGTTAGAACTGGAGTCGGAACGAAGAGTAATTTATTCATACACCAGTCGCGATCATTGATACCACAATAGAATATTTTACGCGTTTGGTTCTTTGATCCAGTGATGACCGCCGCCAAATATGCAAGACAAATTTTGGATGCATTTAGAGGAATATACAATCTGCATGCGCAGAAGATTTCAGAACCACTTCATGTACTGAAGTACATGTGCAGTAGTAGTACATCTTATAATGATACGAATCTGTGAATTTCAGATTATATTGTTGCGTCGTTTTTGTGATATATCAAGAATACGGTAGAGAACATGTCAGAAAAATGCCTCAATATCGCACATTGGGCAATCATATTTCCTTACAAATATCTTGTAAATCGTTTATTGAGTGTTTCACCTTCCATGGAAACAACGTCGATTTCGTGTCCGGAGATGTCCGAAAACGTTACGGACCAAATTCTTTCTACAATTTTATCAAAATTTCCCTTCGCTCACCTCCAAACTAATTCCCAGTGTGTGTAATAAGATCAGCTATGAACTCCCAGCGAAGGCTGAACGGTTGACATATTTCTCAAAACAGATTTTCTTTTGTTATTCAGAGGAAGGCACTGCCTCATTAGAAATACAGCGTATTGTTTAAAACACCTGAATGTCTTGAATTTTTATGAGGCGGTGGTCATCATAGATCAAAGGAAGTCTATCCGAGCGCAGTCCATCCATGATAGGTCCATGCTAGGAAGGACAACAAAAAACATGGTCATCGGGGATGTAAGAGACGGACATTATTCAAAAATACTAGTAAAGGAAAAGAGGTGAGAAGGAGGAGTACAGGGGACAAAACAGGTTTAAAGTGTGTTCGTGGTTTTAAATCTAGAAGTCCTTCGTAAATTCGGTTACTGATTTTATCCTAAATTCATCCCGCGATTCACTGCATATGTTAATGAATACACTTCTGCCTTGGTCGGAGCCTCCAGCCGCGGAAGGGGGTGATCCTCATCAGACAGGGCAGGGGAATAGGAGGCAAGCCCTGTCACCTTCCGCCCACATACACACAATAACACGCGCGCGCGCGCACACACACACACACACACACAAACACTTTCTCTCTCTCTCTCTCTCTCCCCCCCCCTGTCCCAGCCCCCTTTCTCTCTCCCTCCTCCTTCCCCCTCCCCTTTCGCTCCCTCCCCTTTCCCGCTCCACCACCATAGTTTATTTATTTATTTATTAAGTCTTATTTAAACAGGGTAGCCCCATCAGTGAGCTTGGCACTGTTCTCCCTGGGGGCCCTGTGTACAAATAACACAATAATATAGAGTAACATGAATAGATAAACAAATAGACACATAGATTACACAAACAAATGCTGTAAACCAAAAAGCAGCGTAGGTCATCTAGTAAGGAACATAACAAAACGAAGAAGGCGAACCGGTGCTTCCACATGCATGACACAAGCGAAACCTTGTACATTTTCTGACTAAAAATTATGTGATTGATACTAATATTTATGCCTCGCTAATATGTAGGATGATATATAAAAAGTATAAATACAAATCTTCTTTCGAAAGGACTATTAACATCAAGTCTTAATAAAAGTTGATACCATTTCATGTATACCTGCTAAATATAAATAGCAGATGACATATATCTGACACCGAGTTATACTTTAATTAAATGACAGTAAATGTGATCATGAGGAAATATATTTTTTCAAAGTATACCTGTACTTCACCAAAAATAAAGAGAACGGAAACAGGAATTACGATAGAGGGTGTAAACATACAGCTTGATCATTACAGTTTTATCACTTATGTTAAACATTCTCCCAGTAAAACGTAATCGAGCATCAATAATATGTCTTTTCAAAGTGTAAGTATAAAATGTATTGTACCAAAAATAAAGAGCTCACAGAAACATAAATCATGTTTGATCAAAACATTCTCCCATCAAAGAGTAATCGAGCATCAATTTCAAGGATTATCCTACAGATATTTTGATTGAATATCATCGAAACTAAAGAGATGGTCATACAAAAAATCAAGTCACACATAAAGTAACATTGAAGGATAATTTGTCTGACATGGAATGTCATTAACATGAATCATTAGACTGGTAGATGTTGAACAATTATTATTCACAAAATTTCAGGTAGTGAGAGCAGAATGTGAAGAGCGTTCCAAAGAACTGCACCCTCAAAAGAAAAAGCCTTCCTTCCACTCTCTGTTCTTGTTTTGGGAACTAGTAAGCCTTTGTTTTCAGCGTTTCTTGTCCTATAGCGATGCACTGTAATGGAAGGTGTAAACATGTTTTGTAAATATGAGGGCGCATTGCCATTCAAAATGTCAAACATGAGTTTTCCTTTTTGAAATTGCCAGCGTTTTTCCATATCTATCCACTTTAGGCTTCTAAACATTTCAGAGGTTGGTGTGAGTGTATTGGTCTGTAAAACAATTCTGGCCATCTGTTTGTGTTGTTTGATAAGAATGTCTTTTATCCGATAATTGCAGTTTGTCCATGAAATAGAACAGTAATAAAAAAAGGGTAACACCAATGCATTTGCGAGCAACTTTGCACTGTCCACAGTAAGATATTTCCTCACTCTTCGAAGTAGTGCTAATCTTGATGCAATTTTATTAGATGTGTAGTTGACATGTTCCGACCAGTTTAGGTGATGGTCAAGCCAAATACCAAGATACTTCGTGCTTTCCACCTGTCTGATAGGCATATTGTTAACAATAATATCAATGTTTTCCTGCATGTAAGGTAACTTTTGTGGGGTTCCTATTAGCATGAACTGGGTTTTATCGGTATTCAGAGTGAGGTGGTTATGTTTTAGCCACAAATTTAGCCTAATTAAATCACTATTCAGGGCACACTCAATTTCTTTGGGATTTGAAGCACTGAACATGATGGCTGTGTCGTCGGCATACATAATCACCTCACTCTGTACAACTGAGGAGGGCAAATCATTCATAAACAATGTAAATAGCAGGGGCCCAAGTATAGAGCCTTGAGGTACCCCTGTTGGAAGTATCTGCACCTCAGACCTTGACCCTTGTATTATTGTACTTTGTGTTCGACCTGTTAAATAAGATGTAAACCACAACAATGCGTTATCACGAACGCCGAACATGCGTAATTTGTGAAGTAATATATTATGGTTTACAGAGTCAAACGCCTTTCTGATATCCAAAAATACTAATCCCGTCAACCTACCGCTATCCATGTTCTTGTATAAATAATCACTTACATATGTCATCACAGTATTAGTGGAATACCCCTTCCTAAAACCTGACTGATGTGGGGTAAATAAATGCATCTCAACTAGGTACTCATGTAACTGACTGTGCACAGCCTTCTCTAATAATTTCATGATTACTGGGATAATTGATATGGGACGGTAATTGTTAACACTATCCTTATCCCCACCTTTGTGAATAGGCGTTACCCTGGCCTGCTTCCATTCTTGAGGGATAACTCCTAGCCTGAGTGAGAGGTTAAATAGCTGAGTGATTTGTTTACAGATTAAGGGGGAAGCAATCTTCAGAAGCCTGGCACTTAAACCATCAATACCTGTTGCCTTTTTAATGTTAACAGATTGTAGTTCTCTAAGCACAAAATCCTCTTCTACATTAACAAAAGCAAAGCACGATTGAGTACTCTCTGGCAGATTATGTAAGGAAAGTGTAGATTCTGTAGCATGAAATCCAGCTGCAAGTTCACTTCCAATAGATACAAAGAACTGATTAAAAGCATTTGCCAATTTAAGAGGGTCAGTCTCACAAGAATCAAGGAGATTTAAGCTAGTGGGTACACTTTGTATAGAAGTAGGAGTGAGACTCGTAAGTATCTTCCACAATTCAGAAGGGTTAGCTTTGTTTGACACAATTTGATGGTGACAAAACTCTTTTCTTAATGTGTTTCCTAGGTTATTGACACAATTTCGACAGGTTCTGAAATGTTTCCACTTTACTTCATCCCGTGAATCTTCAGCCCTTTCTCGGAGTACATCTCTCTCACGTGATAAATGAACAAATTCTGTAGTAACCCAAGGTGTTTTTACTCCTCTAACTCTCAATGTAACAAAAGGGGCGTGCTTATCACAAATTTGCATGAAAACACTCTTCCACATGTCCCACCCATCTTCTACATTGTCTAGTTTAACAATGTTTTCCATGTCTTGCAAATCTTCAGAATATGACTGTAAATTGAGACGTGCAAAGGCCCGTGTACGCACAACACGGGGTTTTGCCTTCGGTCTGAAATGTTTACAAACAACATACACTAGTCTGTGATCACTTATACCATGTGAAATAACATTTGTCTCACATACATTAGATGGACGATTTGTAAGAATAAGGTCTATCAGAGTTGAGCTATTCTCAGTGACTCTGGTTGGATCATTGATCATTTGACATAAGTTATGCTGCTTACACAACTTTTTGACAATTCGACCTTCTCTTTTACAATACATGTCACCCAAAATGTAACATTCAAGACCTGTGTGGGTAGCTAAAGCAATAGTATTATCTATAACTTCATAATAATCCATTCCTGAGGAAGGAGGTCGGTAAAATGTCCCAATCAGCATAGGTTTAGATTTGGTCAATGTCACTTCTAACCAAACACTTTCAATATGTGGGTGTTCCAAGTCGTATTTCCGCTTATAAACTACCATGTTGGATATATAGACTGCAACACCACCTCCCTGGCGATTTCGATCATTTCGTTCAATTGAGTACCCTTCCAATCGTATTTCTGCATCATTGATAGTACCATCTAGGTAAGTTTCAGAGAATGAGAATATATCAAAAGGCAAGTTATCAAATTTCTGACGTATATGATCACATTTTGAGAATAAGCTACAAATATTCAAATGAGCCAATTTCAAACCTCTACTCTATATGTTAACAAGAAAACTAGAGTCCATCGATTGTTCATTTAGTTCTTGGTCATTGTCATTGCAATTCTTGCATGTCCATTCTATTTGGGGTGCTCCCAGGGGGTCGTCGAGCATGGAGATGGCTGAGCCAGCACATTTGAGGTGCCAGCGCTCTCTACACACAATACAAGTAATTTCCCTTTGCGTTGGGCGGATTCGTTCATTACAGTCCACGCATACTATTGTGCTTTCGATGTTACCATGGGCACCGGTAGGGATGGGATTCGGCACATCTGGTTGGTCAGAAGTTGGGCTCCAGCCAACCACAGCTCCGCGGAGATGGATCTTGGGAGCTCTACGGCCGCGATGAGTCCGCCTTTTACGTTCCGATGCTGCGCCGTCTCTGTCAACGTAACGAACCACGCGGTGATCGCGGGGCTGATCGAGTACCGAATGACAGCCTTCTGGCTCACACACACACACACACATACACACACACAAACACACATACACAAACACATACACAAACACGTATGTTACATAGTACTGTATCTGAGACGTACCATTTGTGGAGTGCACCATTGCACCCCGCAGCCCAAACCATCGTGGAACCGGGACCTCTCCTCAAGCTGGCCAGACCTCCGACTGATCGTAGCACGACGGTCGCCATCACTCTTGCGTTGTTATCCTTCTTCGTACTAAAACTCACTGCTATCCCAAGTCGTGATTGACGTATTGTTCTCAATGTGAATTAAGTTTCACCAAGACTATGTACCAAGTCTCAACTGAAGGAAATTCCTTAAAACATGTCTCTTCGTTAATTATGTATACAAGCAAAATGAATGTTCGAGGTAATTATATCGACGTCGCAGTGCACGTCGGCTTTACATTACATACTGCAGAATCATGCATGTATGAGTGTGCGTGTCCGTTGACATGATGTACACTGACCTGGTTTTAGAGTGTGTGAGAGCAGTAGGTTAAGACCATGGAGATGCTATCGAGTGAAGTACCAGCTCAAATAGAGCTCTGTCGCTCACGTTGGAATAATAATGAATATAGTAGACCAGACCTATCAGTAAGTTGTGATAGTGTTTTCAAGATGTATAATTCCCAAACAGGAAGCTAAAAATATCCATCTGAAGGATTACAAAAACAGAATTAAGACCCCTAGCTATTGCATAAAACTTACCACTGATGGTAATTTTGCTACCAATGGCAACTTAATTCTATGGAAAGCTTGAATCTAATTGGCTGTAATTGAGCGACGGTACCATGGTAATTACCATTGATACCATTTCATGCAACGGCCGGGCCCCTGATACGTTAAGGATTATTAAATTTTCTCAAAATGAAATGGGGTCAATCGGATAGATTTGTTACTGTATCTTATTTGTTTAGGGACAAGACGTTGGCCGTTACGAAAGTACTACGCATATATCGGCACATTTTTATTTTAAAGCAAAAGCCTTTTCGCTGCACCGGCTATTTTGCATAAACTAGTTCTACATCTGACAGGATTTAGGCCTATATTGCAAAACAATGATTTGAATAATGTTTCGATGACAAAAAACAGGTTGTGTGCCAGAGCAAGAAAAATCATACAACGAAAATTGATTGCATGAATGCATTTCATTGGTTACATTTCTGACCATGTTACCAGTGCATGGGCAGCTAGCTATTTTTTTTTTTTCAATTGATGCTATTGTTATTTGATAATTTGAGGAAGATCTCGAAAGTGAATGGTTGGTGCTCCATTATGTTGAAGCTCCTTGGTTAATCTTTCAACGGCCATGGCAAAAAATAGAACAGTCGAAGCACACACCAACTCGTCCACACTTAAGACAGCGCGTATATAAAGACATACTTGAACTTTGAACGTGTAAACAGAGATTATATTCTCTCGCTTTCCTGCATGCGCCATCGTAGTCTAGGTTCTTTAAGCAATGTATCAGCCCGAATCCCTGTAGGCCTATAAAGCGCGCTACGAAATCGAGTCGGGCTAATGAAATACGTCTAAAACCTAGAAAGTATCCCCACGGCTGATAGCAGGGCATCGAACACAGGTCGCATTACATGGGGATTAAAGGGGACTCCGCCCCCCCCCCCCCCCCCCTCCAATCCGCCCTAAAGTTTCCATCTGGGAGGGATTTTGACAGTAATTGATCTGCGGTGTCAAGGTTGGTATGTTCCTATTGTTTGGTATAGATATAAACAAGGACACACATTGGAGAAAAAGGTTACGTGAAGTGGTGTTTTGGGTTAGTTGTCTTGATGCTGAGCCTAGCTAGTGGAGCTCCGCATCGGTGAAAAAAACATGCACAAGGGGGTGTGATTTAGCTCCCGCAATGAACAAGAACCTCCTAAATAAGTTTCCTTTTCCCCCCATAAATTGAACTCTATATTATAGAGGCGAACTTAGGGGCACAATTCGAGGGGGGTCGAGGGGGTCCTTTCCTACCCCAGACTAGCTAGGCTTAAAGTTTTGATATGATAAAACGCATGTTCAACCCCCACTGCGCTATTCACTTGAAACCTAATAATAACAGTTAAGTTTAAATGAAATAGCGGCTCAAAGAAAAATAAAAAGGAAATCATTTGTTGTATATTACAGAACTCTTTGAAGAATTAATTAGTGTACATGTATTATGTATTCCTATCATTCATGGAAATGATGGAAATCAAAGTTTTGGCTGGCCTGTATGCTAGTTGACCGAAGTCCATGTACTCTGGACAGGAAGTGGCTGAATGAATATGACTGTAAATGATTATAAACTGTTGTCGACCTTACATTATAATTATTGTCATGAATGACCGGAGAGTGTGATAGTGCAGGGGATATTGGGATAGAGCAAGTGGCACAGGGGAAATCGATACAAAACACAGACATATGGACGTACATACACAAAGAGAGATGTGGGATATCAAGACTGTGGTAGGCCGTGAGTGGCACAAAAACGGGGCTAAAGACTAAAAGAAAGAAATGGGGACAAGTAGATCATGGAGAGACAGTGATGGATATATACACACAATAATAAATTCAGAGAAAGAGAAGCAGAGAGGGAGAGGGGTGAAGTGGGGGAGGGGGGTATGATGCACCTTGGAGAGTGGATACATTATAGTCACTGTAAAGTACAGAGAATGTGGCATGGGCAATGATTGGATATACCATCCGCACGATAACTCTTGACTTATGACATTACATCGAGTATTAATTTATATTCTTTATTTGCACCCCTCCAAATACTTACGCACCTCTCTTTCCATACCTCTTTGTACCTTTCTCTCTATATAAACGCCACCCCCCCACTCCACGTACTCCTTATCCCCCCTCATCTTCTGTTTCTCCCTCCCTGCCCCCCCCCCCCCTCTCCCCCCCTCTCTCTCTCTCTTTCTCTCTCTCCCCTCTCACACTCTCTCTCTCTCTCTCTCCGATCTTCATATGATGTTAGCTTCCCGTTACATGAATAACACTCATTCGAAATACGAACAGAAATGAGGCACGGATGACGTGTTTTGTATCTTACATGATAATTTGTTTTCTCCATCGCATTCTGCAAGTATCACTGACAATTCATTCAAACCATAACAGTGACAGCCAAAATGTACATATCATTCAGAATGAGAGAGAAGAGGGCAGACAGAATCTCACATTACAAGATAGTTACAGATTATACATGTATTATCACACGAGTAGAAAGAAGACCGCGACTGGACTAGATAATGATTTTTTTCAAGCGAGTCGTAAAAGTACACCTACAGGCATGACAAGAATACGTGTGCTTTCCTACTGCTTCTTTCCGTCCTATCAATTCAAAGCGGTGTTCGTCTATATAGGCATTTTCACGTGTAACGTTTGTCGGCGGCAAAACGATAAAAGCTAGGGAGGGCGAGCGGTATCGGTAACCGCTAACCTGTGAACGAAGCCCAACTCGCCAGCCATGTGTAATCCCACATTTTTCGCTCGCCCCTCACGACTGCATATGACATGACGACAAGTCATCTAACTCTAATTTGGGGTCGCCTACATTTTAAGTGAGGCTATATCGTAAAAACAGGACTAGCGGTACTTCGTCCGATTCCACCAGCTCACTCGTCTTCCGCATTGTATCTTGTGCGAACGGCAACCATGGAGCTTTCAACAGCCCCATGGTGCAACATCTCACACACCTCATGTTTGGCGGCGTACGACTCACTTTCAAATGAATGGATGGACTCTGACAGATGAACAAGAATAACAATAAGAAAATAAGCTACAGTGTTATATACCTCAATTCTTGATATGAGAAATTAAAATCTTGTGAATTAGCCATCATTATCTCTGTGTATACATACACTCGTTATTGTTAACCATGCCGAGATATGGTCTTGGATAATATACATTGTACATGTAATGCATTTTGGCACTGCAGAACAAGGCAGGGCCCCGTCTCATGACAGTGTTGCGATCGATATAAATGGATAGCGCGTCCAATCCCATATCTCTAATGTACAAAATAACGATTGGTATCAATCGAAAATCAAGTTGCGATCCGAGCTCAATTCTTCACAATATAAGACAGGAAATACAAGTGTTCCAGCAATGATGTGGACGACCGAAGTAGGTGACGCCACATTCCAATTCTCAATGATTATCACCAATGTCATCAGTCTAATCACCGCGGCTATTATGCATGCCCATACGGTATCAGATCAGTTCTACATATGGCAACACGCTCATGTGACGCCACACGTCAGTACTCTCAATCTGGATATAGTCATCGAATAAAACGGAAATCATCGCAACTGCGTTACGATCATCTCGATTACACTTACTCGGTGAAGTTGTCTGCTTAACTTGTACTAAAAAAATAATTGCCGGCGAGACTAATGCCCATTGATTACGTTTTTTTAATCATTACTACAAATGATCGTTTTCACAATCAAATCGAGTTGACCAAACGAAGTGACCCAAATTGAGAAGAACTGTTTTGTGTGTGACATGGCTCCCACTGTCCCTTGTCCCATAAGCCCGTGATCCACGTTACAACATACATGTATAGCCTTAGGTATGGGTTCTTCATAGGTTCGTGTTGAGGTGACTACCTTCGTGTTTCTTTAGTGTCATTCGCATTGGGCTTTAAAAATCTCGAAGTTTCACCCTAACTTCGCGATTTGTCTAACTTAAAATTTTTTTTAAACCCAATGAGAATGACACTTTTGTTTGCTTTCTATTAACAATAACATCGTGTTTTTCGACACTCATTTGTCACTGTACTTAGGCCATGATGTAACTACATGTATCAGGTTTAAAACCTACAAACTCTACCACTAATTCATAAGTGAAAAACCAACACTACCATTGATCATATACCTTACACATTGTGCAAATTAACATCTGAATATACTATTGACAAATCGTGCTAGAACTATTTTTACAAGCAATTTTCTCTACATTTCATAAAACAATCAAAAGGTGAATTCTAACATCACACATATTTTATAACGTGCTCTGTGGAATTGGGACATCATATTTTATTTCAATTTTCAATGGGCCATGAAGAGAAAACTTAAAACGGAGAATCAAAATTACTACTGTATAGCTGGCACTTAGTTGAGCTTTCACATCGTATCGAGCATTCATGGTGCTTTATTTACAGTACAAAACGTGAAAACGCATCATTTATAAATTGATCACATAACTTGTGACATCAAGAACAGGAGAAAGGAATGTTAGCAATAATAATTCAATATGTAGCCTACGAGAAGCACGCTAGCCTGGCATCAAGGCTGCTGGACGTATTTAATCCAATTTGATTTTGAAATAGCACTCATTAGATAAATCACTCTGCATTAGCTTCTTTTCTCATTCCAGAGAAAAATATATGGATTTAAGTCTACAGTAGTCAAGCCTGTTTATTTGATAGTTTAGATTATATAAAAATAACCAACAGCTTGAAAGCCAGACTATCCGAATTAGATAATCATACGGGGGATATATATATATATTGCACTCATGAAATTGCGATCTGGATGCAATACACCGTTAAAGGCCAATCATCAGGAAACGGGCATAAACCACTTTGAAGCAAATTACTGAACCCTTTAAATGCCAGGCATACCACTTGTATACATGTGGCGTGTGTGTCTTGCTGGTATGTACCCATGGTACATCATAAGTTTATCTCATATGGCTTCACCCAACACAGTAACTCTGTTTGTGCCCAAAAGACATATTTGTGTACACGTTAAACACACTAATCCAATACAGGAGCAGATTGCCGGCATACAAAGACACAAGGTCCATAGTATGTGCTGCATGTGGTTCACATTCTTAATCTAGCGCTTGTACATACTCTATTCACATACAAATGCTGCACAGGCGGGTGTTTCACCAAGCTGTTCGTAAGTTACGAACGACTTTACGAGCGACTGGTGATCCCTTCTTGTGCTAAATCAGATTCTCAATGAACAAAGCGTGGTATCGCATTTAGCACAAGAAGGGATCACCAGTCGCTCGTAAAGTCGTTCGTAACTTACGAACAGCTTGGTGAAACACCCCTCAGGGCTGCTTTCTATCACAATATCATGTTGGGGAAAAACACACATTCTTCAACACGACCTTCACTTCTTACTTCTTGCCCTCTTCTGCATGTGTATTAGTCATGTGAATACAATAAATCTAAAATTTTATTGAGTGTCTTTCATTTGTTCTGCTTATTTTCCTGTTATAATTTCATATTAATTTTGTTTTCCAAAATTATATCTTGGTTTAGTCTTATTCACTTGCACTGCGGCACATGTTTTTCATATATGTATGCAGGATAAATGTTAAAGTTTTTTCTTTCTCTCTCTAAAAAAAGAGAAAAATAACATTAGCTTAGCAAAACAACATGGAGGCTTTCATGAAACATCTGAAAAATACTCTCTGACAAACAAGGGAGTGCATATTAATATCTAAATAAATATCAAAAGACCAATGCAAAAGGTATTTACAGCTTAAGTGAGCTAAACATGGTACTTTGCTATCCATACACATACAAAAGCAGACAACACCGACTTATAAATAATTATACCCTAAATGAACTTAAACAAGCGTTATAAACTATATTAAATACATTCGTGAAAAACATACAATTGTATAAGTATCAATTAATAAGTGAAGAATCAATGTATGCAAAATATTCTAAATTGGCATCATTAACAGGATTACAATCAATATGAAGTGCTTAAAAGTAACTTAAAAAATAACAAAACATGTTCTTATACTGGTACTTAGTATATAAATATTTATCATTTTCCAGTAAGATTCATATAAAGGTAGATCAAGTCTGTTTTTCTCCACAGGAAACATGCAGATGCCTATTACAAATCTTTAAATCTCAATGTATAATCACTGTCCTATATTGCTTATCTCATTTTTTTATATTTTGTTCAATACTGGTTTGCTTACATTAGCTGTATCTAGGTCAGACAAGGTAGGCCTTAATTGTCATGGCAACCTATCTGAAAGTTATGCATAAATATCTCTATTGGTAACAGAAGTAGTGTATTGCATAAAAATGTATATATCTATATATATCAGCAAGAAACAGGCTATAAGGGTAAATATGGTGTGAAATAATAGTGTTCCTCTATCATAAGCTCTAGCATTTTTCTGAGCTAATATCTTGCAGCAGTATTCTTCCTTATTCCCTGATTGGTGCCTACATAAATAAATGTCAGCCTTAAAGTGAGCAAATAAGGTACATGGATCAACAATTTGCATATATTTTCCAAAAGCAAACCACATTGAAAAAGCTCATAAATAAAATACTTTGAATACAGACAGCATGAAGACATACCCCATATAACTAAATGAACAGTCTGCAACATAACAAGCATACTGGATACAAGGGAAATATAGCTTATGGAAATTACACTTTTCACAGAAAATTTTCATTCTTTCATCTTTCATTCCATTATCATTGATGTAACAGAAAAATGTGCAAGAACAATCATCCTCCTCATTTAGAAAGCACACAAATATTCTGTAATTATAACACAATAATTAAAAATGTCCAAGTTAGGTGGATGCTGGTAACAAATATAAAACAATTCACCTGAAAATCATTTCTATTTCTCATACTAATCCCATCAATTTTAATTAATCAAGGACTCAACTTTCATTCTTCTATTTGCTTGTAAGTATTCTTCAGTCAGCTTTGGTTTTGGTTGAAGTAATCATCATCATCTTGTGTTCCTTTCATAACTTTGGTGATTTTTGTCCATATATATCGTAGAGTTTATATAAATATATACACGTTTTCCTCCCCTCAATATAATATCCTGCAGATATTCTGTAGAAGTAGATTTGAATGCAATGATTAAGTTTCCTATCATATTCTATTTTCTCTTTTTCTAGATATTCTTACTAAATACTTTAGTCATATTTTGTGTCCTTACCTATTTTGGTCTGCAAATATATTTTGTACATACAATCACCATTTTTTTCTATATTGCAAGTTACACAATATTCATGTTCCTTCATAATATCTGGTTTCCATTCTCCATTTTTAAAAAGGAAAAAGAAAATCCTATACATTGTAGAATGTAAGTAGCAATGTAATCAGGATCCATCAAAGAAGTCGATTTCCATATTTCTTTAAAAGCAAAGAAAGAATGTAAATGTAATACCACACATCGCTCCTCTTTAGAACATTCAGAATGCTGTGGGTTACTTTTAGTGATTGCTCTGATCAATAGAAAAGTATACTAATATCCTGATATCCTGATATAATCATATGTAAGAATATTACTAGTCTGCCACTCTTGGGTAAAACAATTTCAAAAATATTTGGCAAAAAATTGAGACAGAGTTTTTACTCAATTTCAATTCTTTCCTGATTCCAGCAAGAATCATTGCACAGATGTAGATGTGGGGTCCAATTCAAGGAGAAACTACTTGCATCTTTCAGTTTAAAGGAAATATAAAATCAGACTGGCATCGCATGGAGCACTGCACACTAAACAATAGCCACAGTAATTTAATCAGAGATTCATGCTGCAAAGCAAATTCATTCAAAATATATGTATATTGAAGGGGAATCAATATTCGTGTTATAACAAATAACGACAATAAAACTGATAATACATGAAGAGAATGTTAAGAAATAAATAAAGAATCAGTATGCTTCAATTTTACTTTCTATAAAACTTTCTACAAATTCACAAACTTGTGTCTTACATGAGAATTGATTTTTATCAATTTTGCGGCTCAAATTAGCACTATTCCATTTTACCATGTCACTATATTTGCGTATGTATTGCATAGTAATAGTTGTAGGTTGGATGTTCAGGAAATAAAACAAAATGCTGCCAATTATAAAAGACGCAATACAGATTGCTACCTCACCAAAGTTGCGTGATGAAATTTGTACTGTTTAGTCAAATCAGGGCTTTTACCTGGTTTTCGTCTTGCACATAAATATACGTTGTTAAATGTTTGCACACAGTGCTCATGCTATGTGAAATCAAGACTGGCGAGAATGGCAGAGCTACAGGTTGACTATTTTCAGACAATGACTAATAAAGCAGCATTATCTACATATGTATATATGCATCAACTCTAAAATGTTGCACATTCCATGGAATCAACTATGCAACTCTCTTTGTGTCAAAGGATGGATCTGCAGAATAACATTAAGATATCCTATTGCACAGCAGGCTGTCTGGTGCAGAAAGAATTTGATTTGTTTGTCTTTAATGTTCATACTTTAACTTCCCTATGCACAACATAAATACTTTCTGCTATTCTTACAAAACTAATTTACAGTAACTTTGTTCTTTTACTTTATATTTACAGCATGCATTATGACCATTTTACTAACACTGATTTGTTATCTAACATACATGATGAATAATGAAGTATGATACAAAACATGGATGGATAATTCAGAACAATGTGATCATCCTATACTTTGTTTATCCCAAAATATAGTTATGACTGCTACAATACTCTAGCTACTCTGATTCATCAATGATGCCAAGTGATGTCTTGTTCTGGTCTGACAGTGCAATATCACCAGTCAGATTACTTTGTGGTGAGGTGAGGGTGGGTGAGGCTAGTGGCTTACCCCTCCAGTCAGTTACCATGGTATCAAAATCATCAAGTGATTGTAAACACCAGCAAAGTATGACATGAATTATGTGTGACTAACATCAATTGACAAACTCACTCCATTCCCTGTACTGCCATTTCTACTTTTTTGCTCTATTACCTTACTGGGCCATCATAAGAAGCAAAATGTCACATAATCATCACAAACTTACTTCAGTTTACACCTTTCGACCAAAAGCACAACAAAATCCGATTTGTTTCAAATGAAAGGCAACTCATCATATTTTGTAACTCACTGTCTTTGCTTCAGTTCTGTACACATAAGTCATAGTATGGCCAGCTGAACAAGGCAAAGTCAATCCACTCTGCGAGAAAGACACAATTTCTACATGTAACATTCATTTTTTTTTTCGCCTGTTAAGATTACTGACAAATCACTCTAGAACTGGGCAAGACCTTAATAGATTACATCATATACAGACAGACAGAGAGACATGAATATATATATATATATACACACACAGACAGTATATTCCTTCTGTTCATTGGGTGAATTTAATCTCCTCTTTCCTCATGAACTATAACCACATCACTCGGTCGCTTTGTTGTGTCATAGGCCCTGATCACCTCCGCCTGCAAAAACAGAAAAAGAGTTTATTTTAAGGTATAAAAAATACTTAAATATTTATCACATTGCTTTGTTTAGTTGCACACTGTTCTCTTTTTTAATGAAAAATTACAATACTGAACCTTTAACAATAAAACAGAATTCTACAGAAAAAAAAAACATGAAAAAAACATCACTACAGGCTTTAAAATATGCTCACCAGCATATTTGTTGTCCAAGTACACATATTTACAACCTCCTCTTAACTGCATCCTAATTTTTGTTTATGTATTTGTGTTATATAGCTGCACACTCTGCTTTTTTGAAATAGGAAAAGTTATCATATAAAATCTTTTATACTGGAAATGAACTCTTTAAGAGTTAATAAATTCCTAACAAAAAATATGTTCACAAATACTTTTAGAGAGAGTAGCTGATGGATCTTGTATTCCATTGCACAATCTAAGAATAAGCACAAAAGCCAATCATACTGTACCATTATCCTACTAATCACAACAACATCATACGAGAATATATCTCTACCAATACCTCTACACACAGGATTACGATATGATTTATTTTAGATATTTTGAAGTGCTAGTAGAGAAAGTGCTTGCAGTGATGAAACCAACCTGAGTGACTACTCCATGTTCCTCTTGGGAGAAGGCATAGCCATCTGTAGGAAAGATAACAGACACTGCAGCATAACAGAGATCATTCCTCATCGAGGTAGGCAAGAGCAAGGCGCTGGCAAAAAGGCACTTTGGTCGCACAAGGACTCATAACCAGGATAATGCATACATACACACACCACAACAAAAACACACGCACACATATGTCCATTCACACAACACATATTAATGCACACACACACACTCAATCGCTACTTTATACCCTGTTGAATTACTCCCACAAGGTTGTGCACCCGTAACATTGACAAAGTCAAAGCTATCAATGCTACCAATGTAGGTCTTGTAAGACATTCCTTTCAACCGCAGTAATAATTATTTAATCTTGAGCTCATCTGAATAAAAACAAATAAAGTCTTTATGTATCTTTGAGAAAATCTGCCTTACCATGAGAGAGTTATGAATTTTTGAAGATTGTCATAGCTGACCTGTAATAGTGTTTCGCCCATTTTGTCTGGTATGGGCAACTCAAAGGATTTGTTGTAATGTGATCGAGTCTGATTTCAATGACCAGTACTTCTACAGGCACAAGCTGATGTTTAGAAGTTTAGATTCAGGTTAGGGTAGGCATTAGGGTAATGGTTTATACTCTAGTCATACTAGAGGCGGAACAAGCCGGAATGCCGTCGGAATGAAAATTCTTGGCACATTCCTGGATATTCGAAGTGCATGCTGACTGCATTCTGAGTGCATTCCGAATATTCGGGTCCATTCTTGTGTCCGGCCCAAATGTTTTGCTCATGCTCAAAACTTTTGAGGTGCATTCGAACTGGAAAAATATTGAACCGCATTCGAAGTGCAGTTCAACAGCACTCTGACTGCATTCTAACTGCATTCTAAATATTCCTACTGTGTTCCAACTACAATCGAGCTGCATTCGAGAGCCAATAAACCCGGAATGTGCAAGAATCTTTCGAGATGGGTTCGAAGGACATTCTAAGTATTCGAACGGCATTTTTATATTATTTAGCTCAATTTGAAATTCCTTCCCAAATGTGGCTCGAATTTTGAAAATTTTCATTCCGGCTGGTTCTGCTTGATTCCTGCTGATTCCGAATAAGTGTGACGGGGGCTTAAGGAATAGGGAAATGGTTAAGCTCTATACATGTATTTCTGGTTCAGTTATATCTGTAAAGGTCAGTTTGAAGATGTTGATTGAAGACAGTTTGATAATCGGTATAAAGGACAATTATTGGGATTGTTCAGAATAGATTTCTGTTGCTTGAGTTATTTAAAACTTGCAGGTAAGGGGTACACGTGGTAATAATTAAAGGTCACAATCATGGCAGAACTACTCTGTAGCATCACCGGGTCTCAGACAAGTCCTTCCTAGTATCCCCAAATCAACTAGAATGGGACCCACACTCATGGCAGAATGATAACAACATTAAAATAATTATTAAAAGATTAATATAATCTTCATCGCAACTTCCCTTTCCCTTTAAATATAAGGGAAAGTAGTGTCACAATACCAGGGCTCCGTAACATAAAGGTTTGTGATCAACTTCAAATTTGAAAGAAGAATTCTGATTGGTTACTGGTCAGTCTTTTGAACAAAAAGCGCATGTAACAATGGTGGTGATTGGCCATTGCCATTATGCAACTGATTGCAAACCTTTATGCTAAAGAGTTTCATTTGCTTAGAAACTAAGATTGTGAAAATGTTTTTTTTTTTTAAGATTTACCTGTTGTAGGTAAGCTTTTGCTAACTGGATCTCTTAGCTTCTTCAGACCCCTGATGAGTGAGTTGACAAACTTTTCATTGTAGACAGAGAATACACTCACTCTCAACAACTCAATACACTCAACAATAAGTTTGTCAACTCACTTGTCAGAGGTCTGGAAAAGGTAATAGATCCAGTTAGCAAAAGCTTACCCACAACAGGTTAACCTCTTGACTGTGTAAAAAGAACACTTTCATGGTCCAATAGTTGCCAGGGTTCATTCTCCCTCAAAGGACTTACGTCTGGGAGTGCCTTCCTCCTCTGCTAAATGGCGGGCGCTGCTGGGGGACCGCTTGAAAAGTCTGGTGAGGAGTCTAGAGGTCTCGCTGAAACTGCACCACACAAAAAAGATTAAGAAGAAAATGGTTATGTTTCATAGTTGAAAACCGGGGGAAGTGAACCCCCACAACCCATCACCATTCATAGATTATTAGCAGCTCAAAATATACACCATTGTGTTATTCACACCAACACAAGATTTGTTATTAATCTAATAACATTGACATGGGAATCTTAATTTCTTGTACTAAACGAAGAGCTCAGAATCTCACATTGGTTAAAGTTTCGTGGCAGACTAGCTAGCTACCTACAGTTCACCACTGCTAGGTACACATACACACAGATGAACAACAAGCAAGAATTGTTCAAAATTTTCATGGTTAGAATACAAACTCCATCAAAACATGTTTGTGTTATTAGCAGATTCCTACTCTCACCAGGCTTCAAACATTATTTAGATTTAGGTTAAATTATTTGTGATACTCAAAACACAGTAGAGTGACATCCAATGTACTTTATGAAGTCATATATACAACGTCTTGAAGGAAATTCCTGTGCCACATTTTCCTTGGTAACAGTTTTGGAACCTGAAGTAAGTTTCTTCATTTGTTGATGCACCATTGTAACAATAGCTGCAATTTGAGTTTGGTGAAAGATTGCATAAATATCAAACATATGACCTGTTATGACAATCCCTTTTCCAAATAAAAATATAAATCCAAGAAATCTCTACATTCCATTCTTCCCATTTTCATTTTCCATCTCCACACCACGAGTGGGTCAATTATTACCAAAGAGTGCAACCATGCTGTGCTACCAAAAGACTCAATATATTCTATGTATTTTGCATCAGAAAATCCTTTTCAAACTGAAAATCCTAAAGATATTTTTTTTTTATCAAAACAGAGACTGAAACCCTAGTAACAATGTGATTTCAGTCCTAGCTGAAAATCGCTGCAACATATTGGTGAATGTCTGGGGAAGATTAAAGATATAATTTTTATACCAAGTTAAAGGATTGCTGTAATAAGCCTGAAAAGCTCACATGATCAAATCCAGTCATCCAAAGGGTTATTCATGAACTCATTATGTGCTATCGCTAAAACTTGGTACTAGTAATATGCACATATGCAATAAAGCAGCAGCTTGTCTGGCACACAGATGGTCCATCTGACTTGCTTAAAGATATACAAAGTATACTGTACTGGGAAGACAAAAAGCCCTTCAAAAGGTAATCATGAGCAATCTTCTTGCCAGTGGTCTTAAATTCATGTATTGTCCATTTTAGAAACTTGCAGAAAGTTATTTGCCCTAAAATTATCCAAATTTGGAGTAATCAGTGATTAACTCACAATTTCTCAAATTGTTCGGGCCGAACATTTAGAGGATTTGTGATTTAATCACTAATTACTCCATATCTGTATCATATGAGGGCAAATAACTTTCAGCAAGTTTGTAAAATGGACAATACATGAATTTAAGACCACTGGCAAGAAGATTGCTCACGATTACCTTTTGAAGGCTTTTTTTGTCTCCCCAGTACAGTATATTCCCTTTAATGTGTGTGACATCGTCCATGTACACAAAGCATAATACAAAACTATGACTAGCAAATCGCCAGCTGGCAACGAGAATAAGCAACATACAATTTAGGGCTAGTGATTCTCAAACACTTGAACCTATTCACTTTGTTTTCCTCAAACATTCACCAAACTGATTACTTTGCTTTGATGAAAACCAACTTATGAGTTGTTCTCAATAGAGGACATTACCATTTCACATACAGTGTATTAGTACAAGCCAATTTACTACCAAACTATGCATAATCATAATGCATGAACCATGCAAGTAGCAATTAAATTTCATAACGCTATTGCATTATTTTAATGATGCAACTTGATTTTCATCATCCATTGTCATCATCATCATCATCATCATCATAAATCACCATCATCATCTCCATCATCTCCATCATCATCATCATCATCATTATCTCCATCATCATCGCCATCATCATCATCATCATCATCATCATCATCATCATCATCATCATCATCATCATCATAATCATCATCATCCTCACCATCACCATCATCATGACATTTCAAGGTTTTATGGCATGTTATTGATTCCCATTCATGCAAAAAGCATGTGTCACCATTGTGCATGACCAATGGGGGGCTATATTAGTGTTTCTTTTTACTTTTATAGTCATTTAAATTTCCTTTTTAATTGAATCATTTGGGTTCTCTATGGCTCTTCAAAAAAAGAAGAAGAACAAAGGTTGTTTGGCTTCTGATATTTGCTTTGAGATGATGGTTTCAGGACAGCAAGTGATAAAACAAAGAAACTATGCCCTCCATTGATTTAATACACTTTCAATTAAAATGTTCTGAACATGAAATCCCATATTGTTTATTCATGCTGTTAGTTGAACCACCCAAATTACACTTTAATGCAGAATAAAAATCATGTATGAATTTCTGTTTTATGTTTGGTGCTGAAAATATCTTATAAAACTTAATTCTTGACCTGCAATTATTAGACCATTGTAATTGTTCATTTTGATGAGTAATTGATGAAATAAAAATAAAAGCCCTTAATTTGTTGACTTGAATCAAAGCAAATTGGCAACAATTGAAGGAAGATTGCATATGAAACTATAAAAATTGTGAATAATCAAAACCTTGAAATCTATTAATTTGTCATGGCCATCTCAATTTGTTTCAGAGAAATCTTGAAGTTGTCTGCATGGAATGTCTTCTATCAAATCTAATATTAAGACGATTGATGGAATGTGTAAACAATTCCCTATTTCTTGTCATTTGTCTCATTACCTCCATGTGTTTTTCTGCTTTGATTCCAATCAAGCTTATCATTAAGGCTTAATCCCTAATACATCATTAATGCAATACTCCCTTCTACCTGCCATGAAAATACATCCACCATGAAACACCCAAAACTCATTCTGTTCCCAACACTTATTTTACTTACAAATGGTGAACAATATTATTCAATAGACACTTCCATTTCTGGTAGATTATCTATTAAGTGTAAATAAATTATAGTTAGTATTATGTATTTACATTAATCTGACTCTAACAACATATACAAAGACTGACATCTTTTATTGGAATCATAAATTGAAATGACCTATTTCATAGCCTTTCAAGGTTTCACTATACAGCATCCACCATAATTCTGTACCTCACAATTTCCAAAAAAAAAACCCATCAATATTGTTAATCAAGCCTTCTGCCGAGCATATTTTGGTTAATATTGACAAAGCTGCGCACACAATTGAGCTGTAGTGAAAGCAGTACTGGGCTACCAACTTAGGAATGTGCATGAGTGATCAGATAGGAGATGTTAACACAAAGAACTGTTCTGCATCATTCCTATCTGATTTTCAGGATCACATGAACAAATTACACCCAAATAATAATCTCTATCTACACTCCAGAAACCAAACAAAAATGTGGTCATGCCGTAATGAAAATGGGCCAAACCATCTAACCACTTCTGCACAGTCCCTGTAATACACTTGCCATCAAGTTAATTCCACCACCCACACTCTGTTATCGCAGTTAGTGCGCACATATTACATGTACATGTAAATAGAGCTGTTAATCATGCATGATCACATTATGAATGACCCAATATTTAAGATACCTTTATCAAAATTTAATTCTGGCAGGTGAGTACTTGTTCTTGTGACTCTTTTAACCATGAAGCATTAGTCCAAGCGTTTTTAAATATCCATGATTGTCAATTATCCATATTTATGGATTGAATACTTACAAAATCTTTGGAGGATTCTACATAAGGTAACAAAAAGATATATTAAACTGTTTAGTTTACTGTGTATTGTACATGCATATACTTTGTATTGTGGTTCTTCATGACGGATATTATGACAAATACTAAGTAAACATGAATGTTAATAATGCCTTTTAGTTTACTGTTGCCATTGATATGTGTTAGTACATCCATAAAATATACACATTAAATATGTCTGTGTACTCTCTTTCTCACCACATGAATGCTAGTAATACAGGGGAATAAAACTCCTGGTGTTAAAACCTTTTATTTTATGCTTCCCTTTGAAAAGAATGATTTTAATGTTAAATATGTTACTCATTGCGGATAAATGGCTACTGATAATCGTTTGTTGTCATTCAAAAAGATTCACAAATATCTTAATTTCAAAATCATTGGTTCTTTCATAAAGCTATACTTTAGATGACCCATTGGAAATTGGATTAATAAATAAAGAGTCACTTCCAATCTCTCTTGGCAATTTTCTCCAAATGACTCAAATTGAGGGAGCAACCTGTTGGCATACATCCGGCAACCTTACACTTCACTGCTGATAATAAACCGATCACAGTGTCTGAGATTCAACTCATGCAAGTCCATGCTTCAGGATCTAGTGTCAAATATGACATTGACAAAGATTGTTAATGTGTAATATGTTAATATTTCACCTTGAAATATGTGTATTGCACTATACTGAATGATAGGCAATCACAAATATATCAATCAAGAATATGGGCATTATATTGCTCATGAAGAGCATTTGAAGTTAAAACTAGAGCAATTCGACTGCTGCGCAGTCGATAAATATGCCTCCGCCTCTTTGCTAGCTCTATTTAGATTTACTCTCAGAAAACCTGTTTGGTGGGCAATGAACCATTTAATTCCTATGTGAAATGAAAATATCATATTCTGTTTTTCCATGTTTGGCCAAGTTTGCAATATTCATTGACCTTTGACTTCCAATCTAATCAGTCCATCTAAAGCCATCCTTGTATCAAGTTTGTTTAAAATCAGCCAATCTGGGGGTAAAGTTCATTGACCTTTGACCTTTCAGAAATTTTACCCACACTTTCACTCGTGTACCTCCATGAAGTGATACATCTCTGTACCATGTTTGGTTAAAATTGAACCATTGGTTTTGCATTCAATGTGAAAAATGTTAAATTTGGCTCAATTTTTAGCCAATTTTGGCATAGTTCATTGACCTTTGACCTCTGACCTTTGAGAATTTTCACCAAAAATATCATCAGTCGACCCCCAAGTAGTGATCCATCTTTTATACCATGTTTGGTTTGTATTGCACAATTGGATCTTGATTTATTTTGAAAAATATTACTTTGGGGGCAATTTTTTAGCCATTTTTGGCAAAGTTCATTGACCTTTGACCTTTCAGGAATTATACCCAAACTTCCATCAATTTACCTCCATGAAGTGATACATCTCTGTACCATGTTTAATTAGAATTGCACCATTGAATTTGGGTCTATTGTGAAAAATATAAATTTGGGGCCAATTTTTAGAAAATTGTTGCAAAGTTCATTGATCTTTGACCTCTGGCCTTCCAGGAATTTCACCAAAAAATGTCACTAGTCTATTCCCAAGAAGTGATCCATCTTAGTACCATGTTTCATGAGAATTTCATTTTTGGATTTAGTTTTATGGTGAAAAATGTGAAGTTTTGGGCAGTTTTTAGCCAATTTTGGCAAAGTTCATTGACCTTTCACCTCTGAACTTTCGGGAATTTTATCACAAATGTCCGCAGTCTATTCCAAAGTAGTGATCTATCTTTGTAGCATGTTTCATGAGAATTGCATGCTTGGATTTGGATTTATTGTGAAAAATATAAAGCTTGGGGCAGTTTTTAGCCAATTTTGCCAAAGTTCATTGACCTTTCACCTCTGAACTTTCAGGAAATTTATCAAAAATGTCACCAGTCTATTCCCAAGTAGTGATCCATCTTTGTACCATGTTTCATGAGAATTGGATCCTTGGATTTGGCCTTATTGTGAAAAAGGTCAATTTGGGGCAATTTTTCACAAAGTTCATTGACCTTTGACCTTTGACCTCAATCAGAACTGACCCCTATTTTACACACTTCATTGGTTTTATGCAATACACACATGTACCAGGTTTGAAGCCAATCTGGTTAACGGTTCTCAAGATATTGCCTAAACGGATTCGGGACGGACGTACGGACGGACGGACGTACGGACGGACGGACGGACGGACGTACTTACGGACGGACGGACGTACGTACGGACGGACATACGTACGGACGGACGGACGGACGGACGGACGGACAACCCGAAAACATAATGTCTCCGGCCACTTCGTGGCGGAGGCATAAAAACCCTCTTATACAACTCGTGTCAAGCACAATGATTGGTCAAATTTCGTTGACATGGTGTCCAATGACATCTTGATTTTGAGTCTTATTTCACTTATCACTGATTGGATGTTGACTTTGACAACCTGAGCTCTCTAAAGTGAAATCTCAGATAAATATGATTATTTCATTATTAATTCTAATGCTTGGTGGTGAAAAGAGAAGAAAACTCAAATCATTCAGTGCTCTACAGTTAGTACAGCTCGTGTCATTTCCTCCACCTGAAAGAAAGATTGACCAGGGTTAAAAATCTAACACAATCATGCACAACTCGATCCATAGCATTCAACCTATTTGAATTGGCTTCAAAGAAACCAGGCCATGAACTCAAATTCAAATGTAAGTTCGTTTCAAAATGAACACAAAAAAAAGAACGAACAAAGTGATGGTACATGACAATGCATATTCAAACAAAGTACCAGAAAGCAGTCATTGTTATGACATGATGCCATGAAATGGAAATGTGTGGTGGTTAGAGATGGATTAGCGCCCTCACCAACCTAGACAACACAAATATCATCAAAGGAGTAGAAACTGGTGGGGTAGTTACATAAGGAACGTGCTGGTGTTGTTGTTGATGAGCTCCATGCGAAGAGCAGGCCAATTCGGGGGTGCTCCAAATTTAAACAGATGCTTTTATTTACATGCAGGTTGCAATCTTACCCCGTCTTTGCTTTCTGAGCTTTCGTGCCTATATACAAAACACTTTGAAAAGAATGGGGGAAGTGAGAAGGATAAATGTGGCAAAAATGGTGTGCATTACAGCAAAACCATACAGTGACAAACACAAGACATCTTAATGGTGACACAAATACTGCCAACGTGAAAATCTTCCCCTCATCAATTTTTTTCCCCTCTTTCCAATTCTCATGGATGGACAAGCCAGTCACTCATGACCAGACCACACTTGACCTGTGGGACCATAGTACCTTCTGTCTATGGACCTACCAGACATGGATTTAATCACACTGCTGTAGTATGTAGACACAATCTCCCATCGTTGTGTGTATTATGCTACAACTGGTGAGCATAAAATGCACAATGCAAAAATAACAATGACCTGTTGTAAAGATCAAATGTCCATGTTCACAGTATGTGCACATGCATACATGAATCCACTGTACCAGTGTAATACCACACTCACACTCAATCAATGAACTTGACAAAGAGAAGAATGATAGAGCACCAAAGAGACTGTACCATGGCAAACCACTGTTGCCCCTAGGTGTCCTGGTACCCACATAACAATACATTCAACAATTCATATTTCAACATTCACATTGTAAAACATAGGTTAAAACTGCTTTTTTTTAATATCCCTTCATAGATCTAATCGAAAGTTAGGACAAGAGCATATGGGTGAGACTTATTACACCTGTTGGAAAAATTGCAATGTCGAAACTGTGGGAAATGTTCTCAGGAAGAATGTCATCTTCGTAGAAAGCAAACTGAGAAATATGAGAAAACATGCAAAAACACATTTCTGGATATTTCTGAACTTGATGTTCTGGATGACTTCATCTGCAGTTGTTATCTAAAGGGACAGCATGACAGCACATTACATGCACACACACACATCAAAAGGGGTGATGGTACAATACCAATGTGCAATATGAACAGCAATCAATGACAGCACTCATTGGATCCAATGTGAGCCCTCGCCACATAACCAGAACTCAGTCCCCGTTCAGGCATTTCCAGTTTCAGTTATGCACTTTCAAAATTTCTGAAATGTAATCTTTTCATTTCAGACACACCAAACTAAACCCAGTTTTGGCTTGTTTCCAGATACAAGGTCATATGCATATAAGGATTTTTTATTACAATGTATTATCAATACTACAATGGTAGCTACTGCAAAGCTCACAGCTCATAGGCACCTTTCATTCTAGTTGATTTGAAAATGTGAAAATCGTTAAACCGGTCCAACATGGTAAAAGAATTTGTTCAATGTGTGGAAGAACTAATATAGGAATGCGGAGGAACTTCCCCTATTGCCCTTTTTTCTGAATAGTTACGCCTTTGTCAGGGTTTTGTGGCGACAGATCACATTGAAATGGACCAATGTCTGACATACACTTCTCGCTCTCTCCTGGATTGGGTAATGCCATGCAAAAAAAAAAGGAAAATGGGAGATCAGCAGGGAAATTCTACATGCAAAATTACAAAGAGTGAGACAACAAACAAAGGAATATTCATGCAGTTTGGTGAGGGGGAAACCATGAAGCAAGATATGTTTCACAATTAGCATGGGAATGTGATTTATAGGAAATGTTCTGCTTGCTGTGAGAAATGATAGAAGTTGTACATCAACATTATACATGCTTCCCATATTAAGTGCTTCAGATACATGTAAGAACATAGATTTGACTTTTCATCTTGTCTAGTCATGTAATCTTTCAATAAAATTGTCCTCTCTCATTCTACTAGTAATGATTTATTCATAAACGTGAATTGAAATATAATCTCCAGCTTGTCTCTCAATGTATAGATCATCATATATGGGCTTCAGAGGGTTATTAACAACATGAGCTTTGTGGTGCCCTTTGAAAAAGTGTTCAATTAAAAATAAAATTTAGAAACATTTCAAGATTTCATCTTTAATTTTGTTACCAAGACCTGTCGTAATTGCTCAAAGCATAAACTTGTCCTTTGCAGTGCATGGAATTGATATCTAACATTCTATTCTTCTTAGTGCACTTTTTAGCACTTAAACGCAAATAACAGGTTAACATCTACTAAGAGAATGATGAACTACTATTAACAATTTATAGAAGAGTATACAAATATCATGCATTTAAACTTGGGAACACAACCTGCTTATATCCACTGCATTCTATGCACCATTACAATGCTAAATGAAATAATTCTACAATGGTCTGAAAGAAACAATGTATTAGGGACCAAACTGGGGAAAGATCATCTCTAACACTACAGTAAAAAAATTTCTTTGTATCAAATAATGCAAAAATAAGTTGTTTCTTTAAGTGGTTTGAAAAGCTAGGACTGTAATTATTTTCAAAATTGGGATGGCAACAATGGGGGGGGGGGGGGGGGGTAGAGGAAGAGAGGAGTGGAATGTAGGGAGAAAGGAAAACAATAGGTTTAGAGATGGGATGTGGGGGACACAAAAAGGAGGGAAGTAAAGTAAAGACTGAAAAACTGGGGGCTGAATAAAGAGAAAATGACAATGAAGAATCCAAAGAGTTGCCAAAGAAAAAAAAGAAAGGAGGGTACAGGAGAGACATGAGAGACTGACGACCGGAAATTGTAAAGGAAGGGACAAGGAGAAAGCAGTGTGAAGCAAAGGATGGAGGAGAGGAAGAAGGAAAAGAAGACGAGCATGGGAAGTTGGAATAGACTGAACGTGAGAAGGAATGGATAGGTTGAGGCAAGGGTACCATGACAACATTCAGGCAGGAAGCAAGAGAAAAGTACAAGGAACATACGAATAAACAGGCATTTAAATCAGACAGACGCATCGATAAGTATGTATCAGCCACAAAGGGGTCAGCGGCATCTGAACAAAGTAGCCCAGACATAAAGCACTTACCTCTTCTTGACTGACTTTTGGATGATAGCTGTTGGGTCAATGTGTTGCACCTCTGCCTCCTGAACCTCTTCCGCTAACGTCTTATACATCGTTCTCCTCAGCCTGGGTTTACAGTCAAACAAAACATGTACAAAGATTCAGATTGTGTTTCTCAATACAAATTTCATTTCATTTCATTTATTTATATCCATAACTAGAGCAATTCGACTGCCGTGCAGTCGATAAATATGCCTTCGCCTCTTTGCGAGCTCTATTTAGATTTATTCTCAGAAAACCTGTTTGGTGGGCAATGAACCATCTAATTCCTCTAAGAAATGAAAATATAATATTGTTTTCCATGTTCAGCCAAGTTTGGCAATGTAAATTGACCTTTGACCTCTTACTTCTTTGACTTCCAATTTAATCAGTCCATCTCAATCCATACTTGTATCAAGTTTGTTTAAAATTAGCCAATTTTGGGGTAAAGTTCATTGACCTTCCACCTGTCAGAAATTTTACCCACACTTTCACCAGTCTACCTCCATGAAGCGATACATCTCTGTACCATGTCTGGTTTAAATTGAACCAATAGATTTGTATCCAATGTGAAAATATCAAATTTTGGACAATTTTTAGCCAATTTTGGCAAAGTTCATTGACATTTGACCTCTGACCTTTGAGAAATTTCACCAAAAATAGCATCAGTCTACCCCCAAGTAGTGATCAATCTTTGCACCATGTTTGGTTGGTATTGCACAATTGGATCTTTATTTATTTTGAAAGATATCACTTTGGGCTCAATTCATAGCTAATTTCTGGCAAAGTTCATTGACCTTTTACCTTTCAGGAATTTTATCCAAACTTTTATTAATCTACCTCCATGAAGTGATACATGTCTATACCATGTTTCCCTAGAATTGCACCATTGGATTTGGGTTTATTGTGAAAAATATCAATTAGGGGCCAATTTTTAGCAAATTGATGCAAAGTTCATTGATCTTTGACCTCTGGCCTTCCAGGAATTTCACTAAAAAATGTCACCAGTCTATCTCCAAGTAGTGATCCATCTTAGTACCACGTTTCATGAAAATTGCATACTTGGATTTTGATTTATGGTGAAAAATATAAAGTTTGGGGCAGTTTTTAGCCAATTTTGGCAAAGTTCATTAACCTTTGACCTCGGTACTTTCAGGAATTTTATAAAAAATGTCACCAGTCTCTTCCCAAGTAATGATCCATCTTTGTACCATGTTTCATGAGAATTACATCCTCGCATTTAGCTTTATTGTGAAAAAGGTCAATTTTGGGCAATTTTTCATCAAGTTCATTGACCTTTGACCTTTGACCTCAATCAGAATTGGCCCCAATTTTACACACTCCATTGGCTTCATGCAATACACACATGTACCATCTTTGAAGCAAATCTGGTTAACAGTTCTCGAGATATTGCCTAAACGGATTCGGGACGGACGTACGGACGTATGAGACATTACATTACACATGATAACATCAAATATAACATACAA